>VXBZ01004285.1:43387-71051 GCA_013399135.1 Heliornis fulica
TTTTTTTAGTTTTCCTGAAGACTACACTGATCCAGCATCTCTCTAG
The DNA here is from genome assembly GCA_013399135.1 of Heliornis fulica. Lineage (NCBI taxonomy): Eukaryota > Metazoa > Chordata > Aves > Gruiformes > Heliornithidae > Heliornis > Heliornis fulica. The sequence continues at coordinate 43,434 of VXBZ01004285.1, forward strand.
AGCTTTTAAAGGCGGTATGGTTATCCTAAGGAAACAGGAAAAAATGGTTTAGCAAGGCCACTTTGTCTGGGAAGGAATACAAGACTTGCTTTAAAACTTATATTTATTTCTAAAGTCTTCCAAAGACACTTTTTTTTATGTTCAGAGACTTTTGAGCACAATGTATTTGTGTGACTCTACATTTCTCTGAGCTGAACAGTACGTGTGAAGCAAGTCTGAGTGTGGCAGACCACTGACTGAATAGCAATGTCTGTATAATTCTCCTTGTGCATGAGGCAGGGATTTCTCATTTCATACATCGGTGGAAGCTTGCTTTGCTATTGCAAATCTGTAAACACAGATAACCGTATCCTGCCTTTAATGTTCATTAGCGCAGAGAGTTTGGAAAGCTCCTTCCCAGACCAGGCAAAGGTGCAAAGTGTTTCTTGCCTTTGCGTTCCTGATAGGAGCAGCTTTGGACACAACCAAGGTACTTGCTTTAACTGGCTGTCTCCTTATTGTTTGTAGTCAGACAACAACCTGAAAAGCCTCTGTGGCAGTACTGACTTCACTGAGAATTCTGGGTTGAGATTTACGCAAGGGATTTGTTTTCATTAATTGCATAAACTAGATCCTCATTAGCATCACTTTAAGAATTAAAGATTCTAATCTTGAAGAAAGCAAGCTCAACTTTTATTCACAGTCTGGTTTAGACCCCAACATATGCTGTAGGGGTGGCCAGCATTGATCATCTGATCTTTCTCTAACTCCTGAAGCCTTGTGTTGCTTTGCATCATTACATTCACGTTTAACTTCATGTTTCTGCCCCAGTTCTGGCACTTCTTATGGGTCAATGGCTTTTGGCAGTTGCTAAAAGGAACAAAAAGTCTATCTGTTGCATGCTTCTTGGTGATGCCAGCTGAAATGTTCCTGAACAAGGACTTTTGTCTGCTTCTTGGAGGGGTCAGAAAATTAGTTTATTGTTTTGCAAGATGTATACAAGTCAGAAGCAGTCTGCTCTTCCAGATGATCTCAGTTCATATGGAATTTACTTTTTGTGTAGTGGAAATGTTTGGCTTTAGTTTTAAATTCAGATAAATTATGAGTCCTAATACTTCATACTTTGAGTGCCTCTGTATCATACTATCCTCTGATGCTGCTTGAGACCAAGATCTCCCTTAATTTCTTTCTAACTTTCTCTGATGAACACCAACAGGTCCTGTCACAGTCCAGCTTCACAATAGCTCTCTTCTAGGGCAGGGATGGCTTTCAAAATGTGGTATAGTAACCAGGTGTTCTTGTTTTTCTCTAAACATCCTTTAAATGTTTCTCCTCTTGCAAAGGTGGCCACTCTGTTCTAGTTCTGAATGAATTAGTCTGCAACACTGATATGATATATTTGAGCTGTGTCTCTTCTGGAACATCAATGTGTTTCTCACCTAACAATCTAGTTCTGCATTGGTCACTTCATCTCACACCAACCAAGATTTCAATTCACCTACTTCTGGCTTATGATAAACAGGGGATAAGGAAGGAATAAGAAGTTAATTAACGCTGTGCAATGTGCAGTTCACCCCTCTGAGACTAATTTAGCAGGACTGCTGACTGCTTTCTGTTTGGTGTGCCAGGGACACCATTCACCTTGAGGTGTGGCGAGCCATCCTCTGTGCCTGCTTGCATAGGACAGCCTTAAAAACCCTGCAGAAAAGGGCTGTGGAGGGGGGACAGTGCCTTCCAGTGGGAACCAGCGAACATGATTATGCCCCAGTGAATAGCTGGGTCTGATAGAACTGCAATGCTTGGTCTTTGTGTTTGTTCCTGGGATTTTTTGACTGCTTTTGGGAACTCACATAATTTATATTTACCCATTGTATGGAGTTGTCTCCTCTGTGCTTTGCCTCTTCCCCATTGTATCTTTGTGGGGAACATTGATATTTTTGTCCCATTGATACAGTCATAAGATTAAACAGCAGTTTGATCTTGGAGCTTTCTGCATTTTGGAAGGTTGTATAAACATCTTTCTTTAAGAAACCAGCAGTGGTGTTATATTTGATTACCAGTCAAAATGGATCTCAGCTAATGAAAGTGGATATTTTAAAATCATTTTTTCTGCTTTGAAAGCACTTCAGCCGTTTAAGTGTATTTGAAATATTTGAAATTTAAAGTCCTAACTTTTACCTCATAAAAGTATGCTGCTTGGAATCGTTAATTTGACATTTAAAAAAACAACCCTGTTTTCTTAATTTAAATGTGGAGATGCCATGTTGCAGAGGTGTGCAAACAGGAGTCTGGAGAACTACAGTTCTCTAGTGTTTGCATCAGGTATGTAATTTTGGATGAGGTATCCTGTGCTTCAGTTTGTTTCTCCCATCTACAATTAGAGTTAATATTTACTTCATTAAGAAACCTTACTTTCAGAATCTCAAATCCCTTTTACATTATTGCTTATTGTAAATCAAGTTAATGCACTTAAAAGAACTCATATGCATGCAAGAGATTATAAAAGGACTGCTCACATGGTCCAAATGAAACACATTAACAATACTTTTCCCAGTAGTGTGGTAGAATGCAGAGGCGTTTGCGGGATCAGTACTTTATAATGGAAAAGTACACAGCTTTATATTCTTATGGCAAGAAATTTTTCACTTTGCTGTACATGATAGGGCTCAGAAGGACACAAAGCACTTTGAAAGTCTGTTAAAAGTTAAATGGCTAAAGAGAATGACAAAGAGAATGCATTATTATTCCTTGAAAACGAGCCATCGGCTCACACGATGCCTTGCAATTAGCAAAAAGAAGCCAAACTTCTGCCCTTGAGAGAATGTAAAGCAGAACCTCAGTTCATACTGAAGTGGGGTGACTCCTGTTAGGAAAGTGGGCAGAGGGCTGCCTCACAACAGAATTGAGCTTCAAAGATTTGGGGGAAAGGGGGATGTATGAGGGATGACAAAAATGTAATAGATTTTCATTGTACAAAGGAAGACTTAAAATCCTCCTAATGCAAGGGCAATGAAATAGATGGCAAAGTACTGCAGTCTCCATTTCTGGAGAACTTTATGTACCAGGTAGAAAAACTTCTGTTTGTTTTAATATTATAGGTTACTTACATCTTGTTCTTGTAGGTGTCTGCTGGGCAACTTTTTGAGGTGTTCGCCTACTTTCTTTTATGATCTTTTGAAATGCAAGTGCCTACTTCATGCAGGCTTCTTCTGGCTTTAATAATCTGATTCTATAATGATTGTGTGCTCTTTCTCCTTGCACTGCTGGAGACAGCTTTCAGATTTGTGTACTTACTAAAATTTCAGTTTGGTATTTCCATTGCTCAGTGGAGTGTTAAACACCGGCCACCAAAAAACTCACCAGTAAAATGAGGGAAATTTGGCTTTAAATGTAGAATGTAGGGCTGTTTTACTGAAGTTTCGCCTTTTTTATGGCACAAGAGAAAGTCTTTGTGGGTGGTGATGCCATATACCTTATGAGTGATAGAGGCAAGTAGAACACAAACTTTTCCCTGGCACAAGCTACACTACTGTCAAATTTTACTGTATTACAAAGGAGGCTTCCTGTGCAGCAGCTGATGCATAAGAATTGTCTTTAGAGCTGCTGCAAGTAAAAGCATTGTTTGCAGCAACTGCGCTCTTCCTTCCCCAGAGATTCATTCACTCACCCCTTCGCCCCGCATCCCATCCCCACTAAACTGTATTATAGAGAAGCTGAAGTTTTTAGTTAGATGACATGAACCCAGTAATGACAAAATAAGTCCTCATATTTGCCTTGGGTATGAATCTCCATACCAAGACCAATTCTGTACATAGAGAACCACATTACAATCAGTACTCTCATTTTGACTGTCTCCCAATGCCAGTTTTGACAACTGATTTATAAACTCTTTCTTTTCACTTTTATCTGTGGTATTACTGCCTTCAGATACTGCCCCTGCTGCAAACAATAGAAGTGGGATATTTAAATTCTTCTCTTGGTTTATATGCCAGTGTATGGGAGGGCTCAGTTTGGGCGTATGTGCTGACTTGAGATGCATGGTATTAATAGATGGCTTAATATTTCATTCCTTTGATTAGTGAGCTTTTATCTGATTATGATACTAGGAAAAGAACATCTCTATTAAGGTGTTTTCCTAATAATAATGGTATTTTGGTTCTCATGACTTATTTCAGGGCTGATTTGGCATAATAACAACAATAAATAACAACTGCAGAATGCTGAGGAGTCATTTTGGAAGACACTGCCATAAAAGGTTGTGATAAAGAAATAACATTAATGGGAATTCACTAAATAGTGACTGGAGAAATCATATAGCATCTCCATGAAGCTGTGATGAACTTTAATGTCAGAGCTATACTAAGTTTACTGCTCAAAAGTTTTATTTACCCTGTATATTATAAACCAGCCACTTCCATTTGGCTATGGATTCTTCTCAATCATATCCTGTTTTACACTAGAGAAAATCTAGTTTCTCTTCCTTAAAGGATTAGGTAAAATGAGATTTTATGGTTTTGACTAACTCTCATACATAGTGAGATTTTAATTTTGTGAAATTTCCTTCTACCTTTTAGAGTGTTTGCTTTCTACAAAAGTTTTTCTCAGAGTGCATGTCCATACCTAAGGTTCCCTATATTCTGATATACTCCTGGGTATTCTGGAATGAGATAACTGCATGAAAAAGGAAATATTTTTACTTCACTGTTTTCATTTTAGGTTTGGAATAACATTCCAATTCTGTTTACAAGGATTAGTAATTTCTTGCTTTTGGAACTTTCCAGCTCCATGCAATTTACTGGAAAAGTTAGTAAAGCATAAATGTATTCAGGCATGACTGTTCTAGAATAGCTCCTCTGTAAATGCTCCTAATGTATCCATGTGGGAGGCATTCTGCAATAGCTACTGCACTGTGCCCCCTTATTCTCCTTTAATCTGGATTAATTGTCTCTCATGCACCAGTCAAAACGCAGCTTGTGTATTCAGGCTGAAACTAACATCTGAGTTTCATTTGGCTTTAATTGCTCTTAATGCTATACAAGAAGCTTTGAATTATTTCCTCATAGTGTTAAATGTAAAAGGTATAGAAACGAGCCAAAATCCTCAGTGTGGATGGTTAAGGTATTCAGATGTCTGACTTTTGAAATACAAATGTAACGTAGCAAATACAATGCAGAAGTGCTGCTATATTACTTACGGGTTGAAGTAAGACTCCACAAAGTTCTACAGTCAGGACTTTGGCTTTTCGAATGAGATATGATCTAGAAAGTTAAATCTTGGTACTGTGTATTTGAGTTTTGGGATCCTGAAATGCAATAGCCCTGAACTGACAAAAGAGGAAAGTTTGAGCATAATTCTGGTTTAGTTTTGGTTTGATGTTTTTTGTTGGGTGGTTCTGTTTTGTTTTGGGTTTGTTTTTTTTTTTTTTTTTTTTTTTTTTTTGTCTTGTCTGTCTATCCAGCAGGTACTTGCTACAGAGAGCTCCCTGGCTTTTTCCTTTTGTCCTCTGTGGTGTGCATTTGCAAGAGTTTTGCTTTTGTCATGACCACCTCAGTCCACATGTCTGGTGATGGGAAACCATTTTTCCTTCACCTCTGCTACAGAGTAGACACAAAGATTCTTTCAAAGACTTCCATTTCTTCACATTTTTATGCCCTTGCTCCCTGTCCCTGATGTCAGACTGAAAGCACCTGTGCTTTCCCATTAAAGGGTGGGGGCATTGTACGTGTGTGTGTTTCACCAATCCTGAGGAAAGGACAAAAGGTTGTGGCATGTGCTGGAGAAACATAGCAGCAAATATTGGCAGGTTAATGCATGAAGGTGTAGAGAGCTTAAGCCAAATTCAGCACTATTGACAAGAGCACCAAAGACAGCCTGATTTCAAAGCTGACATCTTGATTTAAAGTCAACTTAAGCATGCTTAAAGCCCCTGTTGATAGTGCTGCCAGGAGGAAGGCAGAACCTGAAGCTATTCTAAATGTCAGCCTTGTATACTCGAGTTGCTTCAGCTGACAAAACCTTGATGGCCACTTGAAAAATTGACATGATAGAAAACACAGGAAAGGATACAACTGCAGCTCAATTAAATCCTCTAAATCTTTCCTGACGTGGTTGTTGTCTTCCTTTGTGCTAATACAAAAAATAGTAGAGGGAGGGGTAAAAAAAAAAAGTCCCAGCTTTTGTATTCACTAAAATGTGGGTTTATCTGTAATGCTGGAAATAATCTAAGAAGGCATGGCAGCGGGGCTTTTCTGTTCTCAGAAACAAATTATCCATGAAAAACTTCCAGACTACCCTTTCTTGTCCCCCTGCCTGCCCTCTTTGTTCCCTTCCCTCCCTTCCAAATTGCTAAGTTTTTGTCACCTCTCAGCTGTCATTGTGTAGAGGTCATTTTAGTAGTGGGTTGGTTTGGGGTTTTCTTGTTGTTTTCCCCTCTGTTTCCTACATTCCCTTCAGTTTAGAAAGTTCCTCTGGTACAATTTGTACGTCTCAATTGCTTTCAGTCAGAATTAAACACACAGCTTTGTACCTCTAATTTGTCTGGTACAAACACCTCACACGCTTGTCAGAGGGGATTCACTCCTTTGTTAGCTGCATTTATAAAACCAGTCTTGACTCATGCTGGAAGGTTTTGCTGGTCCTTTACCCTTCAGCAGTAAATGACAAAGTCCTATTTGAAGCATTTTATCTTAGACTGTTGGTTTATATGCTTATATGTGCATGCTGAAAAGCCAGAGCACTAGCATAAATTCTCACCCATAGAAAATCTAAAACCTATAAAAGTAAGGCAGATTAGTGTGTTTCTGAGGGTGCTTCTTCCAGTGCTTCCCCTCCCTCCTACACTAGCCCGGTCCTTGCAGAGGGCTCAACTCTGTGTGTAGCCTCCACTGATCTCTAAACCTCTCTGATCCATTAATGAGATATGTTCAGGGCAAATAACTTGTTCATTTATGTATTATGATGTTATGAGGTATTAATCTGTATTGGTCATAAGCAGTTAATATAGCTTTTACATCTCTTTCTCTTTCATTGTACAACTACCTGCCAAGTCAATTTTGAAATGGTATTTTAAAGAATCATTCTTGGATCATCCAAAAAAATTCAGAGGCTTTTATTGGAAAGGTTACTTCCAGTCACATACTTTGCAAGTGGGCAACTTCCTACCCCCAGCTTTATGTAAATCTGAGATTAATATTTTCCTGTGGTGTAAATCCAGTGATTCAGATCCTATAGTGTGTGTATGCAGAGAAAAAGTAGTCATCTTGTTTTCAAAAGTTCTTGGATGAAATGACTAGGACAGAAGTAATATGTTTTTGAGGTGACTTAGACTCTCACATTAACATATTATTGTTTTAATGCTGTCTGCCAATAGTTTGATTATGACTTCTCAGTGCATTGCACCAAGATGTATTGCATCCTGTGTGATTCCTGTAAAGATGGTCTCTTAGCAGATAGATGAGAAATGGCTGAAACTTATGTTCTACCTTTTCAGAAAGTAAGCACCAAAATTTTCAGAAAATCACAAATACTTTCATGATCGATCAAATGAAGGTTATCTGAAAATGGTAGTACAAATAGCCATGGTAAGCCAAAACACCACAGTGGGCCTGAACCACCTCAGTCTCTCCCAGGGTAATAACTGAAAAAACAATCTGTCACTGAGGGCCACTGCCCAGATAATGTCATAAAATGAGATGTGTTGAGATAATCTTGTCAAGAGAACCAAGATGGAAAAGGAGGGAACTGTTCACCTTGGCAAGAGGAATGATGCTTTGTAGCTCCAAATATGATGACTGAAGACCCAGATCGTGAGAGCTGAATATTAAACCAAGAAACTTGCAAAAGGATCTTCTCTTTTGCAGCAGGTTTCTAATTCAGCCACGAATGGTTGGGAAGTAATTGAAAGCTGTTGCAGTCTGCTTCAGCTATATAATGTAGATTGAGTTAGTCTGTTTCAGGCAGTTCAAATAAATTTGTGTGTGCAACTAAGCCATTGCCACAGAGAACTAGTTGTCTCTGCAGTTTATCGCTTAGTTTAAATGTTGTTCTGGCAAGCTCAGAAACCTATAATTCAAGGACACAATTCAAAGTGAAACTGAATTGGAGTGCAGCTCCACCTTGCTAGTTGCAGAAAGGGATGTTTGGGAATTGGCTTCTGAAAAAAGTGGAGGGTTGGGGGTTGGAGAAGTTATGTGAGCTGTCAGAAAAATGAGTATGAAGTATAAAAACTTCAAAAATGGCCAAAGAACTGGTGTTATTTGGTGCTAAAATATAATTGCTAGTGTGTGTCAATGCAAACTCACAATTCCAAAAGATTGAAGAATTTATTGATGAAAAGACCTTGCAAAGAGTTTATTTTAAAGCCCTAGGTTTGTTTCTTTAAACTATACAGATGAAAGGTTACATTTACAATCTGAACATGATTAACAAATTAATGTTAACATGTAAAAGAATAACAGAATGTTTTGAGGTAATGATATGCAAGTTCTGAGGAGAGACTTGGTTATACTGAATGTAGCCCATTAAGTGTCTGTCTACTAAATCTTTTGCACATGTGCATCCTGATGTTCCCATAATTCCCATGCCTTACCCCTTCAACAGTAGAGTGGTAGTCTTTTTGAACTGTTTTTGAGCTGTGCAGAAATGCCGTACAATAGATTCCGTTCTTATTTGCTATACGGTGATTCTAAGATTGTTGGACAGCCTGACCATTTGCTAAGGTGTGAGTCTGGTCTTTGAGTGCAAAACCAACATTCATGACAATTTACCAAGATCCACATTTCTGAATGTGAATATTGTCTGCAATATGCATTTCTTTCTGCATATATGGCTTAACATGCTAATTAGTTTAGAAAGAATAAAATATAGTAATTTTTAAATTTTAATCTCTGACTCATCGTGGACTTCATTATGATATGGACTAATTTATCACAGTCAGTCTCACTGCATCCTTAGAGACTTCAGATGTTATGGTTGTTTCTTCTTCCTTCTCCTGTCATAGGGCAGCAGATGGAGATAATTCTCAAATAACTTATATAGTCTTACCTGTGGGATCAAAACCCATGATGTATTTATGACAAGCCATTTTGTGTCAAGGTGTGATCATCTAATCTCAAGAGACAACCTTCTTTCCATACAGTGACCAGTGTCCTTTTTAGCTGTTTTCTGTGCTCTTTCTTACAGTCTAGGAAGACTAGCAGTGAAAAGATGCCTCTTCCCCTTTTTCTACCACAAAGAATTCAGGAAAGTCTGGAGAGTTCAGCATCAGCAACAGAAGATTATTAAATTGAAAGTCTTTCACCTTTCAATCAAGAAGCTTCACTCATTGTTTCCTGTCTTCCACTTCTTCAATGCTGCCACTTAAATTTCCCATGACAGGGTTATCTCTTCAAATAAGAATCATCATGTAAAGTCTCCATTTCCAAATGAAATGGGATTACATGCAGACTTTTTAGTAAGGATACCCTTACTGACAGTCCCTTATACTCTGACTGCTGGTTCATTCTGTTTTGCCATGGAAGTTGTTATTCTTAGTCTTCAAAACTTGGTGGCTTCAATATGCAGCTGGTGTCCTTATGGCTGGCTGGACTGATTTGTGGTGCTCAGTCAGATTTGTGCAGCACCCACTTGGTCTGTTCCCACCTGCTTGCTACTGTCTCCAGAATCCCCTTTAAAATCCAGGGCTGATCTGTCCTCCCACATGTTGCAGAGGGAATATCTGTAGCTGACAAAGGACTAGTGGCCCCACTCTGGAGTCTAGGATTGTAAATATTTGAGACCATATATAGTGTAGGCAGTTGTGATGTTACAGTAGGGGACAACTAGCTTTGACTACACGACTGATTTGCCTGGGGTAAGGCATATGTGATCAAGCTGCTGTTGGTCACTCAGAATATGGACAGAACAAAGTCATCTTTACTCCCAGTGCAAAGGGAGGCAGACCCTTCCTCATTGCCACACCTAGTTCTCACAGTGCTGAGCTGCATTGCATCTAGTGCTCAGCCCTCTGTGAAAAAGGGAAAGGTACATCTTTGTCTCACTCTTTCAGAGGCACAACAGCTCTGAAGTCCTTAGAAAATTGCAGAGGTGTAGAAAAGAACAAATGAGAGAGATTGTGAACTTAAATAAGTTCATTCTTATTTAAGAATTTAAAAAGTTACACGCTTGTTTATTTTCATCACTTTCCATCTCTCTACCTCTGCCAAAACCAATTCATGTGTGTATATATATACACATATAAATATAAATATATATAAATATATATGAAAATATATATATATAAATATATATGAAAAACTTGATATATGTGTCAAAGGCAAGTTAGATTCTAGAGTTATTTATTAACAAGCTCCTTAACCATTTAATTAAAGTGTACAATTACTCTAACTACTAAAGTAGGCTTTAATAACCTTCATAAGGAAGAATTAAAGTAATACTGCATCAATTACACTCCTTATTCCAATAGCAGCAACTGTTGAAGTGGCAGGGCATCAATTATGCTGATATATAACCAGTCACATCATTAAAGTAACCATGTTAAATGGACAGCCTTTTTTTAACAGGGTTATCTCATCATGCCACACGGAAGCTGATGATCATTAATTGCCTTGCAAGTGTAAGTTAAGACTTCCTCCCGGATAAAATAAGATTTCTGAGGGACTGTACAGTGTTGCTATGCTGGATACTGATGAAGGACTCTGTGTCTCCCCTCACCTGGTGAAGTTAACTTCACAACAAAGATTTGTGAATGTCTGTGGATGTAAATTCAGGCTGTGGCTCAGGCTCAGACTAGTTTCTCTCCTTTGCCTAACTGTAGTTTTTTCTTTTAGCGCGGAACTGCTGTCTGTCTTTGTGAAAATACAAATTGAGAATATTCACTCAAGATTTTTCATGAGTTTTGTGATCTAGAATCTTAAAATCAGCCTTGCTTTTATTTTCTTCGTCTAAATTCCAGGCAAGAAAATCTCATGCCTGGTTATGGATTTCAGTCCTTTGCTGCTGTACTATAGTGCTACTCTTTCTCATAGCCAAAATCACGATTTTGGTGCAGTACATGTTATTAATTTATTTCATAGCTTCTATACCTTTACCTAAAGCCTCATGATAATGAAAAGATTTTTGAAAATCCTTGTTATTGAATGAAAATGAAAGCATTTCAGTGTTCATACGTTGAAGAGCAGTACTCTAGTATGTAGAATTTGGGGAAAAATATTACAAGATTCTAGGGGAACTCAGAAAAACAAACCCAAAACAAAAATGACCCACAAGGTAAATAGAAAAAAAAAACAAAAACAACAAACCAACCCAGAAATAGGAAAAAAGAAACCACAGAACTTTTTGGTAAAGTTCAGGATTATTTTAAGTGAATTAGATTAATGGTGCCTCTCATGCATATATTTTTATTTGCAGAAGCTGAGCTGAAACAAAGCTCAAGTATTACATATATACCATGTGAAATGAATCAGTCTCATAGAGCATTCACAGAGCTTAAGAGTATACACAAAAGCTCACAAAAGTCCTTGATGTAACCATGACTTGATGAATTGCCATACATCAGCTGATCTATGGAACTTATCAAGGGTCGTTCTCCTGAGTTGATTCAGTCACAAGATGCTTGTTGGCTTAAGGTGGTGTGCTCTGCTTCATCATTAGTGTGCAAATACAATCACACACATTGACAGATACCGGCTCAAGTGATATGTCATAACAAATTAAGCCATCATAATACATTTTATTTGCAGCTGTGGTGAATAAAATACACTTGAATGGGTAGTCAACAATTGACACGTGTGAGGGAGTGGTATCATGATTACCTGAGATCGATGTCCACAATACTCCAGTAGAGTACATCACCCATGACCCTCAGTCTACAACCCTGATCAGCAAGGACAGCAACTTTTTTCTCTACTGATCCAAACTTGCCCTTATTTTTTGTGTTTGAAATTGTGATGCAAGAAATGAAGACATCTCAAGCAGTATTACACTCAGTCATGTCTTATTTCTTTTGTTATTGCTGCTGTTATGAATTTTTATTGAGCTCTCCAGGAAAATAGAATATTCCTTTCAAGTGTTACCTTGAAAAAGTTACTCCAGAAATATGGAAGAAATTGTCATCAACCTTTTGAAATGTTCTGTAGGAGCTTGGGTCTCAGCTTCATTGTGTACAAGCCTGAAGTAAAGTTTGGTATTTCCCAAGGTAATAACTAACTCTTAATTCTTAGGTCTTTGAACTTACCAGTAGTGTGGAAAATGCCTGAGTCTGTTCAGAAAACAGGACTTAAAACTACAAGGTATTCTTTGAAATGCAACAGCAAGCACAAAGCCATTCAGAGCCTCAGCAAAGTGAAGTCATAAACATGATGACTCTAGCTTTTTGTACAGCACTTTTGGAGCTAATTTAAAGCTGTGCATTCCCAATGCAACTAAGGGCTACAAGATCTTAGCCAGCATATTTTAAATGAGGCCCTTCCAATTGGGATAGTCCCTGTATTGTACTGAACTGGCAAAAGATTGACTGCATTTGCATCATTAACTTGGAGAGAGGTCAGATATCCAATTTAATATACTACTAAAAAAAATAATCCAATGTTCTTGCTACTGATTTGCTCCCACTATCCCATTGGGTCATTCCTTATTAAGCTGGTTTATTTAATGTGAATTAGATCAGTGCATGTGCAAAGAACAGAATGGTGTCAGCTTAGATGTTCTTCGATGGTGTGTTTTCTTTCTGGATAATTTTCCTCCAGCTTTGCATGCATTTGAATGTAAAGCTAAAGGTGGCTTTTTACATCCCTATCCCCTCCTCCTTTTATTTGCCCCTAAGTGTGGTCTTTCATATGCATGTTAAATCTTGACCAAGAGCTTGTGGGAGATGCTAAGGGATAGTTACAACAATGCCTAACTAAGAATTGTCATTCCACAAGTATATCGGGCAATCAATGATAATTATCTCTTTTCTGAGATATGTTACTATTCTAATGTCCTAAAAAGTATCTTCTCATAAACACCTTTAAGTAGTCACTAAGAAAGCAAAATGGCTGAAGCACATCTTTTATGAATATGCTATAGCTTTGCAATAAAGACATAAAAATGTTTACCCATGGTACAGAAAAAAATGGGCATCTCCTGCACAGGAGGTCTGTTGCTGCTCTTGCGAGATTTAAAGTATGTGTTAGGCCACTTTTGGAAGTCATGCAAAAACTAGGTGTCTGTTGCTCTGAGAACCTTACAAACATGAGCAAAGTATGCCCTTGCTCTTTCCAGCAATAAAACTGCTTAATAACATATTTTTACATGCATGCCACTTGACAATATGAGACAAGGTGTTGGGGCTGAGTGGTACCTCACACTAACAGTTGCAGTTCCTTCCACAGCTGTTTTCTTTATGCTCCTCTTGTTCTGAAACGTTCTCTCTGGGTGAGAAGGAAAGAAGAGAGTAGGGGGTATTTTTTTCTGGAGTTCCTGAAATACTCTGAGGAGTGTCAGTCTGCCAGAGGCATGTTCCTGTAGCTTGAAGCCCAAAATGTATGTTGTCTGCTCTTGGAGGTAGTGTGAATGTATGTGGAGGTTCAAAACCTTGTGGGAGATGGCTGAATGACTAGGATGGAGAGGTCTCAGCTGGGCACAGTCTTACTTGTCGTGCCTGAAGAAATAAGCCCCTGTAGTGAAACAGTCTCAGAACTACACTCCAGTTTTGTCTTAGGGGGGAAAGTAGTTGGTTCACTTCAAAGGAGTCCTAGTGTAAATTAATATAATCCAGCAAGATGATGTGGCAGAGACCTGGGAATAAACATTGAAGCTATTTTACTTTAGAAAGTAGATGCTGTTTATCAGTCTTTCTCTCCATTCCTCTCTGAGTATCTTTCCACCAGCAAGAATACAAGGAGTTATATCAGCTAATTATTTTCTAGTAAATATCTAGAGATTAAATTAGGCTACATGCAAAACAAAAGATGAAGGCTTTGCGAATGTTCTGGTGGCCTGGAAATGGCACTGTATGAATGATATTTAAAATTATTTTTAGGTTTTGTTGACCTAACACTGCAACACAATTTGCCTAGTAGATTCATTGTATTGAGTGTTTGTATTTTGGGGCTTTATGTTCCAATAGATGTAAAACAGCAACCATGAACTCTTGCTTCAACCTGGTCTCCATAAATCTCAAAGGAAACCGTACGAATGATTGGTTCCAGTGTCCCGACGCATTACTGAGAATAAGATGTCAAATTTAGCATATCACTGCTACTTCAGCATGTCAGTTTTACTACTACTCTAGCTGTTTGCTAGATGCATTCACAAGTGCAGTTGTAATATTATTACTATGAAGTACAAGAAAATTTATCTTTGAAAGAAGTTGAGAGGGCTTATTTATTTTCATATACATCCTCTGTTAAAGAGTAATCCAAAATAACCACTTTTTCTATGTGCTACAGGTAAGATATAAGTGTATTGTTCATTAATGAAGCCCTTAGCTTTAGGGCATGTGCCTCAGCCAAAAGTGGGGATGGGAAGACATAAAGCAGGAGGATATGCATTCCAGGACATGGCATACTGTATCATGCTTTGCTTTCTGACAGTGGATACTGCTTGATACGAAATGAAGTCAGTGGCTGCTCTGGCCAGAGCAAGTCCCTACAAGCCCCCTGATGTGATGTGATTTTATCACATCACTGATAAAAGAGATGCTGAAATGTTTATCTAATTGCACAGCCTCAGTAGGTAAGCATTTTTTTGGATGAGGAAATTTATGCAGGGTGGAATCCCAGGTCTCTATTAATACAGCTGCTGGTATCTGTTTCTATGGTTACAGCTGCAAAGCACAACCCTCTGCTTTTAAGTTGTTTGTAAGTGTATGAAACTGTCATCTTGGGAACAGAAATTTCCTGAGCTTGGCACCTTCCCCGAGGTAATACCTTTCCTTGAAGAACTGTTTTGAAAGCAAGCTTGAGAAAGGCAGTTCTGCTGTTTTGACAGGAATGGAGGAAAATATGTTTTTTTTTCTTACCTGCTGAGGTGTCTGTGACATAGAAGAGGCCTAGTGCAGACAAATAGGAGGATATGATTTGCTCGTTGCTGAACACTCTGTGTACCTCCTTTTACAAGTAATATTTCAGAGTCAAAATCCTCTGGCATAACTTTTGCATGGTGTCATTCCCATTCATGCCAAAGCCATGGTCTGTCTGTGCTGGTCCCTTCCATGCAAGTAATGGTATACAGACATGCTAAGGACCTAGTGCTAAATAATTTTGTTCTGGGATTTTGAGAGAAAAAGGAACCGTAACATGTACATGTTAACAGACCTGGTGACAAAGTGATGAAAAAGCTCAGCAAATGGCTAGCATGGTCATACAGTGTTTTGAGAACTACTTTATTTTTTTTACTCCAAATAACTAGTGTCCTATATTTTAGATTAATAGAATCTCCTGTCCCATAACTTTTTCCAATCCAAAGTGGCTTCCAAAACAAAATCTAATCCTTTTCAAAAACCCTTGAATGATGACTTAGAAGTCAGTCACTGAATTTCTAGCATTTGGGCTAGGCAATTTTCCAACAAGTACACAAGCTAAAACAACATTTTTCTTCCTAAATTAAATTTTAGTGAAATATGAAAATGACAGCACACTAAAGCAACTCAGTAGTGGGTTTTTGGGGAAAACTTCTGATGGATATATATACCTTGATACATCTCTCCCGGTTTCAGAGGCTTTCTTGTCTCTATTTGCATTGAATTACAGTATATACTTTCTTGACATACCCTTGTGTATAGATAACTTGGCTTCATCGAAATCAAGTTGGGCTTTTATAATGAGGTGGGTTTATTTCTGGAAAATAAGACAGATTGTGATATGGCTTCTCAAAGTCATGAGTTTGTGGGAGCTTAAACTCTGCTCTTTCGTAGAGAGAATACTGGAGCCCAGTACTTTAGGAAAAGATTTCTTAAGAAAAACTTTTTTTCTGAAGTGTACTGAGAATTACAAAGCACGTCAGTGTATGTGGCATATGACAGTTGTGCTACCAGCTCAGTTCAGTGAAACAGCAAGAGGAAAAGCCATTTGAGCAAGTTCATTCTCCTGTCTGACCAAGTGTCTTTGGAACTCTGACAACATTCTTGATTGTCTGAGTTTTATTTCTGTGTTTTTGTCATGAAACAAGAGGAAAACCCCAACTTTTGTTCTCTTTTTGTCTGCTTTTTATTGTATATTTAGAAGCTCTTTGCATGTTGGCTTTTTATTGATATCTGTACATAGCATGTAGCATGTTAGGACCATCAACTATGCATACAATCAACTATGCATGGAAGTATATCCATGAATATAGATTTAGTACTAAGTTCAGTGACACACATTTACCCTCATTGTTAACAAATGTCACCTATATTTGACTTCTGTTTCCTAAAAACTTTCAAAGTTTATTGTAAACAAACTCTAGTGGAAACAAACTGAATGATTATAGTCTGGATTCCCTTCAGAGTGATTTCTGGATGTAGGAAATAAATTATAGTGTATTCAAAAAAACAGCTGCTTCCATTTGGGTAGAATATATCATGATTTAATGAAGACAGCCATCTGCTCCTGACTAAAATCCTAATTAAGCAATATATGAATCAGAACAAAATTAGCTGTAAAGCAATTAGTATTTTATAAGTGTTGCCAGCAATGTATAGCAGCTAGTATATGAAAAGTTTCTTTACATATGGCTAGTTTTCATCGTATTTTAATGTACTGAGAGGGTTATAAAGCTTTGGTTGCCTGTAGCTGATATCACAATAACATCTCCATGTTAAAATTTAGATTTCATAGCAGGAGCTAAAGCACTGCACTGAGACCTGGTATTATTTTGGGGGTTTTATTTTTTTCTATTTGTTGCTTAGCACCACACTTAATGAATTATGTTGCAATTCAGATACAAAAGCATCTGAAAAAAGTTTGTGGAAAATATAACCCTGAAAATCTTAACAGGTAAGCTAGACAAATTGTACAAGCTGCATCTGCAGGAAAAGCTTGCCTGAATGCCTCAACATTTCTGTGCCAAAGTCAGATTTGTGAAGCTGTCAGTTAAAAATGGAAACCCTCCCATTTAGCTTTTGTGACATGTCTCAGATCTGTTTATGCAACTGTGCAAAAGGTTGCAGAAAGCTGGTTGAACGGATCTTAAAATGGGGGTTGAGATTTCTGAGATGACAATTCTTATTCTTTACACAGCTGGAACATTGATGCTTAAACTACAGGGAAACTTAGATAAATAATAACTGGTCCTGTATGCTTAATATACTTTAAGGGAAATACAATTTTTCTGGCAAATGTGAAGAACATGGGTTGAGTGTGGTCCCAGAGACAGGAGCTGAGGACATGGACAGCCCCAGATGATTTGCGGGGCTGTACTGGGCCTTGTTTGTGCTCCCATGACACGACTTTACCTGCAGGCTTACAGAGAAATGACAGGAAAAGCGAAGTGATGGAATGGGCAGGCAATCCTTGTGTGCTCTGTCACTGAACTATGAGGTATTCCTGTTGTGTGCCTCTTGGCTCAGGAAGGACATAGAACTCCTTGAAAGAGTCCAGCGCAGGGCCACCAAGATGATGAAGGGAGCGGAACACCTTCCTTATAAGGAGAGGCTGAGGGAGCTGCGTCTCTTCAGCTTAGAGAAGAGGAAACTGAGGGGTGAACTCATTAATGTTTATAAATATGTAAAGGGCGAGTGTCAGGAAGATGGATCCAGGCTCTTCTTAGCAATGGCCAGTGACAGAACAAGGGGCAGTGGGTCCAAGCTGGAACATAGGAAGTTCTATGTGAATGCAAGGAAAACCTTTTTCACTGTGAGGATGACAGAGCACTGGGACAGGCTGCTCAGAGTGATTGTGGAGTCTCCTTCTCTGGAGACCTTCAAAACCAATCTGAGCGCATTCCTGAGTGATTTAATCTAGGTTATCTTGCTCAGGCAGGGGGGTTGGATGTGATGATATTTCAAGGTTCCTTCCAACTCCTAACGTTCTGTGATTCTGTGAGGTTCTTTTGAGTGTTTTAACAAAAAAAGCCAAACATTGTAAACAGCATGCTTGTGTGGAAGCACCATTCTATCCTGTTCATGGGAATTTGTTTCCTTCCACTTATATGACTGATTTTACAGTCCTTTCAAGAACTGCTAAAATATGACATGCAAAACAGAAACTGCAGCTTGCTTGACATGGATATAAAATGTATATATATAAAATTTAATATCCACAAGAACTCTTTCTGTCCCACCTTTAAGCTGACATAACTGTTTGGGTCAAAGAAAAATAGAGTAGCTATTATAACGAGAAATTAGGTAATCTGTTCACAGATCAGCTCCTTGTCTTTTTTTTTTTCTGAACCTTCAGAGAGGAAGTAGCCAGACAATAATAGTGAGACACATGCTTCCTCTGCTATTTCCCAGAATCTGTGGAATGGAAGAGATTTTTCTTGGAGATTCAGAGCTATTTTAGCAGGGTTTTATCCTGCAGCAGACCATACAGCCTCTGACTTGCTGCGGCACAACTATCTGTATCCCCTTGTGCACAGCCTGCCCCAAGCTGATACAACCACCCCCACCACTGAGGTGCTCCCATCAGCTACCAGTTAAGACTGATCCATGATAATGAATCAGGGCACACACACCAGGATCAGGACATGCATCTTTTATCTTTCTTATCAAAAGTACCTCATCTATGATTCAAACCAAAAGAACTTAAAAATCTTGTTTGTTTGTTCGTTTATCTCAAGAAACTCTGGTTTTGTTCTCCCTAAGCAAGAAATCAGAATCTTTAGTTTAATCTCTGAGTAAAATGTTCCAGTGCTGTGCTGAACTGGGCTACAAACACTGCAGGGGAATGTTTTCAAATCCAGATGTGAAAGTGTTCTCCTTTTCCCCTTGTACTCTTCAAATTACCTATCATTGAACATTGGATGTGTTGTCTCATTTCACACCAGCCTATGCAACAGTATCTCAGAAGCAAAATCCTCTGAAAGAAGATGTTAATAGATCTCTTGAGGATCCTATATTGCTGTTTCTGGAACACCAGCATTAGTAACAAAACTAAAGTTCCTCGGCAACTCTCAGCTGGCATGGTCTTGGTGGATAGACCCCCATCCTTTGTAGTTTGCAAGCAGCTGTTCAGCTCTGTATGGGGATTTTGCACTGTTTGCTTTAGGCATTCAGCTACACTGTAGTTTTGAAGAGCAGAGTTAGTGCATCATGTTTCCCATGCAGGTGCTGGAGGGAAGCAGCTGCTTGAGGGAGAGCAGCTTGGAAGGACAGAGACAGAGGCCTGAGATGGCTGTGCATGTTTTCTCTTTCCCATTAGTGCTTTATTGCTTCCACTCAGATGATATTTGATGTTTCTGAAGGTAATCAGAAATTCTTTGAGCGCTACATTTTTTCTTTCTGATTTTCTATTTTCTTTACACTACACCAAATTAAACAGTTTTTAGTCACTAGGTAGATGTAGCCAGTATAGCAGCAGTTCTTGTACAATCTAAAGTCTCTAGCATAGAATTGTTTAATTTGGAAAAAGACCTTTAAAATCAAGTCTAACTGTAAATCTAACACTGCCAAGTCCACTGCTAACCCATGTCCCTAAGTGCCACATCTACATTTCTCTAGACATCCTTTAAATAACTCCAGGGATGCTGAGTCAAAACATCCCCAGGCAGCTGGTTCCATTTTTTTTTTTCTAATATCCAATCTAAACCTCCCCCAGCACAACTTGAGGCAATTTCCTCTAGGAAAACATAAAAGCAAAATATGGGTAGCTATGTTCACCTTGCCTTTCCAACTCTAGCTCCTGCCTTCTTCCCATGATATTCCTAAGCAACTTCTGTCCTTGGGACTGTCACTATTTCCCTGCTTGGACAGTCTTCATAATTCCTATTAAACGTGGTTATAGCAGCTCTGGAAAACTGTTTACTGGTAATTGAGCCATGTTGATGCTTATAAGGAAGTTGGATGTGTTTCAGATATCAGTTTAGAGAAATTCAGTATATGGCTGACTCTTTTCTAAATAAGTCTCAACTTAACTACTAGAATGGTGTCTTTCTGCCCTTCCCATCAAGTTCTGAGTCTATGGGCGGCTGATTGTTCTTCTGTTTGCTCTCCTGGATGAAAATAGAGATGTTCCAATTTGTGTTTTTTTTCCTAACACCCGAGTTATTTTTAAATAAAGGTGTTTAGATACACGTGTAGAGGAGTTGCAGAAATATCAGGTATCCTGATTTGAGTAGCCAAGGACCTTGGTGAGTGGACTGGTGGCCATTGAGACGTCAGGGCTTCCTCCCAGGCAGAACACACCCCTGGTGGGGAGGGTGGGGGGCAGCACAGAGGATGCCTGGGTCTATGCCTGCCCCCTCCCAGTGCCTGAAAAGGATGCCAGGGAGGATGTTCTACCTGCCACAGGTCTCTGCCAGGGCCCAGAGCTTCACTCCTCAGATCCTGCTTGATGTGAGTGCCTTCACACTGGTTTTTATTCCTCTGGAGAGGTGCTTGCACTGGCCAGGATCTTTCCTGTGGGGGAGGCCACTGCCTGTTCTCTGTTCTGTCTCTGTGCTGGGTCTGCCAGGCCTTCAGGTTTCCCTCTTGTTCTGCCTTCCCTCAGCGAGGCTGTGCCTTCACCTCATTTCTGCCACATGCCTTCGCTTTGTATGAAAAGCCTCCATGATGTACTGGCAATCTGTAGGCATCCAATGGACAAATTTTGCTAACAGGGACATCTTGCTTGATAGGCCTCTATAGGAATGGGATAAGGTTTGGTGAAGGATAGGCCTGGAGCACAGTACACTTGAGTCCTCATAGTTCAATGCTGGTAAATGCATTTTTGTCTGCTCTTTCTCAGACATTGGGGAGGACTTTTTGTTTTGAGGAGCTTCTCAGGGTCAGCATGTCTTGAGCTTTGCATTTTAGTCAGGCCTATCCCCAGCATGACAATTTAGCCATCAGATGTGAAGCTGCTCTGTGGCAGTACTGAGACTTGCAAGAATTAGTCAAAATGACACTTCCTTTGTTACAATAATTTTGTTGTTTAACATTAACACTGCAGTTGGTATAAAAGCAGAGCTCCTGACCCAGAAAGCCTGTGTGGGCGTGATAGGAGAATCAAGCAGCAGCATTCTAAACAGAGCACTAATGGGACCTCTGGCTGCTGTTTCTCTGAGCGTAGTTATTCCTTGTTCATGCAAGGTGAGTTTCAGGGAGAGTGATGTGAAGATGGGATGGGTGCTGGAGGTCCAACAGGAGTAGTAACTTGAGTCTTGAAGAAGAGAAGCAGTTGAGATGAGAGTGAGCATTGCTAACAGGAGCAAGAGGTGTTGCAGTGTGTGGTGGGAGCCTGTGGTGGTGGTCAGAGCTATATCTGACAGCCATGATAAGAATTATAAACTTGATGCTTTACAGTTCAAGCTTTTTATTTTTTCCATGACATTCCTCTAATAGCATTTATCTGACAGTACGTTCTATTTTCAGTGGGACTTCTGGCAGGTATTGCTTCAGGCAAAATCTAACCCTCACAGTTGAGGTTTTACATCAATGAATTCTGCACTTGAATTTGTACAGATTAGTGATTATTCCAGTTCTTACCTAAATGCTTTGTGGTTACATTACTTCTGCTATCAGCAGTATTTAAAAATAACAGGATTTAAAATTGGATCCAATACCTACTTTCAATATGCTTCTTTTGAAGGAGAGATCTTCATATGTGTATGTCTTTTATTTGCAAATGATGAAAAGGGTTTTGAGGCGTGAAAACTAGTCTAAATTTAATATCCCCTTTGCAGCTCAAAATATGAGGAAATGTGTATTTATTGGGCAATTCTACCTGCCTTCTGCCAGACTGTGATTGATAATTTCTGCCTGATATCAATAGAAAAATCTTGTAATTATAGTGTCAGTTTGCTTGTGAAAGCAGGTCTGCCTTCAGCAGTCAAGACAGAAAGAGTGTGCCCACGTGTCTCTCTCAACATTTTCTCAGAAGTATTGCTGCCTCACTAACTCACCTATCAAGCATGGTGAATTGCATTTCTTCTCATTGATTACTAGCTTTCCTGTGCAGCTGAAAGTATTGCCAGCTATTCCCTGACATGATGTAAAATCAGTCGAACCCTTTGGCAGGTACATTGTGTTTAAGAAACTGTATTTTTAAAGTGCCATTAAGTGGTTGTCATTAATGTTGATATTTTTCACCTCATCCCTGGACTGGCATTATCTGTATATATGATAATGATATGATATATGATGTTTAATACATATGTATCATCAAAGTGGATGTTTCTTTAACCAGTATTTTTTCATATTGTAACAATGTGCAGTTTACAACAGAGCATTCATAAATTATATTGAAAAGGGGTGGTTTAATGATTTCATTTATTACTGTCACAAATCTTTGAAAAAACTCCTTTGAAAGGAGTTTTTGGTCAATGGCATTATAATTTTGAACACCTTTTCTGACTGAGTTTTGGAAATCATAACTTGTCCCAGAATAACCTTAGGGTTACATATCTCCATGTCAAGGATGGCACAGCTATTACTCAGTGCCAGTAGTGTTCAGGGGTGCTAACGGTCTTGTAATGATCCATGTTGTTAGATTTCAGTGTTCTGACAACAGTGTATCAAATGCCACTCACTATACCAAGAAGGGCAAGTAAATAACCTGTCCTGCCCTGTCAACCTCAGTCCCACCACACATGCTTCTTGCTAAACCTGAGGCATGGAAATCTTCAGGGCTATTCCTGATTCATTCACTTTTAAGACCCAGGTGTTTATGAAGAAAATTCTTTGGACTCCCATTCATCTGCACGTGGGAGTTCTGCATGGGACCCAGTTCATGAGGGACACCTGTGTAACCAGGCCAGGAATTCCCTTCTCCAGGAGCTCCTGGAGCGTTTGCTGCATGGTGGCAGGTTGGTTCACGCGGGTCAGTGGACGCGTTCGTTTTCTCCTGCAAGGGTTCTGGCTGGTTGAAAGGCGAAGCTGGTGAGGCCCTTACGATTTGGTGGAGCTCGCACAGGGGGAGCTATGTAGAAAAGGGCCGGGTGCCCTCTCTTGGCCAGCTTCACAATAGCAGCCAAAAGCAGGACTGAGCATCTGGGAATGAAGCAATGTGACTGCTTCAGTAATGGAGAGAAGCTTCGAGACTTGTCATCAAAGTAAGAGAAATGTTTATTTAAATGCAGGACCAGGAGCTGAAGATACTGAGCGAAATCCACCATGCCTCTCTAGCTTTGGGTGAGACAACTAACTAGATCTCTTGGTCCATCTCAACAATAAGACTAATGAACCTCTGTACTGTTCCTTAGGTATTGATAACAGCTACAAACGGAAGAGTCAGAGTTCCTTATCCTGGTCTTATTATGGACTTTCCTGTTTGTTTTGTGTCATTTATCACAGCGGTCTTTTTGTCATGTAATTTACATTTTGATGAAGCACTGCAGTTATTGTTTCAATGGGGTTGCATTTGAGTGACAGCTGTGGTGTTGGGCAAGCATGTGCCTGCATGCTGATGCCAGCACTTTAGTAAGGCCTGCTGGAGACCTCAGTAAAATGTCTCAGGTTATTCTGTTTATCAGCAATCCAACCTACCAGTTCAAGAACTGAACCATGTCAATCTTCTGCTAGAAAAGCATATTCTGATAACAAATAGTAGTTAATTTTCAGGATAAATTATCATTAAGATAGTATTTAACATATGAATAAATGTAGTCTGGTTATGTAAAGAGAACATTTGATAAAGATTTTATCAGTCAGTTTTAAATGCCTGTGCTAACTAGCAAATTGAAGTTTAGTGGAGACTATCAAGAGAAAGTCCTTGTAATTTTATTAAAAGAAGGCATTCTAAAAAGGATTTAACTCATATTTAAGTGCCTGATAGAAAACGTAATAATAATCTTTTTATTTATGCTGAAGGCTAAGCTAGCTATTGATTCTAGTAGAGCTCAGGTGATTTATACCTGCTGAGAATCCTTTTTCTGAACTAGATTTCTTAGCAATTTACTGATGGGTAAAAGGGAACATGAATAAGAACAAAAATGGCTTTGAGCACTGAGACTGCACCCTGCTGTTCTAGGCTTCTGGGAGGTAAGAAGACAAGACTGTTAAGTAGCAAACACAGTATTAAGAGTTGAATGTATGAGCTCTGTTTCCAGCTCTGTTAAGGGCATGTGTGTACCTTTAAAGATCTTGCTAAACATCTTAACTAATAGAGTTATTTGAGAAATACAAAATCTCACAGACATGTTTTTCCATCTGTATGCAAGTAGTGATACATGAAGTGGTATATAGTGGTATATGAAGCACCCTTAAATGCCTAGTGGCATTTGAAGGTTTGTTATTTTCACCTTACATAATACTCTGATGCCTGGTGTTAGGGATGGAGCTAAGCACTTGAGTGCACATGAATCTTTTGAAGTAGCGTATGACTTTGAGTGAATTTCTCTAGGCTGAGAAAGATGAAGGATTCAGAACAAGCTTCACACCCAACAGAATGTATATGAAGGCAGAAAGCAAGCTTTTAGTTTTGGGCAGCTATGTGAAAGAGGGCCTTGGTGATAAAAGGGAAGCTCACAGCTGAGATAGATCAGAATCAGTTGTAATGCTCCACTTTTAATGTGAGCAATGACATCCTTTGTGCTGTAAGTCTTATCTGACCTTGTTGCAAACCAATTTTTTCCTATTAATTAAAACCAGAATGTATTTATTACAGAAGTGCAAAACACTCTTGTTATAACTTATTTGAATTCTTCTACTCCAGTTGGCAAGTCAAAACAGCCCTACATGAAACAGGGCTGTAATATGCTCTGACAGCCTATGTGCAGTGTGCATTGATCAGACAAGCACTTATTGAGGTATATGATAAAAAGTCATTCCTAAAACCAATGCCCAGGACAGACTGTAGACTGCCCACCCAGGCTACACACTCTCTTGTATGGAGCTGATTTATCTTTTTATCATAGTGGGGGTGGGGGCACAGTGTTACATTTTCATGCAGTTTTATTATTAATTAACAGAAACAGGAAGAACATTTGAACAACAATCCCATGTTTCCAAAGGTAGGTGCTTTTGAAGCACTTAAAGTTGACACGCCTCAAGGCTATACCTCATTAGTTTACTTATGTTGCACATCTATATATCTCTGGGAATGGAGAAGGTGTTTTACATAGGAATAAAAGATGTAGGTGGAGGAGGGAAGAGGGCTGAATTATTCACTTTCCTGCCCTGCAGCTTGTGTAATCATGCATGCCATGGCAAAATGAATGTAAAATACCATAGCAAGGTTTGGAGCTGGTATAAATTAGTATAGCCCCGTTGAAGTTGACAAATGTGTCCTGGACAGATTATGTGAAGGGTTAGATCTGCTTTATATTCACTGCTGTGAATGACTGTGAAGAACAATCCAGGTCTGAGGTCCAGGCCTTGTTTATACATACTGAATAGTCATAGGAAAACAGGGGAGAATGACCTGAAAGTAAAGGTTTTCAAATATTCTTTTGAGATGTACAGGTTTTTAGACATATATATACAGGAAACTGGGCTCCAAAGAAACAGATGTCAGCTGGCTGCCCTTGGAGAGGATGGAAAAATGGGGACACAGAAGAATTCCTGTTCCCAGCCATTAATTGTCTTCATTTTTTGATGCATCATAAGCAACATAGAGCGGGAATAAACCTCAGTCTATGTGACAACGTAGTGGGTTACTGCACAATGCAAATGTGAGGAAAATACCACATGAAAAACTGAATGCAGTTTCTGAGTAATTAATTGCTCAGCATTGGTAGAGCAATGTAACCATTTATTAAAATAGACAAGGTTTTATGTGCAATTCACAGATGAATTGCCTGCTAATTAAGAAAGAGCTAATACTCATTTAGATAATAGTCTTGTCAATAACTGTGGACAAAAGAAAGAAAAATTTTATTAACTGGGAAAAAAAAAAAAGGATGGATGACTCTTGGATATTGAAATATCAAAAAAAAAATATTGAGCTTGAGAGATATTGTTACTAAATGATACCGGATGCTTCCTGTCGACTCATTATGTTCTGTTAGACACCTGCCAGGAAACTTCTCTCTCATCACTCATCATTATCATTGTTTATGGCTTTACTGTGTATTTGATAATGTGCTAAAGGGAATACTTAAATGTACTGTGGGGGAGTAAAGAGGGTGGGAATAAAAATTTGATTGTATTGTTTGTTTACCTACTGATAGAAATTCCTGACCTCCTAATGTGGTATAAAGACACCATTTTCAAAGGTCTGTAGATACTTTATTTCTAAAAATGTCAATGAGGGGCAGTCCAAAACCCAGAAGTGTTTTGGGCTACATCCAGTAAAGGACTTGGGCCTCATGCAACATTCCTGGTGAGCTAAATGACTTGCAGAGTGGGATTCCAAATAGTTTTCCTGCAGAGACATGTCATTCAGAAATTAAATACATAGGAGCTTCCACAATAAGTCTGGGGACATTCTGAAATCCATCCCAATTTCTAGCACTGATGACTCTATCCTCATAGGTCTTATGGGCTTGGACCTTGCTTTTTTTCTTTCAAAAACCCTGTGCACTGTTGGCTATTGTCATTTACATGACCACAGTGGTGTCCCTGACACCACCACCTTAAAGGAATATCTAGAGGCAACAGCATTTGTCTGCAAAGTGGGAGACTCGAGATTTTCCCTTCTCAGCCTTCCAACTACCTCTCTTTCAAACTTGTCTGTTAGGGAAACTTGTGCTCCAGAACCCTGCGTTTTGCAAGAACACTGTGGTTTAACCTGGCTGGCAGCTATAACAACCCAGTAGCTGTTTGCTCTAATACCTGTCTGCTCCCAGTTAGATGAGGGTGAGAAATGTAGCAAGGTGGGGCAGGAGGGGAAGAAAAAAAGAAAAACACATGGGTTGAGATAAAATCAGTTTACTAGGTCAGAAAAATAGGATGACATATAAAGAAGTGATGAACAGTGCAGTTTTTCACCACCCAAAGCCAATCCTCACCAAGTTCCCAAGCTAACCTGCCTCCTAGCTAATGCCCCAATTA
The DNA here is from genome assembly GCA_013399135.1 of Heliornis fulica. NCBI lineage: Eukaryota > Metazoa > Chordata > Aves > Gruiformes > Heliornithidae > Heliornis > Heliornis fulica. The sequence continues at coordinate 70,441 of VXBZ01004285.1, forward strand.
TATATGGAGCATATTGTCATATGGTATGGGATGTCCCTTTAGTCAGTTTGGGTCAACTGTCCTGGCTGTGTCCCCTTCCAGCTACTTGGGTACCCCTGCCTTCTGGTTAGCAGGGCAGTATGAGAAGCTGAAAAGTCTTTGACTGCTTGGCAACAACTAAAACCATCAGTGTGTTCTCAGCACTGCTCTCCTCCTTACTCCCAAACACAGTGCTGCACCAGCTGCTAGAAAGAAAATGAACTCCATCCCTGCTGAAACCAAGACAAAGTAATGATGTGAGTTCTTCAGGTCAAACAGGTAATTTAAGAGCATGAGACAGATATCACCTTGATTACAGGAAATCAGACAAAAGCTATAGTTCTTTTTCCTGACATATTCCTTGGTCTCTTTTGGCAAAGCTTGCTTCCTCCCACCCACCCCTCTCTCTCCCCATGCCAGAAAAGTTCACGTGATTTTTTTATAGACGCTAGGGATAAGTTTTTGCATATCCAGTCTTACAGATCTGTGATGTAAACTTTAGCTTCTGAGTGAATCATGGAATTTTCCTTTATAGTTATTCTAGAGGAACAGGAAGAACTTTCTTGAGAGAAGTTTTATTTTACTTATTTTAT
>VXBZ01004285.1:71171-93637 GCA_013399135.1 Heliornis fulica
TATTTTATTTTATTTTATTTTATTTTATTTTATTTTATTTTATTTTATTTTTTTAATTTTTGTTTCACTTGAAAACAGACATGCAAATTCAATTGGGTGAATCCTGCCTAAAAATAGATAATTTCTCTCCCCTAAGGAGTTGAAGGCAGCTAGCTTATGGTATACTTCTGTAGAGATTTATGTTTCAGTGATGTCCCCATAAGGTAAATCCCACTCAAGGTCTCCCACAATAGAAAGTCAATGGTAGAGTTAATACTAGGTGAGGAATGGACACTGCTCCCTTTCTTCAACTTCTCTGTCTTCTCTCAAATTTGGAGGAATTATACCTAGTTGTAAACAGTTGTCCTGTTGTTAGAATAATAAAATCAGTTGTATTTTTGCACACAGTGTAGCCATGGGGAAACTGGTGTTTGCATGGCGGTGTCCTTCTTCGCGTTTGCTTTCAATCTGTATTCAGAATGTTCTGGGTTTAGGGACTTGTTTCTTGTGGATGTAGTGACCTCACAGTTTATTGGCTGTGACGTTGATCAGTGAGATGTGACCTGTTACAAATGTATTTACCCATTAACTTGTCTATAGAACATATTTTAACTGACAGTTTTAATTTTCAGCATTCTTAATGGAAAAAAAAATATTGTAAGATGCTGGATGTCTGAAACCCAGAACACTTACAAAATAAACCCCAAATGGAAGGAGCGTTCAGTCCTGAACGCCTGTTTCCACAAAGCACTGAATCAGGTTTGTTTTGGTTTGGTGTTTTTCATATCTAAGGAACATTTCAAGGCTGAAGCTGTATAGTTTTGTAAGAAAAACCCTCAAAACCAGAGTAACTTGACTGTCAACTTCAGTCTTTATGGCATGGTGCTAATGAGTAATGTGAATCAAAACTCAGCATGTGCTGTTGTCAGTAGGACCTTTTGGAAGATAAACATGAATGTCACAATTATAATTTTCAGTTCCTTTCTTATGCCATCAGCTATTGCCATTAGGGAGCCTGTCAACAATCCCTATGTGACAAAGTACACTATTAAGGAGATTTAATGGATAACAAACCACAGGTAACGCATGGGTAGCCCATTGTTGAGAAGTCACTATTTGCAAAGCTCATTCCCATAAACACTCATTTGTTTGGGTTTTGTTTGCAGCACCCAAGCTGAGAATGGTAATTTTCCCTCACTGCTTATTTTGCAACTTGATGCTAAATCAGGAGGGAGAGGTCTCTCTTGGACAGAACAGCAACAGTTCTGAATCCAGAGATGAAGTCTGCTTCTCTATGACTGTACTAGAGGAGTTTTGATTGCTAGTGCTAATGAATTTGAGTGTTTAACTGATGGCGGCCCTGGAGGTAATTTGGAGGTAATTTGCTCAAGGGCCTTAACACTGGTGTCTTGAAGAGAGAGTCTCTAGAAGGAATTCAGACATAAACTCATGTGAGGGCCATCTGTTGCTTTTTTTATAATTTCAAAACCTTATCTCTCTAAATGTTTTAATATATTTTGTCTTAGCCATACAGAGGGCCTAAGTAAACTTTGTCATGACATCCAAAATCTTGCCAGAGAAATGTATTATTCAAAGATGGGAAGCATTGGTAATATGATTATTCATGGTAATATGGTTATATTATATATTATATAATATATTATGGTAATATGATTATTCATAATGGTAAAGATTATCAGGCATAGCTTTACTGAGACTGTGGGGACATAGTCTGGGCTCATAAATACTCCATGGGGTTAGACATCGTAACATTTCTTTTTCTCATATTCTCCTATATTCAATCATATTTATGTTGGGTTTGGAAGTTCTTTAGACCATGTTATGCCTCTGTATAGAGACAGTGTGAATGTGATAAAGTTTAGTGGAACTAATAGATCATAGCAGTATATGACTTCAAACACTCTGAAATTTACTTGGAATTAGGGACATGAATGAGCAAAAAGTTTATAGAAAAAAATCAATCAAACTCCCTCAGAGTTTGAGTGTGAGAACAAAACTCACAAACAAAAAGGTGTTTGAGATTCATGTGGTCCCTGTCTCAACCTTTGCATCTCATCAGGTTTATCAACACCTCTAGGAAATAAAGCAACATTTTGTTGAAAAGCAAGCCAGAGCTCCAGCATGTTACTGAAAGTCTTTTAGGTGGTTCCCTCTGGGATTACTGACCTCTGTTCAGTCAAGGTATTTGGCTGTTCAGTTAGACTCTGAACTAGATGCCATTTAGCCACAGTATAGGGACCCCACTGTCAAGGTTGCCTCACTCCATTTTTATGTTCTTCCTAAAAGACTCACCATCTGCAGCTCAGATCTCCATGTAGACTCCCCATAACTACTCATCTCTCACCTTTATGCCTTAGGCTGTGCCTGATCACCAAAGCTCATTCATACTGTTTTATTTCTGGCACTTCTTTTATCTTCTGATTCTCCACAGAACATTGGTTCTTTTCTGGGCTTCTCTGCCTTTGCCTGCACCCCCACCACTTGGCTGTCTGACATGTCCTGATGTTGACAAGTGGGCCCTCAACAGCATCTTTCTATGCTGTACCAATAGATTTTAGATTTCACCCATCTGTAAGCTTTGATCTGTTTCTGGATAAAAAACTCCAGCCTCCTGGTGATTTTGAAAGACACTGTTAACACTGATCATATATAATTCATCCTCATGGCCATGAAAATAAGGTTCAAGTCCAAGTCCATGGCACAGGCAAAATTCTACCAGGGCAGACGTAGCAGAAGTTACTAAGCCCTCTCATGCATTCGGTGCTTACTGGATAATATATTCACCTTTACTATCATGGACAAGAGCAGAGAGTAGGCTGGCACTGAAACCACCTATTAAATATTTACACTCTACCCATTACAATAAATGAATAGCTACTGAATGCTGGAACCTTGGTAATTTTGGCAGTGATATAACAAGCATGAGTGTTAGTTGTTATTGGTTGGAGACATCATCCAATGCTCCTGTCCTCAGACAGCTGTTCTCAGATGACAACCGTTGCTGAAGTAGTTACTTTGCTGAAGAACAATGGGGACAGGAGTACACAAATGAGACAAACCTCCCATCAAACTCTATTAGAAGCTCTATTGGCACCCAAATACCCAGCAAGTATATTGACAGGCCCACATGTAATAAAATGGGAAGATTGAAATTCTCTTTTTAATGTGCAAGATGTCAATCAGCACTGCAGCAACATTGACACCAATGAGCAAGAAGACAATAGGAGTGACAAAGGAGATACCAAATGCTAAAAGCCATTGCTACACTGGTCAAAACAAAATCTGAAATCTATCTGTTGATCTAGACAGTGCCTGGAGAATTTCTGCTTTTGGGACCTGGCTCCATCCCCAAGAGAGCTTGTTTTTTCCTCTGTGCAATGTCACTCTAGAAAGAAGGTAAGAGTTGGGCACCTCGTCACTCCAGTACATTTGATGCAGGTCAGAGAAGAGAGACTGGCTGGCACTCAACCACTTCTCTGTCCTCCTCCTCTTGCTGCCAGATGGAGTATTTTTCTTTCATGGAAGCTACTGATCACCTTCCTTTAGTCCAATGGCCTTCAGGCAAAGGGAGAATTTCAGGCTTGTGGCAGCTGGTTGGCACTTCCCTCAATTACAACCTTTTGAGAGAGATCCCCAAATCACTGTAAACAGGCTGAAATTATAAACCCATTGCAGTGTCACAGTTTACAAACTCTCAGCTGAGCTGTTTGTGCTTTGTTGGTTGCTTTCATTCTGTGTAGCAGCATGTAATTAAAATATTCATATGCAGATTGTAGCTCATTTAGGGCTGTATCCTGTTAGATGCTGAGTGAAATTTGGTTAGTGTTGAGAGATCTCAGCTGCTAAGGAAGAGAGAGGAGACTCAGAGCAGTCTGAGCTGCCCAGCATCTAGCAGAGTGCCTTAACGTTGATTTGTTCTTATGTTAGGATAAAACTGGCAAGGAACAGAGAAGCAGTTTAGGGCTCAATTAACAAACAGCCTTTAAAAATGTATTTCATTTTCTGCCTTAGGCTTTGCCTTAGGGCTAGCCCTGTTCACAGTGCTAAGACTAAAAGAGCAAAACTGCTTATATACATAATAATCTGTAAACAGCTATCCCTTCTATAGTATGGGCAATTCAACGCATCTTAATGTCACAGACACCGTCAATTTGGCTAGCATTGGGTCCAATCATTCAGTAGAATATCTGGGATTGGTTTTCAAATATTTTCTTGAGGTTTTTTTAATATTTGAGTCAGGGCAAAGTAAAAGAGTAGGTTTTGTACTTGGTCATAAAGTAAGCTGGGCTAAAGAAGTCATATGGCTCCCATCTAGGACACAAGAAAGCTGATGCTTTGCCTTGGGCTTGGAGAACATTGTGGTGCAGAGATCAGAGCTCTTCTGCTGTTGAAGCATGCATTAGATTCATCTAATTTTTTTAATATGACAGTGGTCACTTCTTTCCTCTGGCACTTCAAAAGGTCCAGAGGTTCTATGCTATACCTATACGTAGGTTTTACTAACTTACTTCTATATTTTTACTAAAGGTTATGTTATGACAAAGATGTATGTTTTTGTAGCAGTGTTTATGGAGCAGTAATGGTCACTTCTGCAGAGTGGCTGGGACTGGGGGCCATGGTTCTGTGATTCACCTAGAAGCAGCTCATGTATGGAGAAAGAATGTCCTACTACTCCTCTCCCTAAGTGCAAGTCAACTAGGAGACTGGGGAAATGAGATTTTCCAATACAAGTCTTGTACTCCCTTAATGGGGTCAACTGCTATACCACACTGGCTTGAATTTTCTAAGGTTTTACAGCAGTTAAAGGTAAATCAATAAAAAGGCAAGACAAGCTTTCCTCTCTTGTATTTTGCTAAGTTTGTTTCTGATTATTTGCCTTTAAGAGATCTTTTTGCCTCTCTTTCCATCCAAGACAAATTCAGCTAGTATCAAGAGAGAATAAATTCTTCCAGAGTAAAGTGATTCACTGTAAGTCTACATTCAGTTTGTCTATAATTTTTCCCTAAGTTGTTATGACAGTGCTGAAGTAGGAGATCTACTTAGCATTTATACTTTTTTTTTTTTCATTTTGGAGAGTAGAGAGAGTGTCACATCAAACACCTTCTTTGCTCCCTTTGAAGTGAGGTACAGTTTAATCTTTCTAGATGAAGCTGATACAAGCTTTCTCTCAGCACTGTAAGCAAAACTGAATGCCCCGATCACAAAGCTTGAGGCTGCTCCTGAAGAAGAAAGGGAAAAGCAGTGCGAAGCTGTGAGATGTTGCACAGTGAGAGAATGAGTCCTGTGGAACCAGGCTTGCTGTTCCTGCTTTTGCAGGAGGAGCAGCAGGAGTGACCTTTCAAAGTAGTCACAGAACCTTAGCAGAAGTAACCACAGCCAGCCCACGGGGAGTTTATACAGGCTACCATAATTTGAGTGATCCAACCAGTCAGCCTTTAAGAAATAAACCAAGAACATTATGGTCCCTCTTTCTTAATGAGAACTTCTGTGTTGGACCTATATGAAAGATGCATCACAGGATGTTGACTGAGAAATGATGGATGTTACTGTGCTGTTTCTCTGCCATTTCACTGGGGTAATTGTGTTCGAGTCCGTAACAGAAGGAGCTGTGATAAGGGTGATGGTAAGAGACAAAAACATTCTAGTAGGCTCTTGCAAAGGTTGGAGAGAATGATTTCTTTTTCTTAAATTGTATATCAACTGCACAAGTGAAGACTTTAAAAATAAGGCTGATGTGTTATTTTTGCAAATCCTGAGAATCCCTTTGCAAGTCCCTTTTAAGGTTAATTCATTATAAGTTTATGAATAAAATGAATGTTTCATTAAAGGTTGATAAATTACTATAAACAGGCACAAGATCACTTAAAGCTAGCCAAGTGGTAGTAACTGATCTAAGTACATAAAATGGTATAATAACTAGCATCAGTGACAAATTCTTAAAGCAAACACTTTTTGCAATCAGATTGTGCTTTTTGACATTTGCTCCTGCTGGGGAACTGAAACTACAGTTGTTATCTAGATTATGTAAATTAGGTTTTGCACTGGAATTTTCATTTTATTTTTTAAGATATGGATATGAAAAAATATACTAGAGTACTTAAAGTGTCCCTTGAAAATTATTAATATTTTAAGGAGGAAATATTTTTGTCAGTATTATTAAAAATAGTAATTTTTTCATCTTTGCTGAGACAGGATTTTTTCCACAGTCCAGGTTACTTGAATACTTTGGTTTACTTGGGGGGGAAGTCCTTGGTCTTTTTAGCATGATATATTTTAATGTGGCATGTGATGCTCTTCTTTGTAAACTGACTCATAATCTAGTTTAACACACAGGTCTAAAAACAGAGGCACCGACTAATTTTTTTCTCAGTTCTGCTTTATTATCTACCCCTATCATTTCGTACCTTAAGCTGATAGGGCATGAAATTGTCTACCAATTTACTTGTGCAGTGTCTGGTAAACTTGAAGTGGGATCTCTAAGTATTATGTCTGTCATAATTAGCTGCTCATGTTGCATCAGCAGGAACAACTCTTCTGAATTTGTACAGAACTTTCAAATATTTTGCTGTAGCCCTTTCAGTCATGGACTGGCTGCCTTACGATTCGCTGATCATGCAGAGATGTTGCATATCTTTATCTGTGATGCCATTTTTAGCTCTGCCCATGGTATCTGCTCCTTTTTTTCCCTTGTTTTCTATTCTGCTCTGCGTGTCCTTTTATCAAACCCATTTCACAACTTTCTGTGGCATATTCCAGAAAGTCCCAAGTGACAGCTTTTTTTTGGATTTTGTACTTGTTTGACTGGGCCTGGTACAACTGTACAAAATTCTGACCAGGTTTAGTGGAGCTGCTTGTGGTATAGATTAGAACAGTGCTTTGTTAAGTGTATGTCTCAAAAAACCACTGCAGCACAAGGAATGGAGGGGTTTTCTGGGCCTCTTGGAAATATTCCAGCAGGTTGTTTCCAGCTCAGATCAGAAATACCTCAATGGCATCTCCTCTGATATGTTGATATTTCCAAATACTGTCTCATTTAGAAAACAGAATGGCAAAAATACTTGCAAATGAGTGTGGGGTTGATAAAGAAAAAGTTATGACACTTCAGCCCTGCAGGAAATGATGGCTGCTGAGTATATGTGGGAAGATGAACTTGCAGTTACAAAGCACAGTTTGTAGTCATAGTCTGTGATCCTTTTCTACCTGCACCTTGAATTTCTTGAAAATCACTTAATTTTTCCCAGTCTCAGTGCTTATAGCAATACAACTACTTTACCTTGGATAGGAAGTTATGAGGCACAATTATGGTTTTCTTGCAAAGCAGTGTAATATCCATAGACTGAAGGAAATTCTTTCCCTTTTATTTTTTTTGCCCTTCCTATGCAAAATATCTCCACTCTTGACCCCTCTTTCATCTGTCTCATGTTCTAGTTGCTTGTCAATATAAACAATCTCTGAGTTGGCAATATTTCATGCAAGGCCACTGTGCTATCTTCAGCTTCTCTGCAATTAATATTCTGTCCTGCCATTTAAATCCAGCCCTATGTTCCTAATGTCAGGATGGCTTTGTTTAATATGACCAGCAAGGTAGCATATGTTTCTAAGTTGAGTCCCACTGCCATTTCTGGAGGTATCTCCCATTAATCAAGAAGGCTACTTTGTCATAGTGCAGCTAATGTTATCACCAAACTTTAAGTACAAAGGTGGTATAATAATGACTCCTGTTTCACTAAATGGAGTTAACACAGCTGAATAGCTTCCATGATGGTTTATTACATTAGTCTTTCAGAACATTGACTGATTTGTTTTTATTACCAAGAAAGCTTTTGTCTTATGAAAATTACTTAGGACCACAGGTCAATGTGTTTCATGCCACGTCTCCATAAGAAGTACGTTGCTTCATTATACTTTGTATTCTGCCACTGCAATCTGTATGTCACTTAAATTTATTTGTCATGATACCACTGCCAGGCTGCCATTAAATTGTTAAAGGCTATTCAGGAAATGTTGTTGCACTAACCTTTAGAGGAAGACATATGGAAATGGACTATATCTGTTAATTAACTTTTTGATGTGCAAACCTTCCAAAGTGTAAGGCCTGGTATGGATCACTACATGTGAGCAGAATATTTAATGTGCTGGTGATTGTGTTTTTTCACTGAGACAACAGACACTTCAAGTTACCTTTCTATTTAAACTAGGACTATACTGTTGAAGAACAAACATAAAGTCCATAGAAAGATGACAATATATGTCTCTCTTTTGTCCATCCACACTGGTCTCCAAAAGTAAAATAGCTGGTGATACCTGCCTGTCTCAACAACGTTTAAAAGTTGCAGTTCACAGAAAATGAACAGACAGCATAATGGATACATAGAAAAGTAAAACATGGTTTGAGAACCCATGTCAGAAGCTCCTGAGGAATTTCATGTTAAGATCAACCAGGGATCTCAGCTCTTGAACATGACACATGTTCCTTTGGTGAAGGAGCTGTCAGAAAAGAGGTCACTAGTTCTGAGCAAAAAAGCTGTGGTGGTACCAGACATGTCCTGAGAGTCAAAAACTGGACCACAAGCAGATAAGATGAAGTTGGGAAGGGTTAAGCTTTCCTGCTTCAGAGAGTGTGATCTTTAACAAGATCAGTATGTTAAGGGATACTTAGAATATTAATTGTTCACAGTTCAGGGTTACTCAGACTCTGAAGCTAGAGTTCTTAATACTGATCTCATAGTAATAGAAGAACTTGAAGATTAAATAAGGCAGCACTGCTGCAGAAGAGTCTTGCTGCTTTTTCACTTGCTAAGCTTGAATTGGCACCATTTCCCTGGCGTGGTTTGTTGTGGGGTTGCACAAATTCTTGTTGCAGCATAAAGTGCCATTGGAACACGCTGGGTTTTGGGAGGTGGCAAAAGGGAGGAGATGTCTGTACTAAAATAAGTTTGGAGTTACACTGGGAGCAGTAATCCCAACAGGTAGGTGCAGACAATGGAACAGGGTAGAGCAAGCTTGAAACAGGACAAATTCTGATTGCCAAGTATCACAGAATCATGGAATCACAGAATGTCAGGAGTTGGAAGGAACCTGGAAAGATCATCTAGTCCAACCCCCCTGCCCGAACAGGATCACCGAGACCAAATCACACAGGAACGCATCCAGACTGTTCTTGAATGTCTCCAGAGAAGGAGACTCCACAACCTCTCTGGGCAGCCTGTCCCAGGGCTTCATCACCCTCACAGTAAAATAATTTTTTCTTATATTCAGATGGAACTTCCTATGTTCCAGCTTGTACTCAAGTGTGCTTAAGTGAAAATGTACATGGATAAGTGTGATATATGTGGAAAGCATAGTGATAGACAACAGACAGGAGATCCACACTATAGGGAAGGCAGAATTGCTTGGTCTGAAAGGAATTGTGTCATCCGTCAAACTTGCCAGAAAACCCCAATTTTGCAAGATTTGACCTGCTTGACCCTGATATATGTTAGACAGCTTCAGCACAGTCTGAATAGCCTAAAAAATGGGTATGAGACAGATGAATCCGAGCTTTTTTCCAGTGGAAATAGAAAGTTTGTGGTAAAATCAGACAAAACAAATGATGGCTAAATCAAACTTTTTTTTACTTTCCCGTGCATTAGATTAGTAGAAGAGTTTATAGATAGCACTGTGAGTTCAGATTGTGCACATGTAGCTAGGAAGCTATGCTTATACAATCTTTCCAAGTTTGAGCTTGTTTTTGTTCTTTTGGGTTGTTGTCTGGCACAAACAGTATAAAACACATCACAGGAGCTCTATAATCAAGCTAAAAATATTCAGAGTGCAGCTCTGGCATTACATGTTTGAGAGGAAAAACTGTTGAGTGGCTAGAAATATAGAAAGTCAATGTAATTATTGTTTCCATGTTTGTGTCTCAGTAGGTGAAAAGCAAACCAGAGGCATTAGCAAGAACTGCAGTGTATTTTTCATGCAAGTTTGCATCTCACTACAGTGTACTTCAGTATTCAAAATTACATTTCTGGAAAGGTGTTCCATAATGAATTTTCTGTTTTTGTTAGACTTGTTATTTTTCAGTATTGCTTATAGGTTTAGGGCTAAACAAGTAATTCTGAAAATTTCATGCTTTTCTGAAACCAGCTTGCTCTATGAAGCACAGGTCTAGATGTGGATGCCCACAAGTTTTATCTGAATTTGGGGGTAAAAGTAAACCTTTAACCTGTCCATGAATTTTCTGTTTTCATAGGAGTTGGGTGAAATAAATTGCAGTGTAATATAGACATAGAAGAGAAATTGCTTTAAGGAATATTCCAATGCAGTTCACTAACCATTAAGTATCGTTCTACTTTTGTGAGCTTAAATCTCTACTGACATGAATCTTTTATATTCTGCAGTGCAAGTTGTAATACTTGGATAACTAATACAGTTAGAGCAGATTTTCACTAGACCTGAGAAGGTTTGGAATTGCTCATGATCTTTGACCGAGTCTCTATTTTGTGCTATTGAAAGGTTTTTGTGTTTTCATCAGTAAGTACTCTTGAATGTATTCCTGAACTTGACTTTTGCCAGCACTCGTTTTACAAAAGAAGTAGTAAATTGAAATGTGTTTTTGAGATATGCAGATCTATTTTCTCTGTAGTAGTATATATTGTTTCTGCACCCTTTTAAACTGTGTTTTTTGTTGTGAGTTTATTAGGCTGGGAATTAGCACTAGTGACATTAAATAAGAGAAGACTATGACAGGTAAATAAAGGGATAGTACTAAAGTCAGAGACTTTAGTTATAAGAGATCCAGTTAAAAGAAAACCGTACACCAAATTCTTCTACATATATAATCATGTGCCAAATTTGACAACTGTTTATGGAAAGGATGACTGTTTCTACTAAAATTATGGCATGTTTAGCCAGCATAGGATGAAACAAAAATACTCCACATTTTATTAATCTAAAAAGCATACTTGGTGCCATCCTGAAACTAACCACTTTTTAGGCCAGAATGGTATGCAAAAAATATATTTGTTACACTTAGAACTCTTGGTTGGTACCACTGTCCTATCTGATTGATGGCTGTGTGATTAGGTTTTCCTCCAGGATGTCTTCGGGTCCAGGTTTAGCATTTCCTCTTCCCAGAAGAGCTCTGAACCCCCACAGTCTGTGCAGTCCCTGCAGTCTGTGCAGGATGTGCTGAAGGACCTTATTTCTCATGCTGATGGAATTCCAGTCTTCCCAGCAGCAGACACTGAGGAACTCCCAGGAACGGTCCACTATGCAGGATGGGCCTCGGGGACTCTGGTCCAAACCTGTCCTGCCAAATGCTTTTCATTTTTGTGCTGTTTACCAAGTTATATGCACAGGCTGTGCTATGGCAATTGTGTTGTGCACAAGGAAGGTAATCTAGCTTCAACAAGGTAAATCACCTTTAACAATGAGGTAAATCACTTTTAAGAACAAGTTAAATTGCCTTCAATTATTCTGTATTATTCTGAAGATGTTGGGGGTAATAGTCCGTACCTGTGCAGTAACCAGAGAATAGTTGTACTGCAGCAACTTCGTGCCTCACCGCTTGTATTTAGGCTCTTACCTTCTGGGGACAATGAAGCAGCTTGAGGTGTTTCTCTCCTCAGTTAATAGAGGTGGACTATTAACCTCAAACAGCCATGGAGCTAAAAGGTTGCCCTAAGGCAGCAGAGTAGGAGGTACATTATGTGAGAAACAGAAACTTGTTTCTGTGTGACTCCTTAGCAGCACCCAAGGCTGCGCTTAGACTTCTATTTTCATGGTCGGAACATGGGCCTGGGATGCAGGAAGCAAAAGCTGGAGGTGGTGAAACACACATGGTGGAACTTATGAGGACACAGAGAGTCTGATCCTAGTAGAAGGTGTTAGTCATGTGTGACAGGAGAATGAGGGAATAATTTAGAGCTAGATGAGAGGATGACATGTGACTTGAAATGGAAGTATAAATACAGTCCTTCTTTACAACTATTTGTAACAAGTCATTCCTGGGTCCTTTTCTGCAGGGCTGCTGTTTGGCCAGCAGGTCCTCGCACTGTGCTGTGACATGGAGCTATTGCTCCCCAAGGACAGAAACTTGTACTGTTCACCGATGAACTTCATGAGGTTTTCTGCTGTCACACTCGTTGCGTTTATTAAGGTCCCTGTGTATTGATCAATTTGTAGCTTGGCTATCTGTTGTAGCCATCATTCCTCTGACATGCACACTGCTGGCCTTTTATTCTAATCATCAGGAACCCCTCCAATTGCTGCAGTTTTTTTTCAGGCCACAGGCAGCAGCCTCACAGTCATGCTGGCCACCTCTGTGAGCATCCAAACCAGATCCTTAGATTTCAGTATGCCCAGCCTGTGAGCAGCCTATGGCCTAATCCTGGCTGCCTCTCTGCTTTGCACACTATGCTATAGACAAAGGTCCAGGAGCAGGCTTTGCCTGCGAAAGCAACTGCAAAAAAGGTATTTAGACTTTCCAGTGCTGCCCACTGCTATATATAAGTGTATACTCACTTTTTGCATTTTAGTCATCAGCAAGCTTTTTCTTAAGCTACATGACACTTCTGGTTTTACCTGTTTCTGAGATTCTGTAAACTGTTTTCTCTATTAATATCTTATAAATAACATCTTCTCTAGTCTTTTTTTCTCAGCAAAGTCTGAAAGAGAAAATGTCAGTGTAAGCAATGGGTTTGACAAGATCATAATCAAATTAAAAAAAATTATGAGAAACTATAGGACTATAGTCCTATAGCAAAACCAAAATAAAATTATGGCTATTGATAAAGTAATTCTTTCTTGGTCAATGTTTTTTCTTCATTAATCTCTTCTCTCCCCACTACTCATAGGGAATGAGCACCTTGTAACCAGACAGCTATAAACCTGCTGTAGGCCACTGACAGGAATCTGTAAACCGCCTGTTTTGGAAACCTCAGCGTCTGAATGATTCAACATTCATGTAAGTCAGACATATTATGGTATTATGTAGTTAAACAATTTTATAGCCATATTTATTGTAATGCTAAGAGGTTCAAACACTGTATGAATTGTTTACTAATACAAACTGTCTCTCTAATAATTAGGTAATAAAAGTGGAAAGTGTATCTGAACTATAAATATATCCTAAAATGTGCATGAAAAGCATGTATGTTTTAGAGTCTGTTGAAGAAATCCTTACCACAGTGACACATGACTTATTCTCATGGATACAGTTTTGGATTTTTTTGTGTGTGTGAAACTTGTGGTTTAACCCCAGCTGGCAAGTAAACACTGCACAGCTGCTTGCTCTCTCCCCTCCCTGGTGGGATGGGGGAGAAAATTGGAGTGGTAAAAGTGAAAAAAATTGTGGTTTGGGATAAAGACAGTTTAATAAGCAAAGCAAAAACCCTACATGTAAGCAAAGCAAAACAAGGAATGCATTCACCACTTCCCATATGCAGGCAGAAGCAGATCCATCTCCAGGAAAGCAGGGCTCTATCATGTGTAATGTTTACTTGGTAGTCCTGTGCTGCTTATCCTCTCATCTTCTGTGCCTGGGAACATTTTGATAACAGCAGGGGCGATGTGCCTGGGCTGGCAGGTGCCCAGGGGATCGCTGCCATTTCTTTGCTGCTGTACTGGACAGGCAGGAGTCTTAAGTCAAAGGGACTGTGACCTATGGATGAGTCTATGTGGCAGAAGGACACCCCAAAGCATTTGCAGCTCTGGATAAACCTTTGCCAGAGCAGGTACATCTCAAATCAACTGTGGCCATGGTTATGTCTGTGCTGCAGCAAATATACACCTAGGGAGGCTGTGGCTTGAAGATAAGGCTCCATTTGGAGCAGGTACAACCTTTATCCACAGCAGTCCGTGGATAAATCCATGTTGGAGCAGGAGCAAAGGAAGGAGTTCATTGCAATGTTAAACCTGGTGGTCTGGCACAAAGATTGTAATGGAAATGTCTTGAAATACTACCACATTGCATGAGTTGCATGTTATTGGAATTGCTATAGTAGGACCTACCAGAAATAGCACAGGACAAGCCTTAGAGGAAGCAGTGCCAATACAGCAGTGACCTGATCTGAGCTGGCTTTGGTGCCTGGTAACTCCACATGAAAGTCTCTTCTGCCCTGAGTGACCACTCTAACAGGTTTAGCCCAAAGTCATAGACTAAATGACCTCAATGCACATATTGTGGACATTTCTGCACATTTCACAGACATTTCACAGGAGTGGTCCACAGACCAAGGGAATTATATCTGTGTATATCAAAGGATGGGAAAGAGGGGTGATGTTTGATAAGGTTGTGTTGGACCTGAGCAAGATTTAAGTGATTTGGAATAGAGGGTGGAGAATGTGCAGATTTTGGCTGGGACAGGGTTAATTTTCTTCATAGTAGTTAGTATGGGTTGTTTTGGATTTGTGCTGAAAATTGTTGATAATATAGAGATATTGTCATTGCTGAGCAGTGCTTACACAGAGCCAAGCCCTTTTCTGCTTCTCCCCCGCCCCAGCAGTGAGGAGGCTGGGGTGCACAAGGAGCTGGGAGGGGACCCAGCTGGGACAGCTGCCCCCAGCTGCCCAAAGGGATATCCCAGACCACATGGTGTCATGCTCAGTATATTAAACTGGGGGAAAAAGAAGAAAGTGGGGTGGGTTGAGGGTTGGGATGGAGAGGGGGTACACATAGTGATAGTGATTTCTTTTATCTTCCTAAGTGACAGTTACACATGATGGAGCCCTACTTTCCTGGAGACGGTCAAGCATCTGCCTGCCAGTGGGAAGTGGTGAATGAATTCTTTGCTTTGCTTTGCTTGCCCATGAGGTTTCTCACTTTTCTCATTCTCTTCCCCCTCCCACCAAGGGGGAGTGAGAGTGTGGCTGTTTGTTGCTTAGTTGCCAGCTGGGTTAAACCATCACTGAAACTTTGTCTTCAAAGAATAGTGCTAAATACCTAAGGTGCCATTTTAATGGTATTTAAGGCAAAGCTCAGCTACTCTTGTTCAATAATCAAAATGGCATGTAGAAAACAACGTGTTGACAAACAGAAAAGTTATATTGTTCTGTCCAACTTGAGTATTTCAGTCAAAGACAAATATTAGTAGTTGGACTTCTAGCTGCTCTGCCCTTTTTTACTTTAGCATGAGAGATATTTTGTAAATGCTGAAGTATTATAAGGGAAAAACAATTTGACTAACATAGGTTGAAGTCTCTTATGAATGGAAACTGAAACAAAAGCTGTAGAGAAATCACTTAAGTCAATGCTGAGATGCATCTATCTCTGGTAATGTGTAAAAGCTAATTAACAGTGCAATGGACTGGAGGCAGTTCAGAAGGAGACATTATTAGATGAGGAATTACATAAGAAAGTGAAATGTTTTTCATCTTACTGACTAAGGATAGGTGAAGATCTACAAATGTCCATAAACGGCCTTGACAGCAAGGAGGAAGAGTCTGTCTGGAGATGTTCCTCAGGGTGCTGTGTCTGTGGGATTAATAGGATAAAAGAATAAGCAATCAGGTTGTGATGTAAAAGACTAAGGACTTTTCCATGGTAGTGTCTGGCAGCTATTGAAGCTGCATCCATATAGCCCCTAAATGCAGATAAGAAAATGTTCTTACCGATTGAGCACACTCTGGTATATGCCCAGCTAATGTAAATTGCAGGTTTCTGTTGCATATATAATATCTGCAAGTGGAGTACACTGAATACTGAATCTCAAGCTTGGATATATTTCAAGGATAGGAATAGAAAAGACATTGTTTAATGCATTTAAAGCTAAGCTAGGAACTACTCTTCACAGCATTATGAGAACAGTGCTGCTCTTGATTTCATGTCTTCAGCTGTCACTTTCTTCCCTCCTAGATTTTTCAGCATTTCCCTGAGTTTCCTATGTGTGTTATGTACTTTATTATATCACTGTCAGAATTATAGGACTTTATGGGTTTTGCCCTAATTTCTTCTACTCAAATGATAAATGATTAAATGGATCCTTCTGCTTCTTTATTCAGGTTAAGAATAACTAATATTCTGACAAATTATTTCCCTTCTATCTATGCTCAGTTACTTCCAGAATATCTCTTTTTCTTTTAGGATCCAGAATGAAGACTTAATCTTATTTTGAATTATATTGGTGAAATTGTATGATTAGTCAACTTACACAATTGTGCTATTGTTTAAAAAGAGTTGTAAGGATAGGAGCCTTTTCCTTGTTTATTTGAATTAAGCGCTTATTGTATGCTTTTTTGGTTAATGAGTCATTTGGAGAGTTCATGTAGAACTCATTGATGTCCATCAGAAATACAAGAAAAAAAAATGATACCACAGAAATCTTTTTATTTTCTTGAATGGCTTTTGATGTGTTGCTGCACCGTTACCTAGACTCTGAAGTAGTGTGGCTGATTATCACCAAACACGTGACACCCAAGATGGACCCTCCCAGCAATTTTCCCCATTGCTTCTGACAAGAGTATCTTCCCTTTAACAAGTTTGGCTCTTTCACTCAGCAGAAAGTGGCCAAATGGGGCTCCCTGTGAGATTTCCCATCCTGATGCTAATCTAGAAATAATGAGGAAAAAGAGAAACAGGAGGAAAGACAGGATCAATAAAGTAAATGAGCTGAGGAAGAAAAACATGCAAATGACAGAGACAAACCTATTAAAAAAGAAACAGAAAAAAAGAGCCAAGGAGTAAATCATCACCCTGGGCCAGAGGCATCCCCAGAGCCTCCCCAGTACAGTCCTAACCAGGATGAATAAACTGGTGGAGCTTAGGTATTCCCTGAAACATGACATTTGTATACAGAACATTTCTGCAGTGTGATGATGTCTTCTAAAAGGCAGTGGTGTGATGTGTCATATCCAACTTTCCCTAAAAAATTGGGTCCTTAATGTTGATATGGGTCATGATGTGGTTATGGATCTTAAGTACTAAGAGTTACATACAACCCTGAAATTAATTTGACTGCTGTGTACTGAAATCTAATTTATTTTCTTATCATCTCCCAACCATTAAATTGCTAGAGCTGAGCTGTATAAATGCTTTAAAGAAAGGCAGCTCCTAGTCACTAAGGAATACTGCAGAAAATTTGCCTTCCAAGCATGGTTATATAATGCCCACTTATTTTAATTAGACTTTTGCTCTCCAAGTTCCACTTTACCTAAGTGGCATGATCACTGAAACACAGTGGAGATCTGTGATAGCAAATACAATCTATCTGCTCCTTTCAGCAGTGATTTTGGCTTCAGTATTGTGTCTCTCAGGCATGTGAGCCCCCAGCAGCTACTTGCAGTGTTGTCTGTTATTAGTGCTTACTCAGGATGGGTCTTGTTCTTTGCTATCAGAAGTGCAAGAAATGTCTGTGCAAGCATTGCTTAGCTTTAATTCTCCTACAGAAAAGTGGTCCTCTGGGAAGAAAGTCAAATAAACAGTAGCCTAAACTGTACTCCAGATAGCTGAAAACCAGGAACAGGACCAAACCCAATTATTCACAAGATGATGCTGATGTTAGTGTTTTCTCAGGAAGAAACACTTTTTTAGAAATAAGTAAATTCCAACTAATTAAAGGTTTCCTTTCCTTCTAGTCTTATTCAAGAACTATTGCTGCATTAAAGTTTTTTGCAAGAATGAGGACAGTGTGGTGGTTGTATACATTAACTCCTCTACCCCTGCAGCCACCTGCCTCTTCTTCCTGTGTTTCCTGTGACATGTCCTGTCACAGAACACAGAAACCTATTTGAGCATGCACACAATACAACTTCAGAGTACAAACCAAAGGAGAAAGCAAAATTGTGCATTTGTCAAATCAGAAAAGGACGAATTGTGAATATAGGTGGCAATAATCTCTTTCTGGTTTTTGTTCCATCATTCTTGCACTTCTAACTGAACAGACCAACCAATTTGTTTCCATGGAATTGTGTTAAGGCTACAGAAAACTGAAATTCCTGATAATTGTGCTATGCTTTGTTATGATGATGAATTACTGCGTATGTTTCTGCCACGCTCATTAGTCTTACTTTGCAGTCATCATCCTGCATGTGCATCAAGATAAATTGGACATTGACCCTAAAAGGCAATGTTCTCGTGAACCATATTAAGGTGTCTTTTTTTTTTTAATTTTGCTTTTTGATATCAGCTGCTCTTTTGATTCTCAGAATAGGAGACATCATAGGAGTTTTTGTTCTCTCACTGCCTGATTTAAAGACTAAATACAGAACATATCCCATAGACAAAAATGAAGAAATAATTGCAAGAATAAGTGTCTTACAAAAACAATAAAAAATCCTACAAATAGACATTGCAAACTGCTTTGGAAAATAGGGAAAACAGTCTTGGAGCAAAAAGCGAGTGTGGGCTTTGCCTGGAGCGAAGGGATGCAGCTGATAAACATTCAGGAGTATACATTGGTAAGGGAAGTTGAACAAAGCTATTTAGAGAATGAGCAATGTCATAATTAAACGATAAACCAAATGATTTGCAGAAGTTGATTTTACTGAGTGGATTATTTACTTCTCAGAGCAGTTACTGTGGTCAAGCAGGAAAAGAAATGCAGTTGAGCATCTGCTTCATGTCTTCTTTCTCTCAGTAGACTCTACAGTTTTTGTCAGACATGGCACACAGATGCAAGGGGCATGTTGGGGAGAAGCTCAAAGACCTTAGTTGTCTAGCAGTGTCTAATCTAATAGGATAGCTAACCACCTAATGGGTGGTGCACCAGGAATTACACCTGTGTAAATCTCCATCCATAATCATATTTATTTTGGTCAATTCCTACAGAAATGCTGTAGTGGAGCAGTTAAGATGAGACTAAATTCAGAGATCACATGGGTAATAAGACTGTCTGAACTTATTATGGAAAATTGGTTTAGGGGACTGATTTTTATAGAACATTAGGCTACTGGCCTAATAATTCATTTTTGTTTTCTTAGATTCTCTTAGGAAAGGCTGGGGTTCTTTTTGTCAAATATGGACTGTTAAAAGATGAAGTTGTGTTTCTACGCAGATATGATGCTTCTGTGCATCTTGGGTCTTTTGTTGTCTGACATAAATTTATCAAAATTATGGTGACTTTTCAGTAAGGAGGTCAACACCAACGTGTCTGAATAGAATACATGTTAATGGTCAAAGGTTGCTAGCTGATGCCATCCATGCTCCAAGATACTGCAGTACAGAGTAGCTCCAACCTGGAGTCTAGCCAAATTTCTACTGAGCCTCCTTGAAGAAGCTGAGAGATGTGAATTTTTAGCTCAAATATTATCATATGATAATGCATCTAGATGGCTTGCAAACCTGAGGTGATATGAAACATGGAGTGAGTTAACTCATGAGCATCTAAATCGGACCATACAACTATGCCTTAAAAAGACCCTTAAGCCCAAAGTTCGCTCTCCTGTAACACTTTTGAAAGCAATTATTGGTGCTTTCTTCTTGATAGCTTGTGACTGCAACACATCCTTGTACTCTCGAGAACATATTTGAATGAATGTGTGCTGCGTTTTTTCTCCTTTTAGTTTCCTCTTTAATTATATAGGAGGGAAACCATCATAAACCACTTCTTGTGAGTGCTGAATACACCATGGCAGTAACAAAGCCTTTCCTTTCCTAAATTCCAGAGTTCCATCTGGCAGCTGAGATACCTAAATTTGTTATGCCTACCTGTAGGAGTCTGTTTGTGGGTTAGAGGCACTTGCTTCAGACACTCACATGCAGGAACTGCTGCTATTTCAGATGGCCTAGAGTATGCAAGACACAGTGATGGGTCTGGGAGACCTATTGCCAGCAGGACAGGCAGTTTATGGTGTTTCATCTCAGTGGCACTGCCTCCTTTTGTATGGGCAATTAATTCAGCCCTCAGTATCAAAGCCCTTGCTAGAGTCAATAAAGGTCAAGCCTGAGGTCACCACAGTGATTCAGTTGCTGGTTCCCTAAGTTAGGGTGAACTGAATGATCCTCTATGTTGCATTGCCTAGATTTCTGCTGAGAATAGTAAGTGATGAACCACTGATGCATGTGTGTGTGCACCTATATGTAGATAACTCTATTTAGAAGTCCTGAATATTTTGAATGGTCAAGAATTAATTTTAAAAATTTTAAAGGGTAATTGCAGAATGTTTCTCTGAGTACAGAGCAATTAGAGTACCCATAATCTTGGAAGGTCACGTGGGGAAGTACCTGTCCTATGGAAGGTTTACCTTGTATAAAGAAATAAACATATAATGCAGATCAACTAATAAATGACCTGTCAGGCGGGTTCCCAAAGGAAAACAGTTTATTGCTTTAAAATAAGATGTTTTCAAAATGCTAGAAGACATAGTAACAATCAGTGGAATATCGGCAGAAGCTGAACAAGAATGAGGTAGTATCACCACTGTTTTAGAATGCTTTGTGGGGCATGATTTCCCATTCATCAGTAATGAAGAGCTAACACTGAAAATGTTTCTTTCAGTAATATATTTTTCAGGGAGTAAAGGGCTGAGACTTATGTACTGTTTTTGTGCTACAGGGCTGGCCTTGTTGTACTGAAGATAGAGGTGCAGTAGCATTCACATGTGCAAAATGTAATTACTCTGATTTATCAAGCAATTATTTTTCCTACTAATTTTATTTAACTGTGGGAGATCTCATCCTTTCTTTCAGCGTAATGAGTGCATTTGCTCCAGGAGGCAATTTACCATTCACAGATGAATTCTCTTTAATAGTGACTTTGCTCTATTTTTCATTTTCAAACAAAATTACATTCTCCATTTGTTAGTAAATTTGAGTAGTAGATTTATTAGTATATGAGAACAGTGAACTATTTATTGCATGATGACATAGGTTCTGCAGGAAAGTGATTGCCATCCAAACCTTCCTTTTAGACAATGATGTTAAGCCATGCTGGTGGAAGATGGAAATTTTGAGTTTGAACCAGCAAGCTGGAGGTCTTCTACTCAGAGTTTCTATTTCCTGAATGAAATCATTTACCTTCTAATCTATTACGTAAACTACAATCACTACTTCCATCTTTTCAGCCATTTAAATGAATTAAGGAGTCTCATGTTTCTAAAACAGTTGATCTAAATCCGAACATCAAAGAGAGAGTTTGAGTGTGCAAATGCCTGACTTGCACAAACTTTTAGTTGCACAGTTTCAATGAAGACAAAGCATGTCGTCTTGTTACTATAACCCATGATTCACACAGCACTTGCTATATTTTCTGATTATTCTCTCTTACATTTAGAAGCATCTAACTCTTCTTTGTGTCATCAGAAGAGCTTCTTTATACTGTGTCTGTGGCTTCTTCTCAGGGATCAGATAAATCAAGAGGTGATTCTTATTCTGAAAAAATGAGCTTGATGGGGAAGAGGTTAGTTAGGTTGTCCTGCTTACACTGTCCTGTCTCTTTGAGAGCTCTTAAAAAGAACCATTACTGATGAATCTTCATAGGACAATAAGGTTATATCAGTTGCAAGATGTGACTCGCAATATGGCAAAAATTTTGGCAGTGAGTATCTAGAAGCTTACAGCATCCCTTTCTGGGCTTCAGAAGCTTATTCCTTCCTGTTTTGCCTCCAGTTTCCATATTTTTATGTACAGTGCAAGTTTCCCAGTATTTTGTCCATTTTACTTTTAAGCATATTTCATTGTGAACTTCTATTTTTCTCATTTTTAATTTAATATTATCTGTTCTAAAATAATGTGCTAAATTGGTTGTTATAGCTTACAATTCATGTGAGCATCTCACCATGTTCCTTTTTTTTTCCCAAGCTTTTGAATACTTTTTTTTTGCATCACTAATTATTGCATGCATATAAGGTAGCATATTACAAAGCCTGTAACTTAGTTTTCACTACATCTATTTCCCACACTCTTGACATCAGAAAGAAGCCTAATTTGCACTAGAAAAACCATTCAGTTGGAACAAAACTAATTAGGGTGCAGAAAGAAAAAAATCCATGTGGACCAAAACAGGAAAGAAAAATATCTTTACATGTTTGGGGTTTTTTTTCTCATTTCGTTTTTTTTTGGGTGGGGTTTTCTTTTGTTTTTGCTTTAATTCTTGAATGCTTCAGAGTCTTTGCTTGATTGATCTGTTATAGATGCATTTCTTTAGTAACAGCCTAGGATTCGCGTGATGTCACAGAATCACAGGAGGCTGAGTTTAGAAGGGGCCTCTAGAGACTGCAGTTCAAAGTCCTGCTGAGGTTGCAAGGGGTTTGTAATATCTCCAAGAACAGAGAATCTGTAACTTCTCAATACAATGTGTTGCAGCATTTGACCATTCTCAGAGAATCACAGAATCACAGAATGTCAGGAGTTGGAAGGGACCTGGAAAGATCATCTAGTCCAACCCCCCTGCCCGAGCAGAATCACCTGGATTAAATCACACAGGAACACATCCAGATTGGTCTTGAATGTCTCCAGAGAAGAAGACTCCACAACCTCCCTGGGCAGACTGTTCTAGTGCTCCATCACCCTCATAGTGGAAAAAGTTTTTCCTTACATTCACATGGAA
>VXBZ01004285.1:93776-157350 GCA_013399135.1 Heliornis fulica
TTCTAACACACCCCAGGATGCCATTGGCCTTGGCCACAAGGGCACATTGCTAACTCATGGTCATCCTGCTGTTCACCAGGACCCCCAGGTCCCTCTCACCTGCACTGCTCTCTAACAGGCCAGTCCCCAACCTATACTGGTACCTGGGGTTGTTCCTCCTGAGATGCAATACCCTACACTTGTCCTTGTTAAGTCTCATTAAATTTCTCCCTGCCCAGCTCTCCAGCCTGTCTAAATCTTGCTGAAGCACAACCTCCTGGTGTGTCAGCCACCCCTCCCAGCTTAGTGTCATCAGCAAACTTTCCCCCAGTAATTGCTTGAAGAGACCAAAGCTGGCCTTTATGAAGTCCAGGGTTTTTGTCCTAGTTGAAATTCTCTTCTTGCCACAACAAAACAAAAAAACAAAAAAAAAAAAGAGCTTTCTTCTGAAGTTTGAGTGGAATTTCTTGTATTTCATTTTGAAACCACTTGAAGACTTCTTGTCTTTTGAAGGCCTTGTGTGAAGCATTGCAGTACATTGTGAAAGAAAATATTCAGTAGTATCTTTAATAGTATATTTAGTCTATGTCTGAGTTAATGTATTTATAGTGTTTGAAATGCTAAAGCCAGAAAGTAACCACTAGAGCAAGGTAACCTCCTACAGAAGAAAAAAACATAACGTCAGTGTCAGTAATTTTTTGCATCAAGTCAAATAATCATCTGTTGCAAGATACTAAATTTCACAGGAAGGACTCATATCTTCAAATGCAACTGGGAGCAATTGAGAATCTACTACATCCCTTGGTAGTTTGGTCTAGTAATTATTATTTATATCCAAATTATTTTTTATATCCAAAAATATAGACAGAGCTAACTTAGTTCACAGAAAATAAAGTGAGGGACTCAGGATGCCTCCCTCCTTACCTGAAACTGTCATTAATGCCTAAGCCTTTTTTGATAGGTACTTGACAAACTTTTCCCTTGATAAACCTCAGTGATGGAGACTGAGTTGTTTTTGTGGACAATTTTAATTGCTAAAAAGTTTTCCTAGTGCCTAGCTTTACACTTTCTGTTTTGATATTTAAATGTAACACTCATTGCTTTCTTCCAAGTGCTCATGGAGAAATGCATAGTCTCTTCCTTACTTCTCCCTTTCACACATCTGAAAATTGTTGAATTTCCTTTCATTTTTCTCCTTTAAATTAAATGTCCCCTTCAACTTTCATGAGCAGTGTTTTCTTGTATTCTGCCATTCTTACTGCTCTCTTAAGTTTTTCCAGATGTCCTAGACTATTCTGCAGGAGCAGTGCTTGTTACTGGAAGTGTACTCCAGTGGATGCCACATCCATGCTTGCACACAGCATTTTCATTTAGGCAGCATGTTTGCCTTTGGCAACATTATTGGCATGTGCTCAGATCTGATCCTCTTAAATCCTCAGACCTTTTACAGCAGCACAGAGCTGTCATTCACTATTTTCCATTTGTGTAGTGTAATCTAAGTGTATAACATTTTTTCCCCTCCAATATGAAATCTGGTTTTGCGGAAGAGTTCTGTAACCTGTCAAGATTATTTAGAGTTTTTGTCCTAGGCCTTTCAGTGCTGTGAGGTTCTCCTGTTCTAGATGATCTCCATATTTAATAAACATATTCTATCTATAATGTCATAAAAGTTATTTATGAAAATGCAGTATAATAGTAGATTCTGCAGAATTTTATTCAAAATAGTCTTTAATTATTTAATGGAATAGCCAGATAGTTGTTGATACAGCTTCCAGTTCTGAAAGACGTTAAGCTGTATATTTGTCAAAATCTGGCACAGCCTACCACTGAAAAGTTAAGTATATACTTACCATATTTTTCATGTTCTTCCCTGACACCTGCTAGTGGTTTCTGTCAAAAAAAAAAAAGAATATTAAGCTCAGTGAAAATTAATTTTGACTTCTTATGGTAATTTTCATCTGTTTAATTTCTACTGCTACATCTTAACAACTCTGATCATTTTCTCATAAGAAGCATTAGATGCATTTAGTATCATTTGATATTGAAAGTTCTGTGTTGGCAGTCATTATGTCTTTGCTGTGTTTTAGATGTTTGTTGATTTATTTGAATATTTGTTCTAGAATTTTTCTGGAACTGAAATTAAGCTGAGGGTTTTTCCTCTCCTCTTTCCTGTTTTTCCCTCTCTTTTTCTGTTTTTAAAAAATAGTTGTAAGAGTGGCCTTTTCCTAGTTTTGCGGAGCCAAGTTTTCAGATTTATCATTTATCAGACCTGGGATAAAGAGCTGGCTGAAGGAAAATACCCACAGAGAATTTTTAGTGAGCTTGTCTTATAAAACTTCTCATTTACCTATTTTCCAATGCGTTTGTCACTGTTCTGGTTTTATTACTCATATATCTGTCTCTGCTACTAATTTTGTTAACTGTAAGGTCACAGTTGGCATTTTTAGTGAAGACAGAAGCAAGAGTGTCATTAACACTTTGACCTTCTCAAGATTTCTGTCAAGGAAAAGACCAACATTTTTTCCTAATTTTCTGCTACTAATAATTCAGATAAGAAGTCTTATATTTTATTTTCTCACAAGTTTGATTTTTTCCCTAGACTGTTGACACTCTAGCTCAGTGTATCTCTGAGTTGTCCTTGGTTTTTTTTTTTAAACTGCTATCAGTTCTCCCCAATTCCTTTTTCCCTTTTCACTGGCATTATGTAAAAATGTAGCACTTCTTCCACCCAGTGTTTATTGCACTTTGCTGTCCTAAGCTCCATGATTTATGATGTTTGTGTTCTCCTTTCTAGCTGTCTGAGGACAGTTAGTTCAGTCATCTATTTCACAGTCACCCTCAGACAAGTTACTCTGCATGTGCATATTCTCTACCAGGTTTTCCAGGCTGGCTAGAAAGACAGCCAGAAGACCTTTTCCTTTACTTGTTTTCTTCACCTTTTATAGAAACAAAAATGTCACTGGGATATTTCGAGACTGCTGTGAATGTGTTCCTGCTACCTTCCTTTCCCTGTGATTGTCTCGGTAATGAAAGACAATCACAAACCTGTCTTGCACTTCGCATGTTTTTGCTGGTTGCCTAGAAAATTCCTCATCCACTCCAACCTTGTGATCAGACCCAACAAGTGACAGCATCTTCTTACAATTTAGTAGGTCTTTATTCTTCTGTCTCCCGGGATTCAGCATAGTATCAGTATACCCTTGATACATGGGGAAGCATGTCCTTCATTTTACTTTTCAGTGAGAGATGAAAAAAAATATAGACTTAGGTCTGCTAAATAACTAAATCGGGAGGTATTGCAGTGTTCAAATGCTTATACATTTTGAGTCAAATTATCTGTTGGTATAACTCCAATGACTTCAACACTATTTCTCTGGCAGAGGGTGACCTATATTTTCCCCTTGAAAATAAGAAAAATATTCAAGTCTTCTCATAAAATATGAAGTTTTGATTTGAATTTAAGAAAAAAACATTTGTGATATATTTTCTGACCAGTGTAATTATTACTTTAAATGTTATATCCTGGAGAGTTTATAGACAATAAATAGTATCATTTCAGACACACAAAAAAAATTAAAACCCAACATAAAACCCACAAGAATATGAAAGCAAAGACAAAACCTAGATTAAAGAGAATCACTTCTCAGAACTTGAGGATACTGCATTGAAAGGCAATGAGGATTTCTCTTTTAAGTGATTAATTCCTATTTTAAAAACTTGATTCTTCTGCACAAGTGCTCACAATTTTTTAATCACTAATGCAGAAGTTCAAACAAAATGTTCTTTCTGGAGATGATTGAGGAGAAAAGAAGATAATATTATTGACTTTGTTAAACCTATCTCGTATGATGGATTTATGAAATGGAAATATAGAAATTCCTTAGACTGTGACAGGAAATACAAATCATGTGAATGGAAAGGAAGTATCAGTGAAATAAAGACATTTCAGAAGATAATAGGTTCACTACAAAAGGTTGTTCTGTTAAGTACCTCCTATAATTCTGTTTTCAGTGGAGCACCTGACAAGAGGCCAGAAAAGCTGCATGTGTATATATCATCACTTTTTTGATCACTAGTGGCTGAAGATGTATCTGGGCTTTAGGCAAACTGAATGCAGTGATGGTTGGAAGGACAGAAAATTCTGTGTCCTATCTGGAGTAACTGTTTTCTGGTTAGTACAAAATCAAACAAAACAAGAACCCTACATAAATTAATTGCTATATAGATCAAGATTTTGTCTTTAAATTCAATTAATTGATCTCAAAAATATTTCTTACTGAATATAGACTAGCTTTAGCAGTGGCAGGGGTCCTGAACACAATTGCATTCCCTTGCTAAATTGCTAGATGTGGCTCGCTGTTGTTAAAAGAGAAAGGATAACCTTCATTTTCTTGTAAAATACACACACACACACATACCTTTTATAAAAATAAAATTTAGGGATATAATAGGAAGGAAAAGAAACAGGCAGAAAATTTGGCAGTGCTTTGCTTAGAATTGTTCTTTATTCTCTGAGGTATAAATTGCCACACCAAGAATGAAAAAATAGAGGAACATTCTCAAAGGTCATAAAACTGGAGCAAAATTACCAATGCTTACAAAAGCATTACCTCAAACAGATAGAAATGCCTTTCATATAGGTATTTGCCTTTACTATGGAAGTAATTGGTTCATACTGTTAAAATTCACTCTAACAGGATGAAAATGATGTCTCACTTGCATTCACAGATGTTGATCTCAAAAGCCTGTTCACAGAGCAGCAGATACCAAAACTGAGAAAATAATTGGAAATTTCATTGTCGAACACTTGAATACAGCCTTGATCTGTGTTTAATCCCTGCCCTGATCTTTTTACTTAAAGCACTTCTTGTGCACTGGAAGTCAAATTCAGGAATTACATAATTGGCTACAAGAGGAATGAGTGGCTTCCTTAAAGCCATCTCTTGTTGTGCTACCTCACAATTAATCTGAATGAATTCTTATTTCAACGCAAGTGGTCACTAGAGGGAAATAGAACAGAATTTCATTCTAGATTTTAACATTGAAACTGGAAAACTAGAAGTCAATTTCCCCAAAGTGCTTTTGGTGTGCCTGCCATACTTTAAAATAACTAAGATGTCTATATTTCTTATATATCCTTAAATTAAGCAATTTAAATTTCTTCCTTTTTTCTTTTTTCTTTTTTCTTTTTTCTTTTTTCTTTTTTCTTTTTTCTTTTTTCTTTTTTCTTTTTTCTTTTTTTTTTTCTTTTTATACAAAATCCCAGATTCAATAGCTATTGAGAGCATGGGAAATATCAGACTTGAGGAAAAAATATATATTGTCTATATCTTTCTCTAGCATAGGACAACAAAACTAAATGAAATTTTCTTGCTGCCTTGTAATTTATAATAGGACTTTCTGGAGGAAAACCATACAGCTTTCAATTTTTTAATGGGCGAAGCACCTGTGTTTTGGGTTGAGTTTGACTATGCATAATATGGGCTCTAAGATTGTCAGATTGATAGAACAGTTTCTTTTTTTCAAAGAGTTATTCTTTCCACTGATTTAGGATGTCATATCAGCATTTTTAACTTTTCCCACCTTTTCTTGCTTCTTATCCAATAGGTATTGTCTCATGATTTATTAAGAGGTATAGAACATGCATTTTCTTAAAACTGTTGAGAAATCAAGTACTGTAACAATGAAATATGGTAAAATAGGATAGAGAAATATTTATGCAGATTCTTGTGGAATTTTTATGTGTTTGCTGCATATAAATTAGTCCTATAATTTCACTGAGAGACAAGAATAAATAGATTCTCAGAGCAGAAAATTTTGAAGTTTTTAATAAGTTCCTGAAAGAAAATTTGAAAAAAAGTGGTAAAAGGGGAAAAACATCTACTTTTTGATTTAATTATAAATACTACCGTTAATGTATACATACTTGAAAATGTAAAGACTGTGAGAGGAACATCATTCCAAGAAATGGGCACATCAGAGGAAACCTTTCTGTAAATTCAGTATGACTGAAGGCTTTCTCCTTGTTCTGGATTTCATTGCAAAAGCTTTGTGGATGTCCACTAAATAGTAATTTATTAAGCAAATATTACATTAAAGTATAAATGAGAACAGAATTTGCTTTATTTTATTCATCTTGAAACAGTTAAATCAGAAATATAACTCTTTATAATGATCATCCAGGCAATGCTGTTGTATTTTATGAGAGTCAGTGTGGGGAAGTTTGTACAGTAGGTGTTAAAAAGACAAATGCAATGTACTATATGAAATATATTGCAGATCTAGGTAATTATTCCTGGTATATATGCATGCTTCTTAAGTTATTCCACAGTCTATGAAGCAAAATATACTTTTGTGAAAATACTGCTATTTGGTTTTCTTAATCTTTGTATGTGCATAATATATTACATTTAAAAAAACCCAAACCAAAGTGTTAGAAGAACATTAAAATTGCAAAGGAAAAAAAAAAAAACAAATCCAAACTTGAACATTGAAGATTAAAGAACATGAATTATCACCTGGTATACTAGAGGTCCTGCTAGCCTCAAAGAGGATTGTGTAGTGTGCAACTTGCTGTGTATCATATCAGGCCTGAATTTAGGGGCTAATGCTTCCTACTAAACGGGACCTTCCTTGCAGATTATCAACCCTTTAAAATATCATTATTATCCCACTTAAACAAAGCACCTCTCCCTTCCAAATACCTCAAACTCACTTGCACATATCAGAAGCTGTAAATTATTAAATATCTGGAATTTCAAAATGCATGCACATACTTTGTTCTTTTTCCTGTAGTTTGTATGTGAAAATTACTTGGTCTCTATTTCCTGATGAGTTTCACATGTATTTTTAAGATCGTAAGGAGATGCTATGTATATCAAGGAAGTAGTATATGAAAATGGTATTTAAAACTGCATATGCCCATGGCTGTATTAAGACTGTATATGCAATTATAATGCTGTCACTGACTGACTTTTGAGATCTTAATCTTCCATTTTAAGACTATTTTATGGCTGCTGTTTGATAGAATAAGTACTCAATATATCATTTGAAATTCTTAGCACAGAATAATATTATTATCTAAAACTAACCGCAGACAAAAATATATGCAGTTAGAAAGAAATAAGTGTATGCAGACCTAAAGAACCTTAATGGCTTTGTCTTAACAGGAAATTATATTTTCTTCACAGAATATAAATACCTTTTTTATCCAGTATTAGGTATTATAAGAAAGAGGAGAAGTCACAAGTGAAGTGTGGAAAAGATCTTTTTTTTTTTGAAAGGTGTATCCTTTAGACATATATCTTCTCATACAAACTTATTGAACATTTATGGAACTGTTTGAGATTTCAAACAGGTCTAGGCATGTGTCTGCAAAACAAAATCTGTTGTAAGTGGTTTAATATAACACACCCTTTGCACCAAGAAGGCCAACCCCCCCTTCACTGACAATAAGCCTCACCCTCTTCAAGTTAATAGCAACGAAGCTGGCCAAGAAAAAGGCTCCTCAAAGCGGGTCACTGCCCAGGAGCTTCTGATAGGCAGATAATGTTCTGAAACTCTGAAACTGCTGTGGGGTGGCAGGTCTGGATAGTGCTCTCTGGTGGCTTTGCTGAGCTAAGTTTTTCCAAAACTTTCAGCTATTATACTCACAGAACCTTGGTCCTAAGCATTTAAGGCTTTTAATGGCATTGCAAGCTAATTTAGGGCATCTACTTGCATTTTAAGCAGCTGAAAATATTTAGTCCTTGGCCATTTTTCTTCTCTAAATAATTCCAGTTTAATTAGCTAAAAACACACTGTCCATTAGATCTGCTGTGTTAAAAACAAACAAGCAAACAGGTCTTTTCTTTCCTCTTGCTAAGAACACGTAATCAGAAACTAACCAGATAGCTTAAAGAAGAGATAATTTTTCATCATTTGTAAGAGAAAAATAGAAAGGAATAAATTACCAATTGTATAGTTAGATACAAAGTTCAGAAAAAATACCATGTTAGCACCATAAATTATATTTTTAATATAAGATGGTAAACAGAAAGGTTTGAGCTTTCATGGCTCCTTTGAACCCAGATGCTAAAACGCTTTCTGAAATTTAACTATTTAGGAGTGTTTTGAACTCAAAACGCCCTGGAGGTAAAATGTTCACATTACTGAAGGCTGCTCAGCAACAGGAGCTTAAGATGGAATGTGGAGAAAAATACATTACTTGGTTGAATCTGTAGAAATTATTTGAAGTAGTTAGAAGGCAATTTCCTGAGTTGGATTGTGTCCAAGTTTCAGCAGTTGTCACCTGAAGCTTATTGGAAAAGCCACAGGCTCTTTCTTGAGCACAAGTTAATATGACCTTTGCTTTAGTGCCTCAGGACAGAAGATCCAGGAGGGTTTCTCTTGACAAAGTGCTGGTACAGTACAGGTATGGGTAAAAATACTATTTATTCATTCCTTGACTGTCTTAAGTTTCCATATTTTGTTGTTCCTGGATAAACTAAACCGATTTTCTTTTAAAAAATAGAATAACTATGCAAGAAATCTGTTAAGACTAAAGTCAAGCAGTGTTACTCTTCAGTGGGGATTGTTACTTAAGGAATGCAGAGCTAAAATTGTAAAAAGATATTTTGTAATCTGAATGATATTATCATTTAAGAAATTGAAATTTTGTTTACTAATGTCTTCATAAAATTATATTCAGTAGAGCAAACACGCAAAGCATTATGCCAGAACCCAGCATAATCTGCTTCCAAGAATGAGGATAATAGCATATGGCTAATGATAATACTAGCTCACAATCTTCCAATACCTCTCTCAACTGCTCCCTTCAAAAGCTGCAAGTTGAAATGATATTGAGCTGTTATGATGAAAAAATAATAGGGAGTTTGGACTGAAATCGTTTTTAGTCTTTTCTGATTACTTTTTATATGACAGTCCACAGGAGTGTGCCTACACAGCGAGGCTGCTCTTTGTGTCTGGTTAAGCTGTGTTAATTAGAAATAGGACTACAAATTCATTGTGATATTATATTTCTCTTCATGTGTAGCTTGACTGCTATATGATGGTTCTGTTGAGCTAATGACTCACGTGAGATGCAGACATACTTTCATTTTTGTTCAAACGGAGCCTGAAAAATGTTTCTGAATGTGTGGGTCAAAGTGCTGAGGAAAGGAGTGTGGTCACATGAGCTCTGTAATGAGAGTGTTGTTATGAATGGATGGCTTGGCTGAATCTTTTATATGCTATCTTTTTATTACAGGATCAAAAATCTTCCCCATGCAATGCCTGTATCAAAGTAGCAACTGATACAAAATATCTGCAGTTTATCTGTGGTTTATTTATCTTTGTTTTCTCAAGCTTACAGACTAGCACATTATAATACATTGAGAATATTTAACCACTATCTGTTCTTAAAGCTATGAAATTAGAGAAAAATTGGAAAGAGAACAGCAAAATCCATTGCATCTGTTCGAGGATGGCACACTAATAAAAACCTGTTCCTGCAGCTATGCTTTAGAGAAAGGTGATTGCTTCTGGCAAGTAGGGAAAACTGTGAGAGTCAAAGGTTGACTAGATGATCTCCTGAGGTCCCTTCTATTCTGAATTATCCTTTAAGTCCATGTTTTTTAAAACACCCTTTTAGTCCCATACTCATTGCCATTACATCCAGGGTTGCGATCCGCTTGGGGTTCTATTTGGGTAGCACTATCACAAGGCCTTCAATGGACAGCACTTGGTGGAAAACTTTGTATGATATTACAACAGAAGAGAGGAAATATATTAAGTGATATAGTTTTGTTGGTCAAAAGAAGTTACAAAGCTAATAGTCTCAACTTTTGCTTACCAGCTCTGCACTGGAAATTACTGTTCTGGGCACCTGAGGCACATTAAGCATCCATAAGAGCATACCTAATCCATATCAATGCCACACGCAACTGCATATCTTCAGCAGCTCCTTTGGCAGCTTGTGTTGATGATGACTTAATCTATGAAAGGTATTGAAAGGGTCGGGTGGTATTTTCTGAAACTGCTCCAGCTAACTTTGCCAGGACAAACCTTTAGTTTCCTTGGTGAGAAATTAATTTACTATAAAAGTATCCAGACCCCACATATCATGTAATAAACACTAAAGAACTGAAATAAATGCTTTCAGACTCTTTGGTAAAATCTTGGTCCTGAAAGGTTGTCTACAACTGTTTAAAAAGAAAAACAATTAAATTGGGTTAATGTTCACCTCTTTTCAATTATTGTCAATTATTGGTTCCTGGGGTGTAAATTAGAAGAGAATTTGATAGAAGTAGTTAATTCCATAACAGGACCAAATTGCAATTTGGGGAATCTAATTCCTTCTTACATGATCCCAGGTGTTTCCTCCAGGATTCCAGACTGTTTGCTCCACACCTTTGTCCTTGTGCATGTGTTTCAATGCTATCAGACATTGCCCTTCAAAATTCATACCTCAGTTCTCTCTAACTCTTTTCCTTCAGCTTTTTGTTCCACTGACATTTCTATTTCTTCTTCGACCTGAGCCTTTCCACCACTACTTTTATCCTTGAGTTTGCCTTCAATCATCTTTCTTCTCTCTGTGACCATCTCCATTTTGTAATTTATCTTTTCTCTTTAGGGGACTGAAGGGTGATTGAGTTTAGAGGGTTTTTTTAAGAGCT
The DNA here is from genome assembly GCA_013399135.1 of Heliornis fulica. Lineage (NCBI taxonomy): Eukaryota > Metazoa > Chordata > Aves > Gruiformes > Heliornithidae > Heliornis > Heliornis fulica. Next base: position 104,411 of record VXBZ01004285.1, read on the forward strand.
GATGGACCTAGCTCACTTCAGTGTGATGCACTCTTGGACACTATATAGTTCATAAAAGTCTAAGGAAAAAGAATAGCATTAGATCCATGTACCCTGATAGCTTATTACAGTACCCCCCATTCATCACATGCATAATGTCTGCAGCAAATGCATTGTAGCATTCTCTTAAAGTAGCTGAAAGATCATTTTCCTTTGATGAAGGAGTTTCTGTCTCTTTCTGGACCATGAAAAAAAATTGCTGCCTCTTTCTCAAGCTTGGCTTAGATATTTCCACACCAGAACACTGAACACAGGACAATAAATAAAAAGTTGTTTGCCAGTTTATGCACTGGAATGCTCTAGATAGCATGTTTACATACATGTTCTGCTCTTTTCCAGGGAACAAACTGTACTTTGGTAGTTTATATCCACACCCTCATGGATAGGGGACTTACTTAAGAAAGCTTATTTGCAGCCTGTCCAGCTCTGCAGTGTCTGAACAACTGATTTTGTGTCTGATGTAAAGGAAATGTTAGAGTGTATTCAAATTTAAATGCATTTCTTGAATTTCATGTGGCTGTGGCTACAAGCAGAAGAGACCATAAACTGTTATATCAAAATATGGCTGAGTTTAAGCAAAAATGAATCTTAGGTGTGCTGACACAACTTCCTCATTCTTATGTATAGGGATATGTTCTTTAGGAACAAATAAATTTATTCTGGATACGAATATAGATATACACATCAGGATTGATGTTTCTGGTTAGAAATGAAAGTAACATAATTGTTAAAAACACCATTTTCCACCTCTGTTTTTCTCTGTGTTCCTCGTGTATTGTTTCTCCTTACAAGACTCCGTAGCCTGGATGGTTCTAACTTTTAGTAGGCATGTTTTTTAACCTTTTCTTTTAAGTCTTAGGACTTCTTCACCATTTGATTACATTTCACTAAGGAAATTGTGCAGGATATATTATTTAGTAAAAATAACTTGCCAAGATACATAGAGAGAATTGCTTTGGCAAGGATTCTCTGAGCAGGATACAAGGAAAAGGCATATTTGGAGGTCTTTGGTGCTCAGGGAGATGCATATATTATCTAAAATGAATTGATCCCAGTCTGCCAAAGACTTTTTTCATGCTGGAATAGCATGTGGGAAAATTCAAATGACAGAATACAGCATTAAATCATGCTTGCTAGGATCCTGGCTCCTTGAGGGGCTGTATACCTTCACTCAGCTCCTGCTGACTTTCAAAAGGCCATGAAGATGATCAGAGTCCTTCCTGGGACACTCAGACTCTCCTGGGATGAGAGGGGGGTACCCATAAGCCCTCTGCAAGGGTAGTGTCACCTTCCTATGAAAAAACAATTCTTGGAACAAATTCAATTTTTTACAGTCAGTAGCTGAAATGCCAGGTCTCATGAAAAACTATAGATCCTCTAGTGTTATTAATATCCTAGCTTTGGGACATACACACATTGACCTCTATTTCTAAAATGTATCTTTGAGTGCTGGAAGTATTTTGTACAAAATATAAGTCAAGCATTTTTAGACAAGGATTATTGGACCTGATGGAAGAGGAGTAATTCAGACATTCGAAACAATTTCTGAAGACAGGTGCTCTTTGTCGGGTCAAAACATTGAAGTTCTTGATGCTTAACAAGATAGTGACAAATTTCATGGCCACTGGCTTCAGTTTCTGAAAGGAGCTAATGATATACTTTTCTTGATATTTTTTCTCCTACTGTCCAATGTTAAAATAGTTCAATCTTTCAAGAGTCCATTCAACGTCAAACCACTCAAAAGATTTCTCAAGCTAAGAATCAAAAACGCCTGGGTATGCTACAAAGACAGAATCATGATAAGCATATTTAAAAATCAAATGTGAATTGAAAACAGGATAGGCATTGAGATTTCTGCCATAGAACGCCAGAGATTTGGTTGCAGTGCCAGTGTCAGGGTAACCCTTCAGCAGTCTGCAACATTGGCAAATGCATTAGTGTGCACAGCAGTGCCTCAGTGGTAGTGGTGGTTTCTTTTTGGGTGGAAGTGCTGCTTATGCCAAGATAGTGCAACTGTTTTTCTGCTTTTTATTGAAGGATTACTGTAGGTGATGCTCTATCAAAGGATTTTCTGGAGAGCAGCCCTTGCTAGTGGGAACACTCCTGAAAGGAACAAACACACAGACAGATTGCAGAATTGACAAAGAAAAGGGAAATTTTCTTAGGGGCCCAGAAGGGTCTGAGTGGAGCTAATGCAACACTAGATGTCACTGAAAGTTGCTTGCCTCAATGTTAGGCTGGGATTTCCTCTGCAGTGCTCAAAATTTGTGTGCCCACCTTCCTATCTGTGACTTTTCCAGAGACTGTGAGGTTACTAAGCATCCAGAAAGAGTATTTGCCTTTCTCCTGAGTATCAGATATAGACAGGGAGCTGCCAGCATACGTAATGCCTAGAGACCTATGAGCAAATGATTCCCTTACAAGATCAGCAGCAGCCAGAGCATTGTCAAAGGGCAGGCAGTTTTCCATGCACATGTAAGCTTAGGATGCTTGGATTCAGCAAAATGCAGAATTGTGAGTATGGCAAAGAAAGGAATGGACAAACTAAACTCAGTGCTACAGACTTTTCAGGCAAAGCCTTGAGCTATCAATGGTTTCTTCTGTGTCAAGGATGTGAGATTTGCTCTGTCTGGCATATGCAGTTCCTCAGAGCTCAAATGTGAAACACAGACATTTTTCCCCCATTTTTCATACTTTCAGGGTATCACACAGATGCAGGCTGGCTTTAACCTGTCTATCCTCACAGATAATGGAAATAGGGGTTAATTTTAATTTTTTTTTTTTTTTTTTCAAAACATGATGCTTTCCTTTTTTGGAAATGGCTAAATCAAGCTCTGCTGTGCGAAAAAAAAAAAAAAAAACCAAACCCAAAACACAAAAAACCAAACCAACCCAAAGTATGTCATATTATTAATGAGAAGGGTTTCAATTCCAGAGCCCTGCATTCTGCGAGGTTAGGTGGCACTGCAGGTGGGCAGTGTGCGTGGAAAGTATGAAAGGTGACAGCTGGACTGTAAATTCATGCAGATGGGGAGTTTCTTTGCTTTATGCTTGAATAGCATTTGGCTCAGTGGCATTTTTGGTCTGTGACTGGACTCATCATACAAATAAATGGAATGTTTTCTTTTTGTCCCTGAAGGGAACAGGCATGTGTTTGTGCTGCATACATTATCTGAGTAAATTCAGACCAAGCATCGCACTGTTATGTCCAGAAGAGCTTCAGGTCAGAGCAGGGTTTCAACCAGCTCCTTCCAAGATGTTTTTGGTGACTTTGTGGTCTAGCTGTGTAGTGATGCCCAGGGACACAGAAGCCAGCTGGTAAAGGTTCTTATCCACAGCCTCTCAAATCTATTTTTACAGGCTTGAGTGGGATTTGAATTCGGGTTTTTAGGCTGAAGTTCCCATTGTTTAATGCCAGTAATGAGTTCAGTTATTCCAAATTGTTCAGCACTTATGATTCTTGTAACAACCTTCAGAGTCATATTTTCTGGAGAATCCAAAGACTTCGGTGTGTTTAGGCTACAGGAAGAGCAGTTGCTAGTGTGTGTTTATATCTAGGGGATGTAACATTGTTAAATGTTCATTCTCTACATGTGCTCCAGACAATATTAGTAATGATAATATGTTCTGTGGTACTGACAAATTCTGCTTTCACATACACATCTTGAATAGATTTTAGAGCTGATACGTTTGTCAGGGAAGCAGAGTCTATTACAGTATTTACGTATACTGAATTTTCTTTTCCTCTTCCTACTTGTTTGCCTCTAATATATAGAAATCTTCTCAAATCCTTTGCACTCTGGCATGCTAGAAATTAATGGAGTAAATGCACATGCTGTTTTACTTTTCCAGAGACTGGCTTATACAACAGATTTTTACTATGTAAGACAGATTTTGCTGTATTTGTGCTTTTTTCATCTCCCCCTGAGGAGCATTAACTCAAAGCAATCACAAGACACCCATCCTTGCCTGCTGCTTCTTGAACTGTTATATCTTCTTCATTGCTCTTACTTCTTGATTTGAAGATTTTTTTCTTTTCTTTTTTTTTTTTTTAATTTTAAGAGGGGAAAAAATAAACCTAAGGCTGTCTCTCTTCCTAAAATCATAACTGTTTGATGTGAGAAAACTTAAACAAGTAAAACACTTCCATTCACATAGAATTTTTGTTCAGCAACTGTATTCTTTCTACTCAAATCAAGATAGGTAGAGTGCTCTGTAAAGTACAGTATTGGGAAAGGAAGACGTGTACATGCTTGGAGAATGCTGAGCTGCTTGTGAAGCTATAGACACTGCATGTTTATGACTTGGTTTTCTAAGCAATCTTCAGAGCTTGAACGGATTACAGTGATATTTTAACAAGGCTGCTGGCATCCATCACCAGCTTTCACTTACTGAGAAAGCTGAAAGATGGAAGAATGTAATTATTCCCACATAAGCTAAATGCTAGTGGCTGATTGTCATGAGAACTTCGATGCTTAAAACTTCTTCATCTCTTATAAGGCAAACAGGTAAGTCTAACGGGTTTCTTTTCCTGTGTTAATTTTGGTAAGGGAGCAGGGGCTCACAGGGGACTGGTGTTGAAGGGAAATGTGCTCAATATGAAGACAAACTCTATGTCTTAAATTGCAAAGATGCAGTATTGCATGTTGTTATTTTCTGTCTGTCGGGTTACAAATCCACTACATATAAGCTGTAATATTTCTGTGAATAGTATTGCTTTCCACAGCCAAGATCTGCATCTCACTCCAAATAATCCCTAACATATGCAATTACTGTCTACATTTATATACTATTAGAAGAGGATCTGTACATCAGACATCTGTACCTAGTGAAATACCTGTGTCTAAATCTCTTTCTGTCATCCTATAATTGCTTTTACATTGATTACTCTGGTTAAAGATATGTTATTCCATATGATAAATGCAGTAATGTGTATAGGATTGTACTTTCTAAAGATTTTTGTTGAACAGTTTTTCCCTGTAAACATGATTTCCTGAACTGAGCAGCTTACATTTCAGATGAGTTCTACATCACCGTAGAAAGAGTGTGGTAAACAAGGGGTTTCCTAGCTCGCAAGTGGGAATCTAACAGCATCAAAAATAGATATTTCTTTCCCTTTCACCCTTGAAAGAACACTTATTCTCTTTGAGTAAAGGCACTGCTGTGCCTCTAGAGGTGAGGTTTCCTATTTGAAGCTTTTTAACATAAAAGCCATGATTACCATTTAGGGGAAAAAAAAATCCTTTGACCAAAAATAGTCTTTTTCTTAATTAAGTTTGTTGTCCTCTGAGATTTTCTAACTTTCAGTATTGTTATTATCAAAGGGCAAAGATTTTGCATGATTCTCTAAGATTTTTGATTACAAGCATGACTATAAAGAGAAGAGAGTATTTTGAGCTAAAATATAAATATTCATGCTTTTTTTTTTTTAAATATGGTTGTTTATAGAAAGCAATTAATTTAAACTTCATTTCCAATCTGGCTATGATAATTGAAACAAAGCCTGCTGGCAGACACAATTATAAATAAACTTCTAAGAATAATTAGATGTGTAATTAACAGAAGACTGAGTTGTTATCACTTTCTCTTCCTTATAATAATTTTGCATAAAAAACATGAGAAATGGCTCTCATTAAAATTTCACAGCAGATCAATCCACAAAGGGAGTGAGACATTAAAACAAAGCATTCAAGATGTGCAAACACAGTGATTAATTAATTAAATAGAGACCAGCTCCACAAAAAAAACTAAAACCAAATGGAATATTTAAGAAATAGATATATTTTAATGGCTAACATGTTAATGGGTTTTTTTTTTAAGGGATACCTCAGAATACTTTGTGGATCTGTATTTGCATATTTTACTTTCATTTTTTGGCTCTGAGGAATCCTTCTGAATACCTGTGCATTATTCATCTGTGAAGTTTTCAAAATATTAATCAATGGAGTGAGTAATTACTAGGGAAGGATTTAAATGAGCCTGACAGAGGATGGCTGATGGAGTTTGTTTCCCCCCCAGCTAAAGGACACTCTCTGTTGAACTTCAGGGACTGGCTAAGCTGTTCCCATTGATTTTCACCAGAAGGCTCCTTGCAAAGATACCTCTGCTGGTGGCAAGCAGAAAACCAAACCAAATCACTGATGAGTTTCTCGTGAAGCAAAGAATTAACAGACGTGTTTTGAAAGGCTTTACCAGTCAAAATACCGGGATTCTGGAGAATGAAGGTATTCAGAGTAGAAATGCCAGCTGTTCCTTAAATCTGACTTCTGTCAGGTTCCTCAAAGTGCATTTACTCGAGTAGTGTGCAGTTTCATGCCAACACTCATACCCTGCGTTTTAGAGTGTTTAGTAATATTTAGGACTACTTTGACTACTGTATAGTTTTGAATCTAGCAGTATCCTGTGTGTAGTGCAGTAATTAAGAGCTTTAGGTAGGAATCATATAAATATTCAGGTTTTGTTACTTTTTTTAATGCTTAGAAGTTAACCCAAGAAAGGGAATCACCTCTTCTGCTAAAGAAAAAAAAAAAAAGGAAAAAAAAGGAGAGGAGAGAGAAGTAAACCTTTCTTCTGTGGTATTAAATAGTAATGTCATGTAATACATACCCAAGACCTTAATAAAACTGTAGTAGGACTAATTTAGACAGTGCTTGTCTTATCCTTCATTAGCATACATTTATTTTTTTTTTGCCTGGTGGGTATATTGCCTGTTGAAAAATAATGTGAATATTTATTCAGCAGTAATAACTGTTGCTGTTTGAGAGGATTTTTTTTTACTGCGTGTGAACATGCTTATCTAGAAAAGGATTTCAGGCAGATGATCACCCTTGGGATTCAATGAATTCATGCGTGGCGTCTCCTATCTTACTACATGGCAGTACAGCAAGATTACTGTTTTTCTAATGAGATTCCAGTCCAAACACAGATACTGCAAACCTATCACCACCTCTCAGAAAATAGTACCCATCTTCCAGGTTGGTGTAATGTACAGACAGAACTCATTTATTTAAGCAGCATTAGAGTTGTAAGTCTGTCCCCATCTGGAGCAACAGGCTGAGCAGTTTTTACCTGAGACTGTGCTAGTGTCCAAAGAGCAGAGCCCAGTCTTCTTCCCACAGAAATCGGGGAGCATTTTGCTACCTAGGTCAGAGGAGTAGGATCAAACCACAAGTTGTGTTCAGTATATATGACTCAAAAAAATACAATTGCCATTGCAATACATTTTATACAAAATTGTATTTTAGGTCAAGATATCCCTTTTTAATATAAGTTGAGATTATTCACTTATATTCCATTTGTATGCTAAGAAGTTAATTTCAAACCAGGTTTTCTCTTTCTTCCAAAGGAAAAGAATACTTAGTATATGCATTTTCTTCAGTTAATATGGCTGTGCTACTGGCCACGTACTCACATTTTTGTGCATACATTTTTGATACAGTTAAATTAAAATGTTATTTTTAGTATTTGGCTGATGTAGGGGAATGTTATGTTGCTGGTACATAGCGAATCCAAACTGAAGCTAACTCTGTGAAGCCCAGTTCTTTCTGGGTATCTATTGTTACCAGTTATAGTGATGTAAATTAAGGATGATTTCATTGAAGCCAGTGAATGTAGGAGCTTTTCTTTTCTATAAATTAGATTTGAATCGCATGCATTAAAATTTCAGACTAACTTGTGAAAAACATGAGCAAGCCTAGCAATTAGTAACTAAAAGGTGCAACCTTTTCTTATTCCTTAGTCAACAGTTAAGAGGAAAGAGAACAACAAATCTAAAATGTTTTGCTTCTTACTGGTATTACTTACCACTGGTTGTACTACTTTCTTACTGTTGCAAGTTTTTGACAACTGTGATATCCTAGTCTGATTTGTAATGATGGAAAACAGAAAAGAATGATATCTATGGACACATAGAATATTGAAAATAAATATTATAGTAATATAGTTAACATATTTTAGGAATACCTTTTAGGTCTGCTAAGTATACTGCAGATACATGAAACTATATGTACATCCTTTGCCGTGCTTTTGGATTGGTTTCTTTTTTGGTTTTATTTTTGAATGAAGGTCTATTGCTTACAGATTTTTTTCAATTAATTGCTGATGATGATCTGGAAATGTACTCACTGAAGCTCGGATTCTCATGCCTGTATTATGGCATTTAAACTAAAAAGGCAAGAAATCAATTCAGTTGTTTGTGCTGCAATTGACAGAATGGTAATTGAGACACAGGATATTGAAAGGTCAAAATGAAAAACATATCTGGAAAGCTTATTTGCAAATTATTTTCACAGTTCATAATTAAAACTTAGTTTGTAATTGAGTTGTACCTTTTATACTTTAAGTAATTTTCATGATCAGCATTTATCTTTATGTTAAAATTACTGTATCCTTTACATACAGTTACTGCTTATAAAATTCTAATTTGGTTCTCAAATACTAGCTTCCAGAAAAGGTGCGGCTTGCAAAGAATAAAGTGAAGTTTTCTATCAAGTTTTAAACTATGATTAGCATGAAGGCAAATTTTTAGCAAACAAGTGATTTCATTTGCTTGTAGTGGCCAGGCGATACTGTGACAGGCAGCTGTGTGAACTGGGGAGGAGGTTTCCCCGTCACTCAGGTCAGACTCTCAGTGCTGCCCCATGGGAAGGCACCTCCTGCAGATAGTGACTGCTGAGGAGTCCTGATGCTGACACATCCCTGCTTCCAGCTCCCTTGTCTTCCCTGCTCCTGACACTTGCAAAGAGATTGCTGAGAATTTTTTCTGTTAGACATTCTTAAAGCCTGACAGCCTGTGCCCACATCTTGCTGGTCCCCAAGGGCCTTGGCTCTGCTTCAGGGTAGGGGACAGTACATGCCCAGCACTATGAGGATCCTCTCTACTCTCACTGCCCTTCCTCCCTGCAGCATAGACATGTGCACCCGGACAGAGAAAGGCACCATTTCCCTAGCCTGCCCACCACATCATGCTCACTGCAGCCTTCACTCACCTTCTTCAAACATCATCCTTCCACTCAGTCCTTTCCTACACCCTGGACTAGAACATAGTGACAGAAAGGTCTTTTTTTTTTTTTTTTTCTTCCCATTTGTCTCCCTGGAGATTTTCTTTTGTTACCAGGTCTCAGCAACACAGAGGATCTAGTCTAAGATCTGAAACAGGCTTCTGTCCAACCAGTTGCCATAGCCTGTTGAAATTCCTCATTATTTTGATGCCCAAAGTAAGTCTTGCACTATTAGCCCTGCCTTGCTATGGGGCTTGAACATGGTGCTGCCCATCTGATACAGCTGCGGTTCCTGACATGGTTTTGTTTGGACACCAGTTGTACCTTCCCCAAAGGATGAGAGCTGACTAGGTCCTAGCTTGCTCTCATCCTCAGGCTCACAGGAAACTCATATGCTCGAAGAGAATAACAGTAATGTTGAAAGGATGGAAAGCTGGGAGGATAAAAGATAAATAGAAAATGGAATAGGAACAGGAGATGTGTATTAGTCAGCCTTTGAATGCATAATAAAAAGCATTTATATGAGATTAAATACTAGACTTGTATAAGTGAAAAGCGATGTCGTGCTTGCTTTCTGTAAGGGAATGAATTATATCCAAGCAGCTTTGTGTTTTGTAAAAAAAAATAAAATAAAAAAAAAAATTTGCGATTTTTGACATCTCCAAACCTAGCTCTCTTACAGTTTCTTTTAATAATCTGATGGCTTCTCTTACACATCAAGCAGTTTGTTTTCATTTTGAAGTCACCATTTTTTACTTGCTTTCTTTCTATGGTTGTTTTGTTTTATTGCTTTGTCCTTCAACTGCCCTCTCTAGTACTTTTTATGATATTTACTCCAATACTGAGAGCTTCAATGGTTTTTAGTATTCCTCCTTGATAAATAAAGTACAAAACCAGGCACATTAAAATATTAATAATTTGTTGTCACACTTTTTAAAGATTGTACTGTTGAAGATAAAAACAGGCACCAGCTTGAATGCAAAGGCGTGAAAATGGAAGAGATAGAACAACTGCACCTTATCATGTTGAAACAATCTTTCTTTACTATGTGTATGGTAAAATATATTCTTGTAGACTCAATAATTTCTTTTTTAGGATTTGGGAAATCTCTCCACTTCTAGTTGTTCCATTAGTCTAAATGTTCATATGTTTTTCAGTTCTTTGTCACTCCCAAACACTTGCTCTCACCTAATCTTTTCTCTACCTAATTCTATATTCTTTCATGTACTATCTAGTGGTGATCTTGTGCTAACTGCCCTCTTCTGTTTAGGATTTCATAAATCATTATACAAATTCAAAGGAAAAAGTAATCTTTTCCTTTTATGCCCATCTTCTTCCACAGGTTGGAAGAACTCCCTGACAGATGCACACAACCTGGTTGTATTTAATCTTCTATTTCTCTCATCCAGTTCCGTTCAGAAAAGGAGCAAGGAATGTTGAAACACTATTTAACCAAATTATCACAGATAAATGAAGCACCCCCCATGTTTCTTTGTTCCTGTATGATGTGACTTACTTCCTAAGGCAGACGCTGACTCTTTGGTACCTTTCTACTTTTACTTGCATTAATGTACATCCTTATACACATGCCATTTCACTCTCAGTTTTCTGTACTCTTGTGATCCAACGGTCAGTGTGTGATAAATCATCCATTAAAAAGTGACAGAAAAGTAAAGGCTTAGATAATAGTGTGTCTAGCTTTGCAGCAATGGATCTTATACTCCTTTTGGTGTTACAGTAGTGATACACAGGAATAAATTGCCTTTTAAAAGCATGGACTCTCCAGCAAGGAGACTGGTAAGCACTGGTTGAAAAGGACGGATATGTGTGAAGGATCCTGCTGTGACACAGAGGTGGGTTGGCTCCCTTTCAGACATGCTTTTCATAATTCTTCAGCACTTTGTTGCAAGCAAGTAAAAACGTAAGCTTGTGGGCTAAAGGAAGCAAAGTCATATATGAGTGGTGATGCACACCAAAATACAGTATTTGCATTATTCCAATGCTAGTGGAAACCTTGTTGGATCTATTCTCTATCCAGGAAAAAATTATGAGGCACTATGAGAGATCATAGAATGGCCTGCATTGGAAGGGACCTTAAAGATTCCAACCACCCCTGCCATGGGCAGGGACACCTTCCACTAGCCCAGGTTGCCCAAAGGCCCATCCAACCTAGCCTTGAACACTGCCAGGGAGGGGTAACTCCAGTCAAAAGAGATGTCCATAGTAAGAAGAAGAGATAAAGGGAGAATCAGTGAAACCAAATTAATTACATAGGTTGGTGACCACCTAAATCAAGATCAATCTGTGATGTGTGTGCTTATAGTGTGTTTTAGTGTGTTTAAACTACATTTAGTAGGAAGACCTTAGGAAACACATTTCCATACACATAGGTGATCTAGAGGACCTCTTCCTTAGACATATCCTGCTTTATTCTGTTGTTGGTAGTGTCAAGGAATTTTCTGCACTCTAGGTTTCCCATATCAGAGCCTCATGCCCTGAGTCTTGTGACATCTGTTTGAGTGAGGTAACCGCTCAAGCTGTGTGACTCCACTGAAGCAATAATACCCTTACAATCTAAATTCCTTCCATGAGACAGTTTAGACCAGTAGTTATAATAGGGTCTGGGTCTCCCCATTCTTCACTGGGTCTTTTCCTTGTGTCTAGGTAAGCCGTTTCTTTTCTTATATCTAAGGTGCTGCTTCTGCTGATGGTTGTGGTTTCCTTATCTTCTGATTTGAACCAGCTCTGAGGCCTTCTTTTACTTAACTAAGCAGGTTCAACAGAAGTTCAGTGTATGTAAGTGCAAGTACATAGCTTGTGACCTAAAGTTCCAGTAAGTTTAGCTGTTTATTGTATGCTAGTTATAACAACACTTTTCATTTCATAACAAAACTTTTCATTTACTAAATCCATGCTGAAGTTGCTGTACTTGTCTGTGTGCTGTACTTGGGGGACTGGAATACCCGGTATATGCTCATATTGATAGACATACTGGATGAACTGAACATGTTGTTCTGTTTCATATAGCAGTGTTGTTAAATTGATATAACGGTCCTTCCTAAGCTTTGAATATAAGTGAAGCATCTAGCTTTGCTAAACAAATGGGGCTAAACCGTAGATCTTCCTTTCTAAAGCATGAAAGAAGAGTGTAGTGGGGCTAAGCTACTGTCAGAAAGGTCGCTCTTTTGTTTAACATTTCCTGTTCCCTTTTCACAAGGACCCTGTGTTTGCCATTTAGATAGCACACAGAAGCTATAGAATTTTTTCAAGGGTAAATCAGGTAATTCTGGTTTTTTATGTGACCACAAGCAAAAGCAGTTCTCGGGGTCTTGCTCTTTAACTTGTCTTACAACTGTAACAGAAATAAAGAGCTGATCTAGCTCAGGTCTTTGTCAGTAATCACGGGTGAGCGGTTTGGCTAAGATCTGATATTGCACTTACTGCACTCATAGGGAGAGAAATCCTGAGGTCTTTTAATTTCTTACATCTTACCTGTGCAATGGAGAGACAGCTTAGTCAGTGCTGAACAAGCGCCATGGTCTGACTAAGAATTTATCCAAAATGAGAGTACAAGAGAAAGGTCTTGTTCAGGACACTGTGCTGGTTTGGGGTTTTTACAGACTCTGGAGTCACAGAAGCCAGTGGAAGCTCTGTCACAAATTGCAGTGGTCAGGCCCAGTTCAGCAACCTTGCAGAAATCCTCTTTGTCATTCTGTGGGGCCATTGGTCAAGGTGCTCTATGAGGAATCCCCTGGAGCCAGCTCCAGTTATCTGATCAGAAACTAAGTGGCCTCACCACTGCTTCTCTCCTACGATGAATCTAAGCACAACATTAGTTATAGCAATGGCAAAGTAATGTCAGAGCGCTTCCTTTTGCAGTCTCTGACAAAGACATACTGGCAGCCTCCCAGCATGGTGACTGGCTCACAGTGTGCCAGAAGTGTCTGCTCTGTCTGAAGTGCAACATGTCAAGAGGTCAGAAATAAGTAATGCACCTTCTTATTGCAGGGACTTAAGTGGCCACAACTTCAACTGGAAACTCACTTTTGACCCATGTGTTGGGATAGCAATGGGAGTTGCTTGTTACTGTAATGACATCTTTGCAGTATGCTGGAGAACCAGAGGGTTAAACTAGCTTCACTTTTCATAAGAGAACTGCACCACCCTGGTCCACCCACCTCTCACCGTGCCTGGGTGAGTTTGCCATGGCAGTGCTCAGACCCTGGCCCTGGTACCCCAGGCAGGGCGGCAGTGGGGCAGAGGATGCCCTTCGGGGCTGCAGCTGTGCTGTCAGCTCTCCTGAGTCCTGCCAGTGTCGCACACCGTGGGGGGGAGCAACCCACCTCCTCTCCTTGCTGCGTTAACGGGGACTTCTTCCTCCCCCCGCAAAGCTTCCCTGCGGGGCAGCTGAGGGCATCCTGGGGAGGGTGAGCGAGCCCTGGGAGGAGGAAGAAGGTGGGGGAGACTGTCCGTTCTCTCTGCTGCTGTTGCTGAAGCTGAGCCGGAGCCGGAGCCGGAGCCGTCGATGTGGCTCCCCAGAGTTAGTTGCTCAGCAACCAGAATCAATTAATATGCTTTGCAGAAAGTGCAGGGGAAGCCCGAGCTGCTGTCAGCGAGAAGGCAGGAGGCTGAGGGTGACTCAGGATCCCACTCCTATCTGACACTCATTCGGTCCCACCCCATCCCCTCCAAACCCCGTTAGCCACCATTCTTTATCCCCTTTTTCTTTGTGATGATTTAGTGCGTGTGTCCCTAAATCCTTCAGGCAAGGTATCTCCTTGCTCAGGAACGCTCCTGCTTTGAGGGTTTTGCTTTTAGATCTAATCTGTGTTTTGGGGTTATTTGGCAAGCTTTCTCCAATGCTTTTCTAGAAATTCTAATATTCTTGTTCTTTGGGAAGGGAAAGGGAGAGATGATGTTTTTGTCAGATGGTTTTAAAGATTCCTCAGAATGAGAAGGGTCGTTTGGTAGTGAACGGTTGAGCAGCAGTAGTGAAAATGTATCATGTGTGAACTAGGAAAGTTTTTGTGTCTTCCCTTATTACAGGTAATCAGCACTGAATATATCAGATCTAAGAGGTGGTACTGACTGTTGTGAAATACACAGATAATAGAATCAGCAAGGGGGTGTTGGATTTTTTCTACTCCTTTTCTGCATAGTAATTTCAGGGCTTCAGTAAGGTATTATTTTCTTTTTTCTCTTTCTTTCTTTGATTTTCTTTGGAGTCCCTCCGATGACACCACGAATCTGGGAATGAAGAACTTAGAGCTGATTGGAAATGGCATTGCAGAGCTGAAACTTAACTGGAGGAAATATATCTCCTGAAGAAGAAAATATAATGGACTGTAAGGATCTGACTTCTGGTGAAAAATTCAAGCCTAGAGAAAACTTCTCCGCTTTGTTAGGAAGAATGGGTTGGACAATTTTCTTCAATTCCAAAGGATATCTGAATGCCATGCTGAGCTTAATCTCTGCAGCATGCTCTGTGCTTCTCATCTCTTCCTGATGCACTGCATGGTAAGGCCTTTTTCCTTCCTTTTAACAATAATCATATTTCTGTTTTGGTGAGAGAGAAAAAGAACAGCAATAATCAAATGAAAATTGGAAAAAATGTAGAAAGCTAACAAAAGAGCGTTTGTTTGTATGGTTGTTTCTAGGAGCAAGTGTCCTGATTACTGCAGCAGCTTTGTAAGATCGTTTCTGTCTTTCTCCCTCGCTTTGTGACTGTGTGTGTGTTAGTGTGTGTGCAAATGACAGCACACCTGTGCTGTCATTTGCACTTGGACTGAAACATCAGTATCTGTATTGTATGTATTTCCATACTAAAGGGGATGTTTAAGTATTTTTTGGATATTTCTCTCTTTTTCCCTCCCTCCATTCCCCTCCTCCTGCCTCCTCTTTCTCTATCCGTCTCTCTGGGGTCATGGTGCTACACCTTCCCAGCACCTCAGTCATGCACTGACCACCAGAAGGCAAAAATAAAAGGTAAAAGAAATCCTGTGTCAACCTGAGAATAAGTCTGAATAAGTGTTATCTGAGTAAAAAAAAAAAAAGCTAGAGAGGGGTTTGAATGTCTGCAAGATCTGCAAGTAGAAAATATTTACTTTGTTTCCCAGGGGAAACAAATATCAAATGCAGACTTAGATGCTGTGTTTTAGATACAGTGGGAAACAGATCCTCCTACTCATGTAAGAAATCCAAAATATGACCACTGTGAATTATGACAATATTAGTCCAAATGACCAAAGTCATAAAATAAGCAAAATCAGTACAAGATGTTCTCACATCAAGTAATTTTTGTCATGTATTTGCGGGGTGTTGAGAATTATTATAAGTGGCTTCAGCGGACGTTGCAAGATATTTTTCATTAACAGCTCTAATGTGCTTTCATCTTTCTGGAGGAAAGTTGCTAAGGGAGTGCAAGGTGATGTTATGAACTAACTACTCAATTTACCAAAATTTAGAGTAATTTTCAGATAACTGGCAAGCAGATCAGGAATTATACAGTGAGTGTACTCAGACGGAAGAACAGGACAGTTTTCCAGAAAGCCTGGTTTACTTGGATCTTTGTTTCACAGATCAGAGTGAATGTAAAGGTAAGAGTGGTGATGTGATGTTTGTTTTGTTTGTTTGGGTTTTTTTTCTTATGCATTCTGGTTTTTCACTGAGTTTGAAAGAAGGAAAGCCAGTGTTTCTTGAGTAGCAAACTGTGGTAAGGGCCTGCCCTCACTCTGACAGCAATCACTTGCAAGTTCCTCTGCTTCTTTTGATGGGGTTAGAAATGGACCAGTAGCATGTTTGGTGATTGTCACAAGCTGCCTAGCTGGGTATGGAGGTGATAGGTTCCTGACAGGTGATTTTGAGTGTGAGAGGGATAGAAAGAGCCAAAGCAAAAAGTCCAGGACAGGCCTGGCCACACCAGAATGCATGAGCAAGAATCAGAGCTTAAATACTATTCAAAAGATGGAATTTTGTGGTAGTTCTCAATACATCTCCTCCTTGTATCATGAGGGTCTCTATAAGAGAGAGAATGGTAATGCATTTTTCAAATTACTACAGTAGGAGTAAACTCAGATGATACAAACACATTCCTGTAGCGTGATCACTTTTTTCAGTGAGGTTCAGAGGCACAAGCCTTGACTTTAGGAGTAAAGCTTCAAAATATGGATACATGTGCATTGAGGTAGGGGATTTTTATGTATTTACTAGCTAAAATATGTGGCTACTATAAGAACCAATCAGGAAAACTAAGGAAGGACAACACAGCCTATAAATGTCATCCTTCAATCTTTACTATTGAAAGAAGGTCTTACTTGTGGAAGTAGTCCCCTTGGCTCCTTATGTGAACAAGGGCTGCATCCTAAATTCAAAATTCCCATTGCAAATCTCTCCTCACATCAGCAGTTCTATTTCAATCAATGGGACAACTCGTATGAGTAAGAACTACTCATGTGAATAAATTATGAAAGGTTTTATAAGACCAGGCTCTTTGATTGTCATGGCAACAGATTTATTAAGCTTCGGGCATAATATTTGCCTTCTAAACAAAATCATTTTTCCTTTTACAATGTGAATCCATTTGCCTTGTAATTAGGACAACAAAAATAGGTTAATTACATTCTTGAAGATCATGCAATTGTTCAGATACATTGTTAGTGAAAAATTAGAAGAATATTCAAAAGTTTACTTTTATTAGTGGTCTCCAAATCTGAGAGAAGTGGATTCTTATTGGAATCATTCATTGTCTTATTTATTTTTGTGACAGTATTCATATTGCTACTAGGTATTTGCAATTCTTCCTGCACCTCATTAAAAAAAATAATAAAGAATTTCTTTAAAATAGCACTGATCATACAAAATTGCTCTCTATTATTGGGCTTAAGGATACTTACCAAGCTTCTTACTACATTAAGTATGTTTGGGTTTTAGTTAATAAATGTTGTTTAGCTCTTTACTTCGTCCAGGAACATATTTATCTTTAGGGTATAGAAACACAGCATGAAGTCAGAATTATAGCAAACTTCCTACAGGATATATATCTATATAAATAGAAAGCATAGAAACATCTGGATTTTCTTTCCTTGTGCAATTTGCATGCTTATAAATGTCTATATCATTAAGATATATATTACATAACAAATACTATTTTCTTCATTGTAATTTGTAAAAACCCAGTTCCTTTTTGAGAATATAGTGGGGGGTTTTTTGTTTTGGTTTGGTTTGGTTTTTTGTGCCTTTAAAAACTTTAAAATTTATCCAGTACACTAATGCAGCAGTAGGTTCATTTCTTTCTTTTATCCCTGTACATAGCAAGAATAGTGGATTATTTTCTAGAGTTGTGATTCTGAGAGTCGATTTGCATGATACAGGATGTTTTTCTTTAGCAAAGATTTCTGTCAGTGATTTATTTTGACTTAGAACTCTTTCTTTACTGACATTTTAATCATTTACTTTAAACATTTGCCCAACAGCTGTATTCAGCTTTCTATGTCAGTTCTGAAACAACTAAAGTTAAAACTTTTTCTTTTAAGAAAGTTCTGATGCTGAATACAGATGTATTTCATTTCAGTCCATTGAACTGTTTCTTTGGATAAACTGTGAATTAGAGCTTGAACCATCTGCATTATTAGGAAAATTATATTGAACAGTGGAAATACTTGCAGCAACTATTTCTAGTCAAGAAAAACATACTTTAATACAAGGCATAAGGAGTTCTTGCACTTGGATTACTTTGAGCTATCTTGATTCAAGATCCAACAAAAACCTGATTTTTTAAAGGCCTGCCAAAAATACCCAACCAAAAACAACAAAAAGGAGAGAGTTAAACTTTTGTTCTTTAAATATAAATAGCCACAGAAAGAATATTTATCTGACAAGAAATTTCAGTAGATTGGCATCTATATTTTTCATAAACTTTTCATAAAAAATTGAAAAGGCATAATCCTTTTTAAAAAATGAAAAGGTCTAGAGGTCCATATGGATGGCAATACTGATTTTTAAGTGACAGAACATTTTACTTTAACATTTTTAATCAGACTTTCATGTGTTACAGGAAATTGTGCTTATATATGTTTAACATTTTTTCTCAGGGAAAGTTTGCAACAAATAAAATATTTCTTTTAGAGGGAAATGTTTTGTTATATTTTTTCACTAGATCTGTTACAGCTGTCCCAGTATTTATTGGCTCTCTCAGGTCAGGTCTAGAACTAGAAGTTCTCTGAAGGGCCATCTTTAGCCCTACATTCTGTGCAGGCACATATGGAACAGCAGCTCATACCAGGTCTATGGTAGATGCAAATTCTGTTTGCACTTCCCTTCTTTAATTCTTCTTGTGCCTTCAATAAAAAGCAGACCTCCATTTTACCAAGTTTTACAGATACAAGAAGTAGTAGTTTCTACTACAAAAACCTTCAAGAGGCCTTCAAAAGGCATGCAGGCAAGGAGTAGAATTAATCGACTATTAATATCCTTATTAAATAGATAAGGAACTGAGGAACAAAGAAAATGCCCAAAGCCATACTGGCAAGGGAAGAGTTCGGAATTGAACCCAAATGTCCTTATTCTCAGTTCATCACTGTCCCTGCAAGGTTGTTCTTCATTTTGTTCATTTTTTTGCTTAATGACTTGCATTTGGACTTTTAAGTTAATACTAGTTGAAGTATCAAATGTGAAAGGGAACTATTGATGCGTACTTCCTTTCCAGTCTGACACAGTTGTCCTAAAAATTCTTTTTTCTCTCCTGAGCCATTCTGTTTGAATGTAACCATTAATTATGTAATTGCTTTACTACACAGGGGAAGTATATCCTAGATTAAACAGAAATTTATTAAATAGAAATATTCTAAACATGCCATTCAGGTTTAGGGGGATGTACATGTGTAGCTGTTTATGCTGTCAGGGTTCAAGGATAGCTGTGAGGGTCTGTAATGATTTTGTGGGCTCTTGGTAAATGAATCAAATTTCAACACAGAAAAAACCCACAGTTTTAAAAAACAATGATTTGCTGTCTAGAATTCACACAGGTCATTTTGAATCCAGCACTTGTGTAAAAAAAAATGACACAGAGAATATGATACCTAACCATGATTCCTATTAACCCCAATATGCCTCCTCTGCCCAAGGTAATCTTTCAACTTTTTATCCTCTTTATGAAAAAGGAAAAGATGGTTTCTACAAAAAATACTTAGCTGCTAAAATTACTTCTGAAATTGGGAAAAAAAAACCCAAACAACCCCCAACTTGGCATTTTAATGCCAATCCAGGGAAATTTTGTACACATCAAGAAGGAAAAAGAAGCTTTTTGCAAATGGACCTGAGTTTTGGAATGAGGTCTGCAGCAGAGTATCCCAGAATCTTAAGAGGTATCTACTTCATCTTCACTCTGCCTTACTTACACAGATCCATGTGTGACACACCTCTGGATGCTGACAGGTACTGTATTTGCCCAATTATGCAATGACATATTAATGTAGAAAAGTCTGAAAGTCTGATTAAAAGCAGTACTTACACTGGAAACCTCATCTCACTCATGTTTTATTCCAGAGAAAAGTTAAGAAGAGAGCTTAATGTGCATCCTACTGCATCCAGAACACTCTTCTTTTTTTTTTTTTTTCCCTGATACAAACTTTTTCCTAATTTACAATGGAGAAGAGTTAGAAAGGAATGCTTTAGTCAATACATAGTCCATTGCACTCAGCAATTATATAATTGTCTTCAAAACACTGTTCTCCAACACACAGAGCTGAGACCAGTCAGAAGGATCACCTCTATTTTCATCAGGAGTGATGGTGCACGGGGTCATTACTGCCTACTTCAGGCCTCCATCCTAAACTAGACCTAATGTTATCTGTAAATATCATGAAGAGGCTCTGAAAGGTTTTTCCAGTTAGTCTGGTAATTTTCCATGAAACCTTGGATATTAGAATAAATAGAAGTGTTTCATTTGCAACACATGCTAGTGTTAAAAACTTCACATATATGACTCCTAGTTATTTTTTTAAACAAGGGGGACTAAGGAATGCAAACATCTTTGAGAATCTGAGCTTGGGGTTTATAATATTTGTATATTTTCTACAACATTAATAGATCAGGACAGTAAATCTGATGATTAGAGTGGGCCAGTTATTGAACATTGACAGGCAAGGTGGTTTTTAGCTGGATAAGTAATATTGGACAACCACTGAACATTTGGACATTGGAGTCCATGAAAGTTTTCTCATATTTATGAGAAAACAAGGTGGAGGAATGCCTGTTCCAGTTTTCAACTGAGCTAGACAGAGTGGTGTAAGTAGAAAACAATGTGGTGAATATAAATCATGCCTTACTAGTTTGTTACCCACTTAATGAATGTATTAATGTGGTGAATATTCTTAACTTCTGACTTGTGAAAATTTGGGACTTATCATTTTATGCATGTCTTTAGATACTGAAAAGCATAACTTTCTCCTCCATATGAAACTGTGATAGATCTGAGGAGAAAAATTAGGACTTTGACATATCCCAACAATTAGCAGTACTCTCTGTGAGTAAATTGAACCACGTAGTGAATTGAACAGTTCTGTAAACTGAACCATGTTGAGAGTATCAGAAACTTTTTCTTTAAGGAAAGCAGGTTTGATGCTTGAAAACCAAACCATTTAACTTTTTTATATGAGAAAGATGGCAAGACTGTTTATGTTAGAGACCTGTGTGCTGCTGGAATTTTTTTTCCCCTTTGTGGCCAAGACAAGTTTTTGTTCAGGTATTCGCAGTAACGTAACTTTTCAATGAATATAGAAGCAGTACAAAATACTTAGCAAGAGAAGTTAGGAATTTGGAAGAGCTTTAAAAACATTCTTGAAAGTGGCTCTTAGTGGATGACCACAATGGCCCTCAGGATAGTACTGTTTCTGTGCTGCTGAACATAGTACTTGTTCTCTATCTACATTAATCACAGCTAGAAAACAAAGCTTTCCATAGGAAGAGAATGTTGTCATGTCCATTTGTTTTGGGTTCCTGTGTTTTTGTTCCATAGCAAATGTTTTACATTTGTGGTGGTTTTGCAATGTGGCTTCTTTAAGAAGCAGCTAGAAGCTTCTTAAGGTTCCAGCAAAGTAAATCCCAGCTGTGCTCCCAAGGCCAAACTCCCAAACCCTGTTGCTGACAAGGTGAGCCAGGTCAATCAGCGCTGGTCACAGTGCTTCCTGGCTCAGGCAGGAGCCCACCATGGAGCAGGTGGAGGAATATGGAAGAACCTGTGACCTACATTGGAGCAACTCCCTGACAGAACCTGCAGCCCGCTGAGAGAGATAAGAGGCAGAGAGAGAGAGACAGAGGCCAACGCCAGAGCAGGTTTGCTGGGGGTGTTTGTGACTCTGTAGGGGACCAGGCTGGGGCCAGCAGTCTGGGACTGAGAGACTGAGACATTCTATGAGTTTGTGGAAGCGACCCACGCTGGGGCGGTGGTGAAGAGCTGAGGACCTGTGGGAGAGGACTCATGTAGCGAAATTAATGGTCTCCCATGGGTGGGACCCCACGCTAGCACAGGGAAAGTGTGAGAAATGCCCCCCTCTCCCCCCAGTCCCCAGGATGGAGCACGACTCATGAGGAACTGACCGAAGACTGAAGCCTCCATTCCCTATTTCCTCCCCACCTCCTTTCCCCCTGTGCCATCCTGGGGAAGAGGAAATCATGAATAAAGTGAAGTCTGCAAAGAAGTGGTGGAGGGAGGGTGTTGTGTTTTAAGAGATGTTTTGTACTTCTCATTATCCAACTCCGGTTTCTCTGTGTGAGTAGTGTAGAGTAATAAATTAGAGAGTTTTCTTTCCTTTCTTCTGTGTTGAGCCTGTTTTGCCCATGACAATAATTGCAGAATGATCTCTCCCTGTCCTTAGCTCTACTCCAAAGCCTCTCAACACATATTTCTCCCCTTTCCAGCTAAGAGAGGAGTGATAGAGCAACTTTGGAGGGAGTTTGGCCTCCAGCCAGGGTCAAACCACCACAACCTTGTATCAAAATGTTCTGGAGCCTCACAGAGCTGGATGTGATCTCCAAACACTGCTGTGGAAGTGAGTGATGTGCTACATTGTACCTGCTCCTTTGGAGCCACCTGAAGATACTGATCAACATCTTTGAACAGGCTTTGTGTAATGCTGTGTTTCAATGAGTCAAGTCACTGAGAGCATACTGAGTGTGTAGTGTGATGTACCTTGTAATATGATTTTAGTATCACTAGCACATCACAGCTTATTAAGGGTTGATCTGTTATTTCTGCTCCTAATTGTTCTCCCTCAAATTCTGCATCTGTTCATGTGCTTCCTAAAGGAATTGTAAGGAATTGCTGGGACACTTTGTCTAGTTGTCCTCACCCTGATAAACAAGCAATGGATGTTTCATGAAAAAGGGCCCACAGAGCATCTGTTCCTTCCACTCATGCTCACCACAAAATAATTCCAGTCCTCCTCACTGAATTTTAGTAAGCTAGTAAAAGACAAAAAGTTCCATCTTTAATATTTCACAATAGAAGATATATCAAAGGCATCTCAGAAGCCTAATATTCCTTTGGCAGGGAAAAAAAAAGCAAGCAGAGCGTGCCTGATGTTACAGAGAGAATCCTACAATATTTTTGCTGAATCTGCCTCCAAATTAATTTGTGATGTCTCTTCAAGCTTTCACTAGATATACTGGTACATGAAGAATGCACACCAAATGGGCATCACAGGGATTTTGACATCAGAAACACTAGCACTCCCTACTTCAGAACCTGCCTGTACCCACAGCACTCTCTGGACCCTCACATGGAGGGACAGCATCTCCCTGCAGAAGTCACACGTGAAAAGGAGAAACAACCTTTCTAGATCCCTGCAGGTTAAGCACAGGAGTAGTGCAGTGTGAATATGATGCAAACAGACAGGATCAATAAACAATTTCCTTCATAAAACAGAGGAGGCCTTACTGACATCAGTTCTTTTGGGATAAATCCCAAACATTTTTATCAAGTTACACACAAGAGTTACTATATATCTTAAGGATCCGGTGGCATGTTGGGACCCTTGCCTACACATCTTTAGCATATGCCTATAGAAATGCATCTTCCCTTGACCCTTTTTGTGTTTGTCCCAGTCCATGTGGACACACATCACTCACCCCTGTCATTGTACCTAGGTACAACTGTCCATTGTAAGTGTGTGTGAGCTGAGCTTCTCACTCTTTGTTCTATACATGCAGGGACATGATCTCCCAGTTTCCTGTGCCTTATGGACAACTCCTCAGCCCTCAGTGATCCTCGGTGATACTGCTAAGAGCAGAACCCTCAGCTGCATAACTGATGTGTGCAAATGATGTTTCCCAGGTGATTTAAGAAAAGAGCCAGCATGGCCTCATGGGCCATGGCCATGACTCACCATCATTCTTGGTCTATGATCTCTGTTAGTATGATCTTGTGGGCTGTACCCATCACAGATCCTTACTCAAAATAAAGCCCAAGGCTTGTGCATAGGACCCAACTTTCACCCACATATTAGTAGATGGTAACTGACACTGCTTGTAGAAATAGATTCCACTGAAATGCAATGAACTGGGATGATTTGGATAGCTAGTTGTATAAGGAAATTGCAACCAGGTAGGACTTTTCCACTTCAGCTGCTTGATTTGCTTTACACTTTGGGTGTGCAGCTTGGTGCTTTGCATGTGAACCCGCCTGTGTCCTTTGTGCTGAGATGAGAGCTACTACCCTACTTGTCACAGCTGCTGTGAATTGAAGAGGAGACAGGAAATCTGCACTTAAGCAAGTTGCCATAGCCTCAGTTCTCCACAGACACAAACATCTGGGCCAAAGCTGCTACCTGCTTCATACTTCTTTTTCTCTTGGTCCAGAGGTATGAAGTCCCGTCTTCTCATCTGCTTTTATAAGACAGAAAGATACTGGGTTCTCCTAGAAATCAGTTTAAAACCTCTGTATGAGTAAGCTTCCAGATTTCTTCATCAGGACTACTGAACCTCAGTTGTGTGTCCCAAGGTGAGGATTAATCTGTTAATGTTTGTAAAAAGCTATGTAAATGATCTGTATCATGCTGACAGGTCAAGTACTGCATTGTTCACTGGCTGTTCCTCCTGACATTTTAAAATATATATCAAACAATGTCTGTGCTTTCAGCCAGTGTTCACTGATGTAGCTTGACTAGCTTAACCCTCTCAGGATCTGACCCTACTTCTTCTACCTTACTGATTGAGTGATACGGCACAAATGTGCAAGGCTGATGCTTTTTCTCATAACCTAGAATACAATAAATACATCAATTTATGTTTGTCCAGGACCATGAGCTCAAAGGAAACCTCTTGAATCCCTTAGAGCACATGTGCAACTTGGGTCCTCAAGGACACCTGGAAAACGAAGAGAATGAATGGTGCAGGCAAGAGGCACCAGCAGAAGCTGCTTGTGCAAGCTGCTGGCAGGATTTGGCCCTGTTGCCCCCGCAGGAGCTGCAGGTGCTCAGAACGGCGGCTCAGAGGCTTTGCATGAGACCATCTGAGAATATGAACCCTACTCAATAGGAGGGTGTGCTCAAAATTTGAGAGCTTATTTGTCCTGTGCCTATCACATAG
The DNA here is from genome assembly GCA_013399135.1 of Heliornis fulica. NCBI lineage: Eukaryota > Metazoa > Chordata > Aves > Gruiformes > Heliornithidae > Heliornis > Heliornis fulica. The sequence goes on from VXBZ01004285.1 coordinate 129,031, forward strand.
ATAGCAGCTATTATCAGCTGTCAAGATCAGGGCCTGGCAGTGGTAGATACTGTACAACTGGGAGAAACAGACTCTTCTCGAGGTTTTAATTCTAAGTGAATGCAACTTCCATAATTAGCTCTGCAAGCACACAGAACAAAATTAATTATGTCCAAGAGGTAACTAGTTTCACTGGCTGCTTTTCACCTACCTGGTGCCAGTTATCAGTATTACATGTGGATTTTTAGGTTGGGGGGGGGTTGTATGAATTATTAATATTTTCATTATCTTTAATGCTTTTTGCAGTGAAGATCATTTGCCACTGATCTCTGCTGGTGTCTTTGTGGGTATGTCTATACTCTTCCTTAAATACCTCAATATCTTCCTTAAATACCTCGTGCTGCAGCATAAGGCAGAGGCTGTTCTTGGTACAAGCTGTTGCTAAATGAGAGTAGGGGAGGGAAAAGAAAGGGATTTTCTGTAAATCTTCACTGTCACATCTCACATGGTCCTCTTAGTTGAGGCTACTGGAGCTGATAGATAATTATGTGGGTCATTTTCAGGGACTAACACAGGGATATCGGGTCTGTACATATACTAGCAATATCGATGACTAAGTTATGAGAAAGTATTTTTCAAACATTTCACACTACTGCTTTTCTGGGTAACTTTGGCTTTCAAAGCCCAGTCCAGTACCTGGTAGAGTCAGTGAGCGTTGTGCCACTGATTTTTTCCACAGCTGTGTCCCAAAACTGGCTGCTTTCATCATCTGGCACAAGGTTGCTGTGGTAGAAGTTACTAACAGACCATGGATTTGCACTTTACCTGAAACTTTCTTTCCATTCTTGTCCTGCTTCAGACATTAACTATACTTAGGACTTCAGCAAAAGTTCTGGGCATATCTCTGTGTTTCTGTACAATGCCTTTGCATGCAGATCTCTGCTGGTTTAAGCAGAGCTGCTCTGCAACTGGGTTTCTCCGAGATTTAGCATGTCTTGTTTAGTTTCATTCAAACAGCCTGTTTGTCAGCTGCAAAACTCTGTGAAAATGATCAAGAATGAAAGGCAATGATTTCTTCTTCATCCTCATAAAATGAATGTACCCAGTCACGTTGATCTAGCTGGATAAAGCTGTATGCAGAGGCAGGAGGTATGCGTGGGCTTTGGACTGCATCCAATAGATGTAGCAGGACTGTGACCATGGTTTTAGGTAGCTGCTCCTAATGGGAGTACAGACCCCTTGTACTTTCTGGAATACTTCTGCTCCCACCTGGCTGTGTTGGAACTACCTTGGGCATGATTATGTGTGCAGCAGGCCTATGACTGCAGCAGAGATACGCCGACATCAGTTGTAAATGTCTGCAACTTGGAACAGGAAGAATTTATAAGCCATGTTTGGGAGGCTTTAAATATCTTGTTAAAAAAAATGTGTAAAATCATAACAAGATAATGAAGACCAAACATCTGTAAATCTTCCTTTCATGAGATGATTAGATATATTCTAGTATTTACACTTTTGACAGAAAATGATACATTAAAAAAAAATTAGCATTTATGAGAAGTCAGGGATGAGGAACAGAAGGAAGGCAGCAGAGACTTGTGCTAACACAGGGATTATGGCTCTTGAGAGAGCAAAATGTGCCATCTATGAAGAACAGTCATTTTTTGCAAATCCCTGTTTTCCATGTTAGCAATTCCCACCTAGCAGCAGTGAGTGAGAAGCAGCCCATAATGAGTGGGAAGGATGGAAAGATGGAAATGCAATTTTTCAGAGCCAGGGTTCATGCTGACCAACATCCCACCCACAAAGGGTGTCCCTATGTGCATGGAGGTGCTCCGCAAGACCCCAGACACCCTGACTCTCCAGGTTCCACCTGGTGTTTTGGCCACCCAGCCATCCTTCCTGGGGCAGGCAACAGCACCCAGCAAAAATGTTATTGCAAGTGTGCTGTGGATCAGAAGCAAACAGATGGTGGCACAGCCCTCTACACTGGCAGAGCTACTCTCTTCCTTAATGATTTGCAAATACCTGCATACAGTGAAGGGCTGTGCATTTGTAGGGTGTGCAGGTTTTCTCCTTAGTAATGCTTACTTTAGCCCCAGGGAGAGAGCAGAGAGCATAGCCCTGACCAGGGTGGATAACTTCATCAGAGGAGGGAAGTTACCCAGCCTCACTGACAGATTTTTATGAAGGGTTTCCCAAGGCCAGTCTGCAGCAGAGCATCACTACAGAGAAGCTTTTGACATTTGTAGTCCAAGCAGCAGCGGTATTCAAAGAAAAACACTGCCAGTGGGTTTCCATAAAAAGCCTGACTCTTGGATTATTTGTGGGGGTTTGAAAGGAGCTATGAGTTGCAGAAGCCTAAGGTTTGTCTTGGAAGGACTCCACTAGCCTACATCTGTCTTTCTTTCCCCCTCTCCCAGCAGTGAGGCACAGCAATTCTGCTCTGCTCTGCAAGCTACTTGCAGCCACTCCCTGCCTGTGAGGACCTCCTGCTTTGCTCTGCACCTGCAAGAAAGTTCCAGTGAAGAAAGGACTGGAGAAAGGAAGAAGGAATTGGGAGCAACTGAAAGACAGAGAGTCATGAGCTTGGGAACACAGAAATAAGCCCAAAAATGCTCCTGGCCAAATCTTAGCTGCCTGAAAAATTGACAGAATTAACTTCTTATCCGTAAAATAGATTATCCTTTTGGAAAAATAACTGGAACCTTTCTTACCAACCCATGCAAAACAGATTATCCAGTTTTCCTGTAGCCACTGCCATAGGTCCTAGTCTGATTATGGGCATGAAATGTAGGCAAGTATAATTATGATGCAGGAAGATATTTGAGTCTCTAGGCAGGTTTTCAAATAACAAAAAGAATATAGATATTGGATCTATGGAAATAAAATGTCCATTATTAAAATCAACCCACAAGCTTGTACCATGGAAAAGCTTCCTTATTCAACACAGCTGTCAGTCCTGCTGAGATTTTAAATTGGAGTTTGTCTAGTGTAACTCTCGCTTTCTATTTAAAAAGCAAAGTCAGAAGCATTAAACTTTTGTCTTGGGTTTTTAAAATACAGGAAAGCTAATATAATTGCTGTAGTAATGTAGAATTATGAGCTTTTAGGCTCTCTAGCTTTTGGCAAAGAAAGGTTACATCTTTTGATTCATGGAGTAAGACATTTCCCTATATAAATTTGCCATACGCTATCTTTTTGGGAAAGAAATCTTCATCCCTTCCTCTCCTCGGGACTGTTTGGCATGGCTTTTTGGTTTTTAACTGCCTGTGCTTCACTCGAGAGCTGGCTGCATTTCAGTCACCAGTCACTGTGCAGAGTTTTTATGTGAATTACTGGATTGTGCTTGGCATCTGCAGATCTAAGGAATTGAAATTATGGTTCAAATGTCAAACGGCAACTTGAAAAGCTTCCGGAGATACAGAGCCAGGTCTGTGTTCTGAGTGAGGAAATACCTATGCCAAACTCAAAAGAAAAAGACTCTGGGTGACAGAAGGATGTCCCCTGCCAGACCCGTGTCATGTGCTGCTTCCAGCTTCAGAATAAAAAACAGTTTAAGGGGTTACACAAAACCAGGGTTGGATATGTTTCCCTTGTCAGCAATGTTAGAGAGAAGCTAAGGACAGATAGGGTAAGCAAAATAGGACTTAGCTTGATTTTGAAGTTAGGCTTGTGGGAATCAGCTGGAAAGCCTCTGCAGAAAAACTACTTCAGGCAAGGAGACATCTTTGGAAGATTGTTTCTGTGTCAGGAGGAAACAGAGAGGAATTTAGTTTAAGGATTTTTTTCTGAATTCTGTTAAATTATTTTCATTCATCTTAGATATTGATTAATGCTGAATTAACATGACAGTGTCATTCTTGATGCCTCATTAATCTCTAGCAAAATAGTATCTATAATACAAAATTCAAAATAATTTAAAAATGGAAATATGAACATTTTATTTGGTTTTGTGTGCCCCTCCTTGGAGCCTCTGGAGCCATAGATCAATTGCTGGTGTTTAGTGACCTCATGCCCAAGAGTGTAGGGCCTGTGGGTGGGTCTTCTCCTATGGCTGGCACTTGCACAGTGCATAATCTAAGATGACATTGACCCTTGCAGCCTTATGGGAATAATATTTTCAGCAGGATGAATTGTTCTTGAACATTTTCTTCAATGTACTCTGTTACATGCCCAAACATCTTTTTTTCATCAGCTTGAGCGTATGTCCTACATTTCCTCTCTGCTCTTTTTGTTGCGTGGTTTTGATTGTAGCCAACAGCAAAGGTCAAAAGACATTTTACTGTTTCTATTTCTATATTTCTGTTAAGCTGAATTAAATTGTTGGTGCTGCAAAGTGACTTGTTAAAAAGCTTATGCTGCAAGACTTCAGCCGGTATAAACTGAAGCATCAGTTTAAACCAGATGGTCCAGAGAGACACTGTGGTCCAAAGAATAGGGTGATCTGTAAACCCAGAAACAGAATCTGGTCTCGGGAGCTTCAGTGGGCGTCTTCATGAATTTGGTTAACGTTTTCCCTCCTGCCCTGCCTCAGGTTTTCTGAAGGGATGGTGAAGTGGCACTGTATTTTAAAACATTTTGTGAATTCAAGTTTTCAATCACATAACCTTATTGCTTTCACATCTAACATTAATCAGTACAACTGCCTGTTTAATTTACATTACATATAGATTCTGAAATCATTATCTCTAGGAATGCTGTGATATCATTGAAAAGGTTAATTATATTTACCAGTGTCTCTGAGTATTCTCTAGAAGGTATCATTTCTCAGTTCAGAACTGAACCAGCCCAGCAAGCAGACTTCCATTCTTTCCTACATAGCAAAGTGAATACAGAAGTTTTTCTTAGAGTATGAATGAGTCAGATAAGAATTTCCAGGTTAATGTGAATTAGTATTTCTTCAGTCTTTTAACTTAGCTCTCGAATGGTCTCTGGAAAAGTGTGGCCCAAGTGCTTTTTTTTTTTTTGTTTGTTTGTTTGTTTGTTTTTGTGTTTTGTTTTTTTTTTTAAACCCAGATATGTGACTCATGCAGGATCTTCAGGATTTTTTCTATCTATTATAATTTCCTTAAATGTCATGAACTCGCAATACCTGAATACAACTTTTGTGACTAGTAGTCATTTCCAGATTTTGCTTCATGAGTGCAAGTCCTTCCTCTCATCAGAGCCTGAAGAACATTGTTCTGCTGCAGGGCTGACATCTTCTATGGGTTTTAAGTAGTCCATGACCACAAGCTGGTTTTTTTTTTAACTGGTATGCTCATTGCTCTCAGTCACCTTGCCCCAGCACTCCTTGAAAATGCCTTACAGTGTGAAATGAGAAGAAATTCATAAGCAACTCCCCAGAGGACCATTTGGCATACAAGTAGAGCCAAATGGATACTTTCATAAATATGAGCAAAGTATCTTAAGTGAGAGAGCATCAGTCCTGCAGGGATAGAATCATAGAATGTTGTGACAGCTGCTAGAGTTGAAAACAGGTCTGCGTGAACAAGCAGAATATCTTGGGCAACAATTCCTAATAGAGAAACTCTGTTTTGAAAATTAAAATGAAGGAAACATTGCCAACCTTCTGTTTCTAGGCATGTTTCTTTTAATTTACTTACCACACCAGTTCAGTTGGACTCAGTACTCTCCCTTTGTGTTATGAGGATGCTGGGACATACACACAATCATTTCCAATGACCAATTTTGCATAATTCAGATACTATGAGTATTTTATTTATTTCTAGCAGCCCCCTTATTGCAAACAATATTTTTTAAAGAATCCATTAAATGTTAAAAAAAAACGGTTCAGGGTTAAATTTGGCTATCTTTCTGGGAGCATAAATCCAGATTAGTTTTCCTTTTAAGAATGATTTTACTCAAGAATTTTTGAACAGAATTTGACTTGGTGTCCTTTGAAAAAAAATGTAGCAAAATACACAGTCCTCTCTCTAAATCCTTAAGTAGAATTACCGGTGTGGTACTGGATGCTCTTAATATAAGAAAGCAGTGATTTATTTTCAGTTTTGTGGTTATGTTCTTGATATGGGCGTTGTTTTTAATTACTGGCACTACATTAGAGTGTGTCAGGATGCATCATATAAACAGATACAATTTACCATGACCTTGAGGCAACATGATGTGTATGTTGCATTACATTAGCTATCAGAATATGTTCCTTATATAGTACAGTACCCACTGCAGACAGAGAAAGAACATGGGTTTTAGGCATACTGTACTGAGTTAGGACACATATGCAAATAATCTATCCATATCTATAGCCACATCATTTGTATCTTCATAAAGAGAAAAGGAATAAGCTACAGGACAAAAAAATGAACCCAAATGGCTTTTCTCCATATGCAAGGTGACATTCTTTCCTGAACAACGGAAACCTCTGGACATCAGGAAGCGTGTGACTCAGGGTGCCCACGCACTGGCACAAGTTGCCTGGAGAGGTTACAGATTCTCCCTCCTTGGCAATAATCAAAAGCTGTCTGAACATGGTCCTCAGCAACTGGCTCTAGGTGGCAATGCTTAAGCAGGGGTGTTGGGCCAGGTGTCCTCCAGAGGTCCCTTCCAACTTCAACCATTCTGTGACTGTGATACCCACAACAGCAAGCACTTGTTATAGCAGTGCACCAGCACTCAAGAGTTAAGAACTCCAGTTCTCCCATACTTCTTTCTTTATTGCTCATCCTGATGGCCTTGCCAGAACATTTGGTGAGTTAATTTACACTCCTGAATGCCACTGTAGCCCGAGAACTGAAGAGGAGAGGTATGACCTGACTCATGTTTTCCCAAATGTGCTACTCCACACACAGGTAGCTTGTTTCCCCAGGATCATGGGACCTGCATGAGCCATGCTCTCTCTGAGTGCAAGCCAGAGGGGCAGCTGCTCTCATGGATCAAAGGCCTGGGTCTCCTGTGTTTGTGCAAATTGACCTTCATCAACTGGCTTCAAACTTCTGTTCTTTCCCCACCTTCCCATACTTTGTAATGATGTAATTTTGTGAGCTGCTTGGGCTAGGTATCGCTCTCGCTATCTGGTCTGGTTTGTAGCCCAGACGTCAGCAGGGGTTGCTGCGTGCTGCTGCAATATAAATGACTAATGATGATGATAAAAGGTGTGGGAGTAGGTTGCCTGGAGTGTTATCCTACTTTGATAACTTTGTTTCAGAAACCAGCTTCTTCCCTCAAATTGTCTGTTATTTTATCTTATTAGTTCTAATATTTTTAAAGCAGCAAGGGATTTTTGGCTGCCTCCGTTTTTGAATGCTTCTGCCAGGACTTTGAAAGAGGCTTTGAAATTTTTAGAGTTTGGATGGTGTTGCTGCCACAGTGCCAGTAGCCTTCAGCATGAGCTGCAGGTTACTGGCACCTTTAAGAGTCAGCTGCAACTGTGTCCTGAAGGAGGCATTCAGTAGGGAAACACTCTATTTTTAAATTTGGGCTGATCTAGGTAATAATTACACACAAAACAGTATGTGAAAAGAACATTATCAAGGTTGCACAGCTCAGCACTTGAAACTAAGAAAGGCTGCAAATAAAATTGTCTCTACTCCATTAATTTGCCACCTTGTGCAGGTGCATCAGTCACAGACTATTTTTGCCCAGCATCTGAGTCTCGCTTGGTGCACGTAATAGATGATACAATTTGTGAGTTCAATACTTCATTTTCTTCTACTGTTCAATGCATAGCTCAGACTCTGCTGTGAAGGCAAAATTATTTCCCACTGGGGCATTCCGGGGTGTTTCACCATGCAGGTCCTTGCTACATGCAAACACTGACTTATTTCCATTTACAGCATCTTAATAGCAATTCTGGGTCTCATTACTCCATAGTGCAGGTGGTAACCTAAGGAAAAAAAAGAGCGGGATTACAAGTATCCTTAATTGTGGCTGCTCAATTTCATTTTTTCAGAGTATGCTGCGGCTCCTGCTGGCTCCCACCACAATGGCCAGTACCCAATAGCTGCTTTCAGATGCTCCAGCCTACAGGTAGCCTCCCAGAAAATGAGGTATACAGAGCAGGGGAGTAGCTTGGAAAAAAGGTGATGTGAATAAGTTGTCCCATTCCTTAGTTCCTCAGGGTAAAATCACACTGCCTACAGACCAAAGACTGTTGCTCCTTTCCCCAAACTCTCCTGATAGCATTTAAATTCTGGGAAAAAAAAAAAAAAAAGCAGCATCCTACAAGCTTTTTCCTCTCCTCTTCTATGGAAAATGCCCTGTTCTCTGCCTCTATTTTGTATTTGGTGGACAGAATAGTGTTGAGCTACTATCTATAACTCAACAACAAAGGGAAATTGAATTCATCCTGGATCACCTTTAATTGTGGCATTTTTGGTTGGTCTTTGCCAAAAAATATTTTCCCTGAGACAAATGTCTGGTATGTATCATTTCAGACAAATAGTTAAAATTGTAAAAAGTTATAAAAAAACCAAAGCCCTTAACACAACTTTCCTAAATCAGAAAGTGTGATTGGCTAGAATTATTTGCAGTGTCCTTTAACGTGACTATAATTATTTTTGGAATAAAGGTACAGTTGGAAGAAAAAGGGCATATTTTAGACTTTCTAAATTATTTTACCCACAAACTAACAGCTCTTTTATAGAGAAGCTCTAGTGTTGTATCCCTCAGCCTTCTGGATGCACATTTGTTTTGTAAGGTGAGGTCACATCCGAGGTAAAAGTAGCCTGATCCATTACAGGCCATATTATCTTCTGCCCTTGGCTGAATTTAGAGATATATAGCAAAAAATTAATAGAAATTTCTGTCATTTTTCCATCTTTCATACATTTCTTAAATGTCTTCTGAAGCAGCTCAGTTTTCATTCCAACATGCAGAGGTGAGGGCAGATCTTCAAATTGCTTATGACAGAGGTTGTGTGCCTTCTGGCAGATAACGGAGACCTGTCTTTCACTGAGACTTGAGTATTTTTTTTTTTCCTTTTACAGAGTTTCAACATATTTTTGCTCCTAAAAGAGAACCCTGGAGATGCCCTTGAAACAGAAAATGAGTTACTGAGGTCAGAAATGATGGAAAGAGATACTTTTAACATCCCATCCTTTCACAGAGCTATTCCAGTTAATGCTACTTTTATCTGGACAAAAATGCAGATTTTAAGGCTTTTAATATTTGTGGGTTTTTTCTTTTAAATATGAATAATCTGGCATCCAGGTGTGCTCACTATAGAGGGTTTTTTGTTGTTGTTGATCTGCTTTTTTAAGCTCAGGAAGGATGGGCAAAAAACAGAGAGAACTAACAGAGAGAATACAGAGAGATCTGCATTACCAGAAGTTTGCAAAAGGTTTGGTCCTCTGTTGCTTCAAACCCCCCTTGATCACTAGAAAAGGCAGAGAGAAAGGCAAGAAAACTATCCAAAAGCATGTAATGGCTTCTGTGTGAGGAAAACATGACCGTATTTTTCAGTCTTGAAAAAAGATCACTACAATGGTATGGCAAGAGACTTGACAGAATTCTGGGTGGCCTGTAGAGTAAAAACAGATTGCCCACTGTTTCCCAAATTAAGCAAAGAGGAATGCTGTAACAGGTACAAATAACAAGTCGCTGTTTTTTTCAGATGTGCCTTAATTACCTTTTGATCTCATTGCTAGAGATCTCATTGCTAGAGGACACTGTATAGGAAAAAAAAATAATGAGTTCAAGCAGCAATTGGACAAATTTAGAGTACACAAATCTCTGAAGGACCATTAAACCCCAAAGATGCTTCTTCTGGCAGAGGAAGTTCCTGAGCTGCAGTTAGGTACAGTGAGGTAGGCATTACCACAGTCACGCTGCGCACTGGCCAGCAGCAAGGGGGCACCTGGTCAGCAGGCTGCTGGCTGGCTACATTTGGATGCTTTTATGCTGACTGCCACCGTGGTGTTTGGCCTCTGCTGGATATCTTACAAAGCAGCTCTGGGAGATCCCCACAGTGGCTAACTCCTTCTGTCCCTTCCCTGTTGATGGGAAAGGAGCCACGATGAGATGGAGAAGACCCATTCAGGGTTGATGGTTGGTTTCTTTTCTCCTTCTTCTCCCATCTCCTCTTCTTCCATCCTCCCCCCAGAATGGGGCTCAGCAGGCACTATCCAAAGAGGGAGCCTAAGAGATCTGTTCCCCTTCATTGTGTCCACAATGTGCAACTCTTATCTTTCAGCACTACCCCTGTGTTGCAGCAGAGCAGTAAATTGTTTGAAAATGGAGCAGGCACAGTCGGTATTTTTTTAGAAGCAGCACACATTGCAGAGGGATTCATGTAAACAAAATAAACACAGATCCTGTCATTCTTCCTCCCTTCTTGCTGATAGACAGGGTATCAGGAGTTAACCTCAGGAAGAGTGGGAGGGAGGAAATAGTCTTTTGACTTGAGGGGTCAAAAAAGAAATAATGGGTATTTAAAAGGAGGAAAAAAAGGCAAGTATGTGCTGCAGTACCAACTGAGAGTCAAATAGTTCTGCACAGCATTAGCACCAAGCAACCAAGCACAGTGCTGTGTATCGGGAAAGTGGGTTGTGAACACAAAATAGGTCAATCTAACCCAACCAGGTTTACACTGAAATTTCTGCACTGTTTGGGCCCAGCTACATAATTAATAATCTCTGAATTTGTAACATTTGGACTTTTAATCATAAATACTTCCAGTTGTGTTTTAAATAGACTACTAATGCACTATGATGCACTTTGATGCACTTAATGTGCTTTGATGCACTATGAAGAATGACTTGTTACTACAGTAACAAGTAACAAGTAACAAGTCATTCTTCATACAAGTCATTCTCCACAGCCCTCTCCCCTTTGTATCAAAGGGGAGAGGGCTGTGGATTAAAGGGTGACCTAGTCTCCTTTCAGTCTGGTTTGTTTCTTTCAGAAACTAGGACTAACAAACCCTGCAGTGGGAGACCTTGCTGTAGGTGGAGGAACTGAAGGCTGTTAGTGAGTCTGTGAGTAGGACTGTCAGCACCCAGACAGGTAGGGGAGGGTACGTAGCAACAGCCTGGTATTTAAGGATCCTTTTCTGCTGCTCTTCATAGCTTTGTCTCTAAGATAAGGATGTCTGTGCTCAAAATATTTAGTCTCTTTATCATAGAGTTTAGGTATCCTGAGCATTTCCAGGTGGTGTATGGTCCCAGAGACATAAATGAGGAGAGTGAATGTAAAGCTGTAAACCTGGCTCTGTGTCCTTTGCCTCTTCTGAGCTCTGTGCTGCCTGCAGGACAAAACCAGCTGCCAGAACAAACTGGATCAGCCCCGTGGTGGAGAGCAGGATGAGCCCTGTAATGCATTGCTGATTTGAATTCTGCCCTCTCAGAATAACGTCTTTGCTGCTGAGTGCTTCCCTTTATTCTAGAGGTCTCACATTGCTGAGACCTTTGGAAATATCCTGGCTGTAGTGCTATAAATAGCATGTATTTCCCACTGACTAAAACCTGCCAGCATAGCAGCAGCCTGACGTGGGTTTATTTTCCTGCTTGAGGACTACATAAGTGCTTGTGCCCTCTCTCCACTGAGACATCTCTTCGCTTTAGGCACTGGTCTCGCTGCTCACTGCTGGGGAGTGTTACTGAGCCTGGCTCACATTCCTGCTCTTCCTGATCTTTTTTCTTTAATGAAAGACTTCTCCCTGGGCACCTTTCCTTGTCTCCCCTCTCTCTTGTCTTACGGCAGGTCTTTGCTTTTCTCAGGTGTTCTGATTTCCTCTGTGTATTAGCTTCTGCTCAGCCCATTTCAGTTCATCCGCTATTCATACATGCTACACAGTGCCTGTGCAAGCTGCTGTGTCTGAATGAGCTTTTAGCAAAGCTTCTTATGGCCCCAGAGCTTCTCTTGGCCTTATCTTGCATTCACATGGTGCCTTTCAGTTCCCTGAAACCCAAATCTAAAAATAAATGTAAATGTGTGTCCCTGCACCCTCCGGTGCTTCTCTGAGCAGGAACTTGACTGATAGCTGACAATGTATTGCGTTAGCGGAGTTTAGGAGAGGACTTAGAGGGTCAAAACGGCACAAGGATGGGGAGCGGATACAAAATCAGCACAGAAGTGGGAAAGCGGCAGTGTAATCCCTAGGAAAAGGTGCCTCCCAGAGATCACTAGCAGCAGTGCAGGATCCACTTAACTGCCCTGCTCAGCAACGTCCCTGGGGGCTTTCCAGTACTTGAGCTAAAAGTTTCCCAAGTCTGCTCTTGGAAGAAAAAGAGGTTAAAATAACTTGTTAGGAGGAAGAGAACAAGACTCCACTTGGTTTCGATGTTCAAGTGAGGTTAAATCCTCGAGGAGCCTCTCCTCCCTACTTGGTAATTCAAGCACTTGTGTGTGAGATAAGGGAAGGTGTCAGCTCCAGGAGCATCTGAACTCACACTGGCTTTGTATGGTTTCTGTGCCCTCTTGAGTTTGATAATCAAAACAAGTTTCCACTGTGTGTTTCTTATCCCCAGAGGGTGGAACTATCCTCAGAAAATTAAAGTTCTCTTATCTCTTAATGTGTCATCACAAGTAATAGCCTGGGGACTGTAAACAAGTTTAAATATCAAAACAATTTGGCTGGTGATTGCCTGTGATTATGGATTAAGAATACCAAATTTGTGCTCCCTGATATTCAAGCTAGATCGAGTACAAGGAGCCAGATCCTTGATGGTGTAGGGGGCAGTGGCTCAGCTGAGCTCAGAGGAGGGAGGCTGCTCTGTACCAGCTGGGCACCTCAATCTGGGAGCTTCTCAGAAGGTTTTGTTCTGGTCTTTCAAAGGGCCAGACAATACATGACAGCAGGGGCTGAGCAGGAGGAGTGCTGAGGGCCCCTGGCACAGCCTGGACTGTCCTCCCCTCCTCTAGCTTCCCAGGGGCTCCACCGCTGCTGGCTCCACTCTCCACTCGCAGCCTCTTTGGGGAGATCATAAATAATGGCTTAGACAGAAAAGGCTACAAAACTTTTTCAAGAGCAAGTCAAGGTGCCAGCATATTCCAAAGCTGGCAGGTATGTTGGGGCAGGTATTCCGCGAGGGATCCGATCTTTGTATCTTCAGTGAGACAAACACACCGCAGTAAGTTCACAACCGTGCGCTTGCTGCTGCCAACAAGCCATCACCTGTAGCTCAGTCACTGCTCGTGCTGAGAGCGAAGAGACCAGTAACCATTACCTCCTCCTGCTAGAAGTGCTTTGCCTAGTCCTCTGGACTGTTGGCAATGACACTGGTGTGCAACAGGTCCTGCAGATCCAGGGACATGATCTCAGGGACGTTGTATGGCACCACTGGACTTGAAATTTTTCATGTTAGTGTCTCCCTCTTTTGGAAGTATTTGTGGGTCCTCACTTTAGTTATGGATCATTTTCCATGTCCAGCCAATACAGGACAGTTCTTTAAAGAATGCCCATAGATGAGAAACTGAGGCAGAGGGTGACTAAGTGGATTTCCTGTAGATGTATAAGAAGTCAGCAATAGTGCAATAGGAGTCAAACAGTGCCAGGAGATGAGTAGTGCAAGGAGTGTCCTAGCTACTGAAATGTCTTTTTTTTTCCCTATGCAATGCAGAATACATTATATGTATATATATATCTTTTCATGGATCACTTTTCAGAATACATATTTTTTTCAAAAGGCTGATGTTAGGTTAATGATGAATCTAACAAAATGAAGTAGGAAACACATTAATTTTGATGTGTTGGGAAAGTGGTTTCCTAATGAAGTAGTAATTAAATAGAAGCATAGTTATTAAAGAACTGGTAAATCTAGTGCTCTCTCTCCCTCCAATCTCAGCAGCTCTTGCAGCAGTTCTGGGCAAGGAAAAGGAGTGTTTCTGACAAGCATGAAGTCCCACCAGAAAAATATAAAAGGAGAGATGTGTCATAAGAATCTTAAAAAGATGAAACAATGTCAAATAAATGAAATCAATTTCCAGAAGAGAATAATAAAGGCTGAAAAAAGGTACTCAGAAATCCAGAAGACTTTTCTATTTTCTTAATTGGGGCAATTATACTAAAACTGACAGGAAATATTTTCCCAGTAGCAAAAATCACCCACAAAGCCCAGCCAGCCAAAATACTTCTCTAAGCATGAGATCTGTGAAGGTTAAAGGCTTGAGTCTTCCATTAGCAGAGTGCTTCTCTTCTCCCAAGGTCAGTCCTTAAATGTGAAGAAGTAATTTTGATTCTGGTCTCCTCACAGTTCAAAGTCAATGCTTACTTTGATTTGAACAGTGCTATATTTGGCAAAATACTAATTTAATTGTATCTGGTCCCAGACTTTTCCTGTTTGAATGTTAAACATATCAATACTGAGCCCACTGTGCTCTTTATCTCTCATAGTTTAGGTGACGGTGAGCAGTGTGGACGCACTGGAGATCCCTCCAGGGACACTAATGGTGCCAGTGTCCACATTACATGTGTTTTGGGGGTTTTACTTCAGACCAGCATTTGTCCAGACCCCTGCTTGTATGGACTGAAATGTCTTTTATTGCTTTTATAACACATGGAGACCTCACGGAGCACTTCATTAGGTGCAGTTTCACCCAAATAGGATTCAGTTCATGCAGTCTTGAGCTGCATCATAGCATGAGCCAAATAACAGCACAGAGACATGACTGGAGGAAGATAGCCTCCAACAAATCACATGAGCCCATGTACAGACTCACCACTGCTGTTGTCTCCTCATTGCTTCTTCATGTTCATCATGTCCTGATCACCAGCTTCTCCATGCGTGTTTCACTGCATCCCACTGAGGACCTTCTCCCTCAGTTAAGGTCCTTTAGCAGAACAGAAATGTCTGAGTCATGTTGGCAGTGTTTGGATTTGAAACCACTCAGTAACTCCTTGTTAATGATTAGAAGTTGCATAAGAGGAGGCAAGTGGTTACAAAATCTCAGATCAGAGATCATGCTTCCCAGGAACCCCCTTCCTCTCACTAACCAATAACAACTGTCTGAGAAAGACAGTAATAATAAGGCAAGGATGTGGTGGTACTTGCCCAGAATACTTTCTTAGCTTCCGAAGTTTAACAACTCAAGGATTTCCTAAGCCAGAGGATTTGTCTTTATATCTATTATCCTCTGATATATTTTTGCTTTTGTGAGTTATTTAGCTACTTTTTAGCTTTATGTTACTTTTAGGATATAGTGTCTTCTGCAAGAAAGAGTAGCTTCATGCTACACAGTTTGGATTTATTAAGAAAAGTCTGGGGATATTAACAAGAGGGGTTCAGATGCTCCTATGCTGCCTCTGCTCATATTAATCCTAGAATTAAGATGGTCAAACATATGTGGGACAGAGACACCATATGAAAGTTAGGAGTGTTGATGCATGCAGTGTGTGTGCAAATCCACCCCAGCTGGGCCTCTGCACTAAAATGTGTGGGTTTAAGTTGATGTAAATGGGAAGCCCTGCCAAAACTATGGGTTGCAAAGAGACCTATTGTACCTTCTCTAGCTTTTTATCATACCTAGAAGGGCTTGACCCACAAGATGCTTGGGTATGATCATATTTCTGTGGGAGCCAAGGTGATGATTCAAGAGTGCTTGGCTCTTGTGGGAATCAGCCATTGAGGTCTTCACCTTTTCCTCAAACCTTGCATTCTAGGCCTGGTGTTTTATCAGATCACATTTGTGATCCCACTTTATTTTTTAAACAGACAGTGAAATGCAAACATTTGGCCAGAGGGAAAACCTCCCAGTTACTGAAGGCAAAAAGAATATGATATCCAAATGACTCATGGCTTTGTGGGTGAAGTAATGGCCGCGTGTCATAGCTTGGGATGTGGGTTTGTGGTCTGATGCTGCACAAAGCAGATACGCTTGTGTTGTGAAGTCATTGTAAAGAGCTTTGGTAGGAATTTTTCCGTGACTTCCCAGAGCCAATCCGCATGTTAAAATGCCACTGACTGCATGGTGGCAATCTATAAGGTAGGGAGGGCACCTGCCAAATGGAAAGCTGAACCAAGCCCTCCTCTGGGTACCAGCCAGTGGCAAACATTATGAAGCCCTTCTGCTGCTAGAAGAGGTAGGTTCTGCAGGAGTTTTGGGTGGCTCTGGTTGGAGGAAGAGTAAGGACCAGGGAGTTTGAGAGGGCTGGAAGCGAACCTGGAGGGGAATAGCAGGAGCCAGTGTCCCTGGAAGACACCTGCTGTCTCTGTAACTTTGCTCTCCTGGAGCAGGTTATCCAAAGACACACTCTGATGTCTGATGCAGTACCCCTCAGCCTGGTGACCTCTGCTCCCACTAATATGTGTCTTCTGTGGGTACCCTCAAGTAACTGTCTGCCTTGTTCTTGTTTTCCACTGAATCAGTCAGTGACACTAAGGCAAAATATGTAAAGCTAATGCAAGTGTAAGTATAAAGGCCAGTGGCACCTCTGCAGACCCCAGCTTCTGCCTTACTCACTGTTAATCATTTGTACCTGCTGGGATTCAACTGCAACGCCCTTTCTAGGAAGTTGCCAGCAGTTATACCCTGTCCTATACATCAACCACTTACAGATGAGACAAAACCCAGGTTGCTTTGTCTGGATTCTCTGCTGTTCCCCTCAGTGTCTCCGTTGCAGGATTTCCTCACCCTTCCCACTCCTTTCCATCTTTTTGGTACTCCATGGCCGTGCAGCCCAGAAGGTCAGTGGAACAGCAGGTCAGGGCTCTCCTCTGGCAATACCTTTTGGGAGGAATGTGTGCCTGTGCAGGCAGTCTCCACTTCTTGATGAGCTCTCCCAAGCATACACGTCCATGCTGCATGGAATATAGTGGGTTTGCTCTGTGGGTTAGCAGAGGATGGTATGGGGGAATCACCTGTGCCCCTTTCTCCTCCATCCAAATCCCCCCAATAGGCAGAAGCTGTTCAGGAGCATTTTTTGCTACATCCTAACACTGCTCCTGCAGCTGAAACATCATGGGATATGGTTTGCAGCTTGGGAGACAACAGCAGGGTATTGCCTGAAGCCAGCTGTTGGCAGATTGTTTGGCTTTGGGAAACCAGCCAGCCCTTTCCAGTTTTCTGGGGCGCTCTGTTTTGCCCACGAGATCAGAATTTGCAGGGTTAGTTAAATCACAGACAAATAGAATATATCCATTTCTAATACAATCAATTGTTTACCCAAGTCTCAACTCCTGGTTGGAAGACCCAGGGAGTTTCTCTGTGGCTCCAAAAGTACTGGGACTCGGGGCTGGTCCCACACTTAAAGAAGCATCATATTTTTTTAAGCATTTCAGGGGCTGGTAGTGGTGCTTGGGAAAGGGCTGTATCCTCCCTGCAGGCAGATCAATATGTTTCAACTCCCTGCACTGCAAGTAACTTTTCGTTGGGCATTACAAATGAGGGAAATAAAAGCCAAGATAGTTGTTATCTTAGGTTTGCTTTTGTTTTGAATTATTTATTGGGAAGACACTGCTGTCTTTCTTCTCATCAGGAGACAAAATGCCTTTCTCTTCAGTGGTTTTTCCTATTATAAAACAGTGAGATTTTCCCAGTTTTATTTCTGTCATCCATTTGCTTCTTTGTACTGAAGTGTAAATCTAGGGTCTCAGCAAGTAGACAAGATGGTCTCCTGCAGTCCTAATGCAGACCAAATCCCCCTGAGACCAGTGGAGTCACACCTCCTTGGTACATTTCTAACCAGCTTTATAATGGTGTTACAGATGAGGTATGTGTGTTACAAATGGTGGCTGGCACATAAGCAGGGAGCGTTATGGCTGCTTATATGTTGTTTTCAGGCTAGCTGAACTATCATTTCAGCTAAACATTTACTAAACAGCTAGTAAAAATATTTATCCTTTTAGAGTGAATTATTGATATAACACATTATGGGGCAGCAATTCTGCTGTTGGCTCCACTGTTAACACAAACCTGGACACTCAAACTAACAATCCACTGATGTTTTCTTCCTAAATCTAGGTTATCCTGAAGGGGAGGATAAAGAAGCTGACCACCAAGATGGTAATCACTAGTGGAAATGAAGAAGATAAAGGCAGTCAAGAAAAGGAAAGCAAAGAAGAAACCATCTTGGCAATGCTTGGAATTATTGGGACAATTCTGAACCTCATCGTGATCATTTTTGTGTATATTTACACAACGTTGTAAACTAGAAGGCATGCAAATAGACCAGATAAAAGAACCATTAAGAGTGACGACAAACATTGTTGACTATTGACAAGTTGTTTAATCAGAATTGACTCTGTATTATATTAACAAATCATAAAAGCACTGCCTGCAGGCAGCGAAGACTGAAGCACAATTAATTTAACAAGACTTTTTCACACAGTAACAAGCTTAACTCTTCTGTCCTGCCCTCTTCCTTTTGGTTTGCTTTTCAGTTTGGGGGAAAACGACTGCAATTATGTAAGTTGTAACTCCGAAGAAATCCACCAGGAATATGTTGGTTTAAAGTAATTAAAAGAGAGGGGGAAAAAGAAACTGTACACTATATACAATTAGAAATGTATACTGTATACTCGCAGAGATTGAACTCAAAGATAGCATTATAGCACAGATCACGTGTCCGTAGGTCAAATGATTTTTTCTCTCGGTTTTTGCTTTTACTTACATTGAATCTGACAAGCTTTTTATTTAGAATGAACATATGGTGCAATCATGAACAAAACAATTCCATCGAGCAAGGTCTGCCTAAACCTGATAAAATGTTTGGAGAAATACATTACATGGTTATTTTTCCTTTCTCATTTGCTTAACATCTGTATCTGTTCATACCGATGTTTATAAATATATATTTTTAATAAATGTGCTATATTTTTAGCATGAACCAAATATTTGGAGACACTTGTATTCATGCAGCCAAATTTTGTCGATGAAGTGCCCTTTTTGACAATGGATGTTATTTTTCTCAGCAATTATACAGCAGTCTTGTTTGCAGCCCTCTCACTGTAGTCTGAAGCAAGCTCACATCATGCTCATATGCATGACTTGAAGTTGGAATGTCAGCTGAAAAGCATTGCTGCTTAATACGGGAAATAGCAAAACATTGTAAGGTGACCTTTGGAGACTGGTTGCAGAAAGAAGGCTCTATTTATAGTTTAAAAAAAGAGAAGGAAAGAAAAAAAGGAAAAAAAAAAGCAAACGAAAGGAACATCGAGGCACCTCACAAAACATTACAGAATTCACAGGATTGGCTTTCTGACTCTGGTCACACTCTCTAAGTACTTATATTGAGAGAAGCGAGAAGAGGTTTATGCAGTTGAAAGAAGTTTAAAGAGCCTGTAGTGAGGGCTTAAGCAAAATCGAGACTGTAAACACAGTGAATATTTTAAATATGAGGATAATTAACCCTTTATTCTTCTCTGAATTGTGCTTTAACTAAGGCTGGTGCAGTGAAATTCTCTGACTTCCGTTTTTGTCAGGAATGTACAATGATGATTGCCATTTTTCTTCAGAGTTCAGAACCTACAGATATATGAAGCATTAAAAACATGAGACCTCAATTCTGCCTCAAGCTGCCTAAGTACCTTGCCCATTAACTCTGACATATCCTCTTGAAAACAGGTCAATTAATTGTTTACTGTCTTGTGGTTTGGATTGCATCCTCAGATGCACAGAGGGATTGCTACTGAAGTCAGCTGGAGTGGTAAAAAGTTTGATCCCACAGTATCATTGATTTTACCGAGCAGTCTTGTGCCTCTGGGATCATATTTTCTCTGGCTTCCAGGGGCTACCACTGGTCTCAAAAATACAGAATTTCATTGCATGATACAAAAGCAAGCCTGGAAAACTCTGAGGGGCACCTCTCATAAACAAAGGTGTTCAGTCTCTTGTGGTATTGCACATTCAATAATGAAATCATTAGGAGAAGCGACAAGGTCAGTAAATGAATTAAAGCTAAGTGCAAAATGAAGACTGAAGAAAAAAAGAAAAGCAAAAAATAATCTAATGATAATGAAAAGATGACAGCATGAGAGAGGTGAGAAAATGAGCAGAGGTTTGAACAAAGCAGAGAATGTCACAGAAAGAGGGTGCCAAGCACACTGGGGTGGTTGAGAACACTTTCGTGTTTGGACAGTGTTGGCTGAGCTGCAGGTCTTGGAGAGGGTGAGAAACATTGCTGTCACAGTTCAGTGGAGCTACATGAGGCTGATTTGGCTTTTAATTTATAGTTATTTAATGGTAATTCTAGGGAATTAGCAACTGCTTTTTCATCATCCTAAATGAAAAAAAAAACAAAACAAAAAAACCCAAACCCAAACTAAAATATACCTGCTTCCACTCGACATTTCTTATGGTTGAACTACTGCTGATCACAGCATGTTGCAACAGCATTGGTGCTCACATACCACAGTACACCTGCACATACTCCAGGCACTTGGCTAGCCCCAGCCTACCCCTTGTGCTGGTGGGATCCTCTCTTCAGATGTTGCTCAAACATCTTCTCCTTCTCCAGCCAACACTGAAGCAACCTGCCTGAGTCTCATACCCATCCTCTAGACAGGAAGCCTGGGAAAGGGCACAGTCCAACTCAAGAGATGAGCTCTGGTGCTTGTATTTCTTTGCCTTTCTCTGATCAGATGATAATGCCTGTCACGTCCACTTCTTGTGGACATTAATATGCTTAATGAATGGAATTTCATAGAATTGTAGAATCATAAAGTGGTTTGTGTTAGAAGGGACATTAAAGATCGCCTAGTTCCAACACCCCTGTCACAGGCAGAGACACCCTCTGCTAGACCAGCTAGACTAGACTAGCCCTATCCAACCTGGCCTGGAACTCCTTAAACAAGAGATGGGGCATCCACAACTTCTCTGGGCAACCTGTGCCAGTGCCTCTCCACCCTCACAGTAAAACATTTCTTCCCAATATCTTATCTAAATCTACCCTCTTTCAACTTAAAGCCACATTACCCCTTGTCCTATCCATGCCCTTGTAATTATATTGTAACTAGATTATATCAGTTACTCTTCCCTTATCCGTCAGTGCCGTAACCCCATCACGGAAGGCCACCAAATGTGACAGGCATGATTTGCCCTTCATTAAGTACTTCTATTGCTTCTTCTTTTTATTTCATTAAGTACTTCTATTAATATTAAAAATTAAAGCTCTGCATTGTAAAACAATATAAAACACCCCTACCCCCATAAAGTAAAGAAGCAACTCTTGCTGCTCATCACAGCTGCATTCTTTCAGACAATGGGCCATCACCTTCACCAAGACAGGCAGTGCTAACAATCCAAAGGTGCTCAAGCTGAACTGGTGTATCAGAAAGCCTAAGGGCTCTGTGTTTATTCTGCCTTTGCAAACAGAGAACCTGTTCGGGGAAGTTTCCAGCCATGGCCGTGCTCTACTTTGCCTGTTAACCTTAGTGTAGGCAGTGTGTCCGGATGCCCATCACCCTGTTCCATCAGCAGCCATGTGTTTTGCCACAGGGATTTTACTGCAGCCTGAAATGGGAAGAAAGGTTTATCCCATTCCATAAAAAGTTTAATACTTAATATTTTAATTTTACAGGTTTCTGTTCACAGATATTTCTAGAAATATCCTGGGGCAAGTACTTCTTAAGTAGATTCATTAAGTATTCATTTAAATAAAAATAAAGAATTTCCTTTGAGGGCAATTTCTTTACATTTTACTTGATATTCATGAGTACTGATATGGGAAAAGTATGTTTTCGGGAAGGGAGATGTTTAATACAAGGCTGTGACAGAGTGCCTACCCTGGCAGCCACGTGCAGGCCTGTTTTTGGCTTAATGCCAGCTGGAGCCACGTTACCCTCCTGCTTTTTTATGTGAGCAGTTTTCATCATTAGCCTCTAAGAAATATTCAGCTGGGTAACATATATATCATCGATATCTTAGAGCCAATAACTGCAGTCTAAATAGTTGAATAAAACTTCTCATTAAAGGTGCTGAATGGTACATCTGCTTTGGCAAAAAAAAAACCTGACAGGTTTGTTTTTGGCTTAACTTGTAGGTAATACAAATAGTTTCCAAAATACATTTTAAAAGTAAAATACAACCTCATTAGTGACAGGAATTCAGATGTTTGCATTTGAGTAGAAGAAAATTGATATCCAATATCTTAATAAGATATGAAAACAACACCTTTTGCTCCTGAAGATCCCGCTGTATATTTAAATTATCCTTTATAGGTGGTCAGTTTGTGTTATGGGAATGGAAAATATATTCACCTTCATGACAATGAAGGTGACAGTCCCTTCATTAGTTTCTTGTGTGTTTTTAGAAGAGCATGGCGGGTACAGAAGACTTTCAAGAAGGAAGACAATATTACTATTTAAAGAACATTGTTAACACCACGAGGTCTCCAGTTCCAGTTCCTGTAACTGCCACTGAAAATTCACCATCTCAAGTCTTGTGTCATCACAAAGGAACATACCTTTTCATGCACTGTCTGACAAGGCAGTCTCTTCTGTCTCATCTCTTTTGCTCCTTCCTCTTGCGTGGCTGCGGCTGTGTATGGCTCATGGCACGCAAGGTGGTTTTTACAGGTGCCCAGCCCAGAGGGATCCTCTGAAAGCAGCTCTTTTGGTTTATTGTGCTGTGAGGTTCTGCTATGGGACAGAGTTTTATAATTGTAAGGGCAGTCACTAATCGTCTTCATGTTACTGTCTGATAGTATATGGGATACTTTGCTTGTTGAATTTCCAGACCCATCCCTCCCTGGCCCGCAGATGAAATGTTGACACAGTAGCGGCCCAAATACTAAAAATCTTCAGTTGCATTATGATAAAGGTTCAGTAATCTATATATTCCATGTAATCTATATCATGGAGTTCACCTCAAATGCCCCACGGTCTCCTCTAAGTCAGGAGATCTCATTGTTTCTGAGTAAGAATAGACATTCCAGAGATCACTGTGGCATACGCAGAGAACTTGTCCTAAAAAGGAGAATGAGGATAAAAAGTAACTGAATTAAACTCCAGGGATGCAACACTTCAGAATTTTCTAATTAATTAGATTTGAGTTTTGGTTGGAGTAATTTGTTTCACGCTAGCCAGTATTTTGGAGAATAAAAATAGCATTTTTCCTTGGAAAGTTTCTAAAATAAATATGACTAACTGAAAGAAAGAACTTCATTGAAAATGTTTCAGCAGCAATTTCCAGCATCAGCCTTCCAAAGAAAACATTGCCCAGGGCTCTCAGTGACTCTGGCTTGCTCCCCAAGAGTGCAGTGTTAGCAGACCAGGAACATACTGCACTTACATGTAGGTACCTCTTGTTAACTGAGGACCAGGATGGCCAGATTCATGAAGACTTATAAATGTTAGGGACAGCACATTATGCAGGCAGCAACAAACAGAAAGATGCTGTTTTCTTTTCTTGACCACAGATGCCCTTCAGATACTCTGCAGAACCTGCACTGCTTCCATGTGGGACTGCATTTTGGAGGCTCTTCCCAAAGGATCTTATAAACTCAGCATAGCTTTCCTTGCCCACCAAAGATCCAAGAGAAACAAAACCTGTTCATTGCAGAAAACTCCACACAAGGCTGAAATCCCACGTGCATCCATATGCATTTTTCTGAATACGAACCATCTGGTATCCAATACATCTCACCTTGTTGGAAGCATTAGCTTTGTGGACCTGCATTTCACCTGGGGGCTCAGATTGTAGGGTTGAAAGCATCCAACTGTTTCCAATAACACAACTTCACATGATCTAGCCATTAACTAGAATGGTGCCTGTTGATCCTCAAATATACCTGTGCCATGACACATGCATGGCAGGAACTCTCCCACATGAGGTTTCTCACTGGCAGAGTATCCACCATTGAAAGAGGAGTGGTTTTGGGTTGTTCCTGTCCCCCACAGCAGGGTTTTGTACAAAACCCTGGATCCCAAGTCAAGCTCTGTAGATAAAAGGACATCCTGCCTTCTTCATAGAAGGGACTTAACTATGGACACAGCATTGGGATCCCTTCTTCTGCAACCAGTACATATTCATCTTAAGATGATCCATACTCCTCTCCTGACCACGTTGGCAATGACAGAGTTTCCTTCACATGAGTGAGAAAAACAGCTTTGAGCTTCCCTAATTGACAAGAATAGGGAGCAAGGTCCCTCCTGCAAGACAGAGATAGCAGCAGGAGCATCTATTTCTTGCTGACAACAGCCAGGTTGCTTGCCTGGAGTGCTGCAGAAGACCTTTTTCTCTGCTGTCATCATAAATGACTGGGAAACACAAGTTTATTACATGATCTCTGGGTTCTCTCCAGGCTCAGTCACCAGATATACTCGGCTGACTTTTTTATGATGCCAAGACTTTGGTATACTCAAATGCCTCCTGGAGCGAGGTCTTCAGGAATAGATTAAAGGCCCTGATATCTTAATTTGGCCTTGATATCATGAAGGTCTCACCATAACAAGTCTCAGTAATTGTCAATCTTTAGCAGCAAAAGATGTTAATGGACCGATGTTAGCAAGGGACTCCAGATGGGAGACACCCTGAGCTGGAGTTAGTGCAGAGATGGTTGGCTGCTTTCCACAGTACTTTCTTACCTTCTTGAGGAGCATCGGTATTATGGTGGATTGATATTCATTATGAGTAAATCTAACAAAGTGTTTGTGGAGCAGGGGAGGGATTCTGCACCTTTAGTTCCTGTAAACTTAATGAGAAAAGCTTTATAAATAATTCTGGCTTTGTCAATTTAAGATATGGATTAAAATTTACTATATATGTTTTCAAACTTTAATGTGCTGCCTTTTTCCCCCTACCAATCAATTCAATTTTAGTTTTGCAGATACCATTCTTATTTCTGTAATAGCAATGGCTAATGAAAAAATGTTATTGGATGCACAAGGAAAAAATGAAGATGACATTGTCAATGTTTTATTTATTTGTTACTGTGCCATGAAAAGATAGCCAGTGGTCTTCTTCGCATCTGGTGCAGTGTTAGCATTATTTCTGGAGCCTAAAGAAATTCCGTGGGACAAAGATTCAGCATTTAAAGCTGTGCATTTTCAAATAAATGTCAGCAAACAGAGAAACATGAAATGTTTGCATTAGATGAAAGAAAAAATGTCAGTCACATATATTTTAGCAGATTGAAACCCAGACATGAGACCACGCAGGTGTCGCTCTTGCACCCCTGCTGCCATTGCGTAACACACATCAGACCATGCTGGCTCTGCTAAGACTGTGCATGTACATAACTCAGACCGGGGGGCTACGTTCCTTTACAGTTAATATGCATATGAGTATATATTTACAGATTTGGGGCATTAGCAGACAATTAGCTGACAATCCAACTATAACAACAATGCAGCTAAACAGATAGGGAAAAATAGGAGATTTCCTGTGCTATGAGTTATTTCTCTTTGCCTCATTGACCTTACTTTAACTGATCTGTTTGAGACTGTATGATTGATGAGAATGATGTGAAAGCCTGCCTAATGTAACCAATGAAAAGATCAAGACAACAGAGGAATATTCAATCTACATCTATGGAAACTAGGCATTTCACTACGCCACTTCAAAACAGCTCAGCACTGCATGTTTTACATTTTCTTTTGTATGATTCATCATCAGCAAACACACTAACTCATAAGTGGCTTTAACATATTTCTAGTTCATTGTATAATAATATTTATGCACAATTTTACTATGCTGTGCATCCTTTGTTGCTTTTTAAGTCTTATAAGCCTCTTCCAAGTACAAACTGATCTCCCATTTTAAAGATCAAGAAGAGATATATAACCACATCCTTAGAGAAATCACACAGACCTCACTACAAGTTTAGGTAGGAAGTACATGGCCTTTTACACAAAACAAGGGACTTTACTTCTCGAGCCTGTTCCACATGGCCAGCCCCAAGTTACCCTGATACTGTGCTGAGTATGACAGCCCTACAAGATTAGGTTCTTTGGATTTTTTAGAAAAAAAAAAAGAGTTCAGTTGCCAAACTCCTTGAAGCAGTGCATTGCACTGTCTTTGCAGATTTACAGAGCAAGCCAAAAATTATGATGACCACAGACAATGCTCAGCTCCTGGCTGACCTTTCCCTGTGGGGCAGCAGCACTCAGTGCATCCTGACAGACTGGTACCTGCTGCCCTTTATACCTGATGAAAGGCAATAATAGTCAGGCAATTAACTTTCCAAATTTTGAACCAGCATCGTTGTTAATGTGCCTGGTTTCACTGGTGCAAAGATATAAAATAACACCAGAGCTATCAGCCTGACAGTAGCCAAACACTAGCATGACTCAACAAAGAAACCTTGCTGTTGTGTTTTGGTGATAAAACTCCCAAACTTGGGGCTTTCATCCCATTGCTGTGACTGCCTATCATCAGAGATGCTGAGGAAATGCTTTTTCTGTCCATAAAGTATTAGTATTTGAAATGTGTTTTTTTGACCTGAGCTAAAGCACACCCCTCAGTAGTTCAAAGATTATCACAAAATTAAATTTAGAAACAATTGCTTTTTGCAATATGTTTTGAGCATGTTTTATTTTGACTGTTTTCCTTCTCTTAATAGAAATTTAATTTCAAACTGTAAAGTTGTTTCAGATCAAAAACAAAGCTCAGTTCCAAAAAGCTATAATACTTTATCTACCTTTTCCTGAATGGATTTCATCAGCATCAACCTAATTCTTTGGGGAGAAACCCAACCATTTTGTTGAATTATCGCCTTCTCACTGAAAGCGACTTGGAGTGCAATGTCGAGACCAAGTCTCTCAGTCATCCGTCCTTGTGTACATGTTTGTTAGAAAGAAATAAATAAAGACTCCTAATGCTCTTTGATTTCTTCAGTTATGCTTTCCCATGTCTTCATGCACTTTCACAAAGGCAGACAGTACCTCTCAGGGCCAGCAACAAACCCCACAACTCTTGTGCTTTAACCCCAGCTTCAGAGTTCCCTCCCTGAGGTGGCTGTCCCCTATACATGGAGTCCAAACCAGAGGCTGTGAGATGTCTGCTTGTCATTGAAAACGCTGTAGCAAAACTTCAGAGGTACAAAATTCAACCTGCACCCTCTGCCCTACACCTGCTTGTTGGCTGCACTGTTCCTTGTGCTTGCCGGGGAAGCTGAGTGGAATGTGCACATTTTTCCCATCCTAATCGAGTTACATGCTCAGCTGCTTTGCTGTGGCATAGGACAAGGCATCAGGGTACCACATCTTAGGGTGTTGCTGGGCTTTAGAAGACTTGTATTCAGCATTGAAGTCCTGACCTGGTTGGCGGCTGTCTCGTGCTTCCATGGAGCTTGTCTCTAGCCCACTGAGTACCATTTAATGCTGCCCAGGTTATGATTTCAGATGGGAAACTTGGCATATCTTTGTTAATTCTTTTTTAAATGCTTTACTAAAGAAGCAAAATAAAGTGATGCCTAATATAAAGCAAGAAAGCAGCCAGTCGTTTCTTAAAGAGCCCCAAATGTCTCTCCCCAAAACACATACTCTTAGAAAAGTGGCTTTCAGGAGTCACTTTGAAGGGCCCTTGGCTGCATCTGGAGTCACCCTCATCCCCAGCAGTCACCAGGGCTCCATCTCGAGTGAACTGAAAAGTTATCTTCCTGAATGGGATGGTGCTGTCTCCTCTGAGGATGCTGTCTGATGCTACAATCCCACACTCTCCATATTTTCCTATATGTGTATTTTTAGAATAGAATAGAATAGAATAGAATAGAATAGAATAGAATAGAATAGAATAGAATAGAATAGAATAGAATAGAATAGAATAGAATACTTCAGTTGGAATCCCTTTGTCCAATTGCTTGACCATTTCAGGGCTGTCTGAAAGCTGGAGTATGTTAATAAGGGCATTGTCCAAATGCCTCTTAAACCCTGTCAGGACTGGGACACCAACCACCTCTCTATGAAGCCTGTTCTGGTGTTGACCACCCTCTTGGTAAAGAAATGCTTCACCATGCCCAGTCTAAACCTTCCCTGGCATAGCTTTGAGCCATTCCTATGCTTCCTGTCCTAGTGAGGACGCTGCAGAGAGCAATAAGGTCGCCTCTCACCTTCCTTTTCTCCAAACTAGACACACTCCTCACAGGAGCTGTCTCACTCCTTGATAGAACTTGGAAAGGGACCAGATTTCTGCATCATTGTGTTCCCCAGACTCCTGCCACATCCAAGGGGCACTGAGGGTGGGAGGAGCACAGGATGAAGGTGTGGGAATCCAGCTGAGACTTTCCTTCTCTATAATTTGTTTCTGTTTGGTTCTCAGACTGCTTAGGAATAATTAATAAGCCCATCTCAGCTTCTAGGAGTCATTTATATGAGTCTTATTTGAATTCCACTTCCATGGCATGGTTTTGTACGAATTACAACAGTCTCATGTTACATCCACAGTGTGTGGAGACCTCACAAGTTCCTCATGTAATTGCTGAAATACTTCCATCATCTCAAACACAGAATGAAATATCAAAAGAATAATCAGAGTGGAAGAGTTTAGTTATCTACATGGATTCAA
>VXBZ01004285.1:158513-181402 GCA_013399135.1 Heliornis fulica
ATAGAATAGAATAGAATAGAATAGAATAGAATAGAATAGAATAGAATAGAATAGAATAGAATAGAATAGAATAGAATAGAATAGAATACTTCAGTTGGAATCCCTTTGTCCAATTGCTTGACCATTTCAGGGCTGTCTGAAAGCTGGAGTATGTTAATAAGGGCATTGTCCAAATGCCTCTTAAACCCTGTCAGGACTGGGACACCAACCACCTCTCTATGAAGCCTGTTCTGGTGTTGACCACCCTCTTGGTAAAGAAATGCTTCACCATGCCCAGTCTAAACCTTCCCTGGCATAGCTTTGAGCCATTCCTATGCTTCCTGTCCTAGTGAGGACGCTGCAGAGAGCAATAAGGTCGCCTCTCACCTTCCTTTTCTCCAAACTAGACACACTCCTCACAGGAGCTGTCTCACTCCTTGATAGAACTTGGAAAGGGACCAGATTTCTGCATCATTGTGTTCCCCAGACTCCTGCCACATCCAAGGGGCACTGAGGGTGGGAGGAGCACAGGATGAAGGTGTGGGAATCCAGCTGAGACTTTCCTTCTCTATAATTTGTTTCTGTTTGGTTCTCAGACTGCTTAGGAATAATTAATAAGCCCATCTCAGCTTCTAGGAGTCATTTATATGAGTCTTATTTGAATTCCACTTCCATGGCATGGTTTTGTACGAATTACAACAGTCTCATGTTACATCCACAGTGTGTGGAGACCTCACAAGTTCCTCATGTAATTGCTGAAATACTTCCATCATCTCAAACACAGAATGAAATATCAAAAGAATAATCAGAGTGGAAGAGTTTAGTTATCTACATGGATTCAAACGCTGATGCTGGTACTGAAAGCAAAGGGTTCTAACACAATGCAAAATAGGGCTGCTTTGATGTCACAAAATCCCTTCCCATCTTATAAAAATGCCATAAATTTGCTTCCTTTGAAAGGAGGAGGATCCAGTTAATAGTTCAGGCTCTGAGAAATCTTTGAAATTACCAAGCGAGCTCAAAAATTTTATGCGCTTTTTTATCCCTTCCCATAATATAACAAAAGGTCTGAAAACAGTGATCTCTGTGCTGTAATTCTACTGCCTGGAAACTAAATAAAGAAATCAATAAGCATGCAGGATGTTTCTCTATCAGCCCTTGCTGGGCTTGCAGGAGGATTTACTGAAGTGTGGCTGAGAGTAAAACAGAGTCTGACTGGTACTTTCCAATATCCTTTCAGATCGGCAAGTTTTTCTTTACAGTCCTTGTCCCTTGTACAGAAGATGGATATCCTTAGTTTGAACCAATTGCTTTCTTCCACATATCTTTTTATTCATCAAGTTGATATGTCATTGCCCCAAAGTGGTTTTAACAAAAGAAATAGTCCAGATAGAAAAAATAAAATATATGTTAGTTTGTGTCAATCAATCCAAGAAACACAGAACAAAATGTATAGATCCCTATATGAAATAATCGATTTTTAGAAACCATTATTTCCTTAGGAGCAGCAGAAGGAGAAGGATGTACAGCATATACCTGGGGCTCTTCAGAAACTACCTTGGAAAATATATATTTATTATGTAAAAGTTAAATACAGTAGTTCACTGCAGCGGCTTTCTTTTGGTAAGGATTTCTTTCATCCCATTCACACATACACAAGGTGGTGTTTCCCAGTTGTCAGCCCAGCCCCTGCCACAGGTACACAACTGGGGCTGAAGGCACATTCTAGCTCCCAGGGCTGAATCCAGCACAGCATTTATACTCATACTTCTCTCCAAGAAAATGTGGGGTCCTGTTGGCTTTCTGGGATGTCCATGAGCTGCAAAGTATGTGCTTAAGTGCTTCACTGAAGCAGGACAGCATCCTGCAGCTGCACTAAAACATTCAATCCAATTTGCTTTGCAGGAAGGTTATTACTGCTTGAAAGAAGTATTTCTCTCAAATAGAGGAAGGGAACAAATGTCTCAGAGCACACATTCATTTCCCTTTCAGTCTCTTTCCTCCTTTCTGCAACTCCCTTCTCCTGGTTTCCTGGCTCATGACATCAGTCCTGTCAATTCCTTCCAAAACATCACTGCTAAACAGTCCTGCTTGACATTGCTAGCTCTGTCTGCATTATGTGTCTCAGATTTAAACTGAAAACCTCTTCCTTGATCTGGGCCCTGTTTTCATTTATGGTGCCTTTTCCACTCCCCATGGCACCAGCTGTTGAGCATCACTGTTTCCCACAGCCAAAGCAGCTGTGGGGTGTTGCTACTGCATACCTGGTGTGCCTTGTCCTTTCTACCAGCCTCACTCCTTCCCTCCTTCAAAGCTTCCCAGGAATATATCCACAGCAGGAGATGATAATACTGCTACCCATCAGCAGATCTTTTCTGGCTGGGAACAAAAAGTGAAGGAGGCTAGTACCAGGGCAGCTACAGAGGGGGCTCTTTGCAGGGTGAGATAAGCTACCAGGACTTCTTCGAGTGCAGCCACCAGAGCCACTGGATGAAATGCTTGGAGCTCCAAAGGGAGAGCAGTATACATGGATCTGCTGCAATGATGCAACAAGTGCTGCATTGCAAGGACCATCTCAAAATCCTTCCTTACACTCTTTGGTAAGTAGAAAAAAGAGCTTGGGTTGGGGGAGGGGGGCATCAGTATCTGTTTTAATGAGGCCTCTGAGGTCTTTGATAAAGCTTCTTAGAATACAAGAAGTCACCTGTGTTTATTGTCTGGTAGAACCCCGTTCTTCCCCCAGTGTTAGTCTTTACATACAGAACTAGTGATGGTGATCAAACTGATTTCATGCTTACAAGGTCACAGCTAATTTAATCGAACACTTGCAGCAGTCTGCAAAGAAGCTGCTGTCCAATAAATCTGCCTGTTTGTGATTCTGTATGGTTTTTGAGCTGCTTTTTTTTTTCAGGGGATTGGAAAAGCTCTTGGAGACACAGGCAGATCTAGGGAGAGGGTCTTGAGATCTTACATGCTCCGTCACAGCGGATGTGGCCACACTGCAAGTGAAGAGGGTTTGAAATCAGGGCGAGTCCCCTTAATGAAGGCAGCATGACTCTGTGAGCAAATACACTCTCCTCAACATGAGTAAGCGCAGGCTTCAAAGAAACACTGGAAAAAAGGAGGGAAGTATGAGTCATCTGTATAATGTCAGTTTGCATGTGCCTTTATGCAGCACATAATTATTTTTATACACATGTATAATTAATTTTTCTTTGTATTTCATCTGGGATTACACTTGTTTGTCATTCTCCTTGCTGGGTACCACGTCACGCTGTTATAGTGTCAATGACTGTGTTGGCAGTAGGAAGCCTTTGAGGAACATGGCAGCGAATGCAGCTGTCATGAAACATGGTCCGAGTTGGGCAACCCAGTCTGAAGATTCTCAGTCATGAAAATGATATCTCCTGTAGCACAAGCCCCTGCTGCGCCTGTGTCCAAGGCCAAAGGTGCTGACTGGAGCAGAGCCAGAGGTGCTTCAACCTTAGGACCTGCTGTGCTGGCCCAGGCCCTCTCCTGGCTGCAGGGCAATGCCTGCTGAAACAGAAGCCTGCCCCACAAACACCCTGTCTGGAAAGGGCATCCAGGGGAAGAGCACCTATCCTTGGGTCTAACCTGAAATGCTCTTGAAGCCTGTACGCTGTGAGGTAGTAAGGAGTGGTGAGGAAAACAGGACATGTAAAACCAGCTTCTACGATGTGTAAACACAGAGAAGTGGTCTTGGAGCAGGAGGGCTGGGAGTGTGATGTGGGTTTGCAGCCAACATCTGTGGATGCAGCTGAGGAAGACACATGGGCAATTTCCTGGTTCCTCCCTGTTCCTTCGACTCCACGGGGATAAATCTGAGACGAAGGGCTATTGAGCTGATTCAGTTAGGAAGAAAGCAAAAGATTTTCTCCAAAGAGAAGAAAAAAATGGTAGAATTTAGCTTTGTCATCAGGAGAAAAGTTCTACTTGGACAGGGTATTGGATTTATTTTTTAATTCCCCCTTGCTTCCCTGAGAGGAGGGCTCTGAATTTTCTGAAAAGGTAACTTGTTAAAGCTGTTACCTGGAGATATTTTTTGTTCATGCAAGGTGAGAGTAGTCCAGGGCCCTCCTGTGTAGTAGAGCTCGGGACACAGAGGGGAGAAGAAATCTTCCTGCAGCATTGTGGCCTGCTACTTACTGCTGTTGCATATGATCTTAACTCATGAAAATTTGGGGAGGGAGGGGGGTGGTTCTCACTTAAATGAGCTTTGGAGTCTCCTGTGACTGCTTCTCTGATGGCTGGGAAATGGGAGGGAGTCTGCTCTGCCCAAGTCAGGATACCACCAAAGCAAAGGGTATAAGGGCATCTCTGGACAAGCCTGTGAAACCTCTTATCTCATCTGGATAATATAGTTCAATCCACTGACAATAAACAGGTACAAAATCTGGAAATAAATCAAAAATAAAAGGCTAATTAAGTAGTACCAGCTTTCTGTCAGATGTACAAAAGGCTTTTGAGAATGTCTTTAATCTCAGGAGTAAAGCTGAAAACAACCCAGTTCAGCATGACAGAGTCTCAGGGGATGAAACTGGTCTAAAGGAAAATCTCACCTGTTGCTTGTTTCCAGCATTTTCCCAGCATGTTTTCTGAGAACAGGATGCTCACTGCTGGCCACCTCCCCTCGCCCTCTCTGCCATCTCATTGGCCTCATTTCAAGGTTACTGTTCCCAACCTTTGATTGCTGGCTGGTATAACCTTTATTTGCATGAGATGTGAAAATTTGCTTTTCTTTTGAGTGTTCTTGATTTTGGTGTGTGCTTCACCTATATGCTTTGGGACATATAACTTCTTCTTGTATGGCTTCTTCTTTTGCAATATTTGGGAGACTAATAAGATTTGATATTGTGCATTTCTTTTACCCATGATACCTTTATTTCCATTCTCTACAACTAACTTAACACGGTATTGACCCTTTATGTGTAAAGTCCTTGATAACATTTTTCTTGTTCTAGCTTTTCAAAAGCCATAAATAACACTTCTGCATTCTTGAGTATTTTCTAAAAGTGGCAGTGCATTGGAAAAATTCATTTTCCCAGTCCTGTGATTAGGCAGGAGAAGCAATTCTGCCACTTATCTCTGTACTTACAGCTAAAGAGTTCAGTCCTGGGTGCTGTATCACTGCTAACAAAACTATTTATGCTCTTTTCATAGTGATTTTAGCTGGCCCATCTCCACCTATTTGTGAGATGAATGGTGTGCTTGTATCTCATATCTTTGTATTTACAGAGTATCACAGGTAATGACTTCATCTTCCCTAGAAGAAGCCAACAAGCCTCTGGCAACACATGCTCGGCACAAAAAGATCTGTACTCTCACTCTATATGAAAGTAAATCAGGAGTTTCATAACTGCAGGACCCAGACAAGATAAATTAGAAACGGTGTTGAACTTGCCAAGATATAAGACAAGAGGTAAAAAAAAAAAAAAAAAAAGAAATCTGCTTATAGCCACAAGAGAAATGGTCAAATTAGTATCAGGAAAGCTTCCTGACTTGTCATATGTATTAAGATGTTACTTATGCATCTGCACTTCCCTGTAGGTACCTCTTATATTTCTGGAAAAAGACAAATTTTCCTTGTTTAACAGCCTTTGGTTCAGAGCTTCTGTTTCTGAAAGGTGTTTGTAGAATGCATCAGGCACTGTGGACAGTTCAATAAGGATTCAATAGAGAGCCTTATAGAGCTGAGTTGGACGTGTCTGGAGTGGCCCAAACCAGGGATAGGTTGGGGGTGGAGTTAAGGGGTTGCATTTTGCATTTGAATGCATCTTCCACATATTTCACAAAATGAACAGAAATTGTCCCACAGTTCCCAGAACACACTTCACCACAGAAGGAGCCCATTGAACACATGCTGTCTGTACAGTGTGAAGAAAGTTTGGATTGGTTCTTAAGACTCACCCTGGTTTTGGTGGTGGTTTGTCTAATTCAGATGAATATATTAGTGGCTTCACAGAGGGGGTATGGTGAGTACTGGTGACACTCAAGCAAGACTTGAGTCTTCTGTCATTTTTGCTGTTGGGACATCTCCCTCATGGAGGCATGAGGAGAAGAGGTGCCTCCTCCTAGGCTGGCAGCCTGGCTGCTAGAGACTCTGCAGACAAAGAACCCTACTAGACCCAGGTAACATAATCCTCTGTGGGGCACATCAAGAGTATTCAACAGTGGAAATTGCTTTTGTGCTCCTCCGTTCTCTCCCTCTGCTTTCTTTTGGGAGCCTGTGGGCCTTTTCTGTGAGATGTGAAACACTGAACTCAGGCCCACGTCCCCTGCCCAAATATGGAGGAACTCAATATCCAAGCAGGATCTGTCCCTGCAGAGCTGCTTGCAGAGTAAGGTGCCAGCCAGCCGTAGCGTGCTTTCCCCCACGGCTTGAAATATTGTCAGAGAGAGAATCTGTGGAGGCTTGCCTGTCATCTGATTGCATTATTTTTCAACCACACAAGCAATAAATATTTAAAGTCTGGTTGTAGGCAATGTAACAGCTCTGTAAATATGTGGTTCTGAATACAGAAGTGAGAGGCTGATCTTTTTTTAAGAGGAAACAAATACATCTCTGTTTGGCATAAAGTGTCCTCCTCCCCATTGTGTAAGGAGGAATATGTTGAGGCAATTTTGCTGCTATGAATGGAAGGTGGAAGCTGAAGGCAGAAAAGGACTGCTGCATATTTATTGCTACCTTCTGGCTATCCTCTGTTCTTTTCCATTTTTCAGATGGAAGTGTTAGATTAAAGCCCGGTAAGGAAAGGCAGGGACTGAGAGAGGGAAGTGGGGATCTGAATCGCTTCCGTCTTGCTGCTGCTTCTTGTTCGCTCCCTGCCATCCCCGCCATAGTCTTTCCCATGGCAGAAGAACTGAGATCAGTATGGAGATAGGAAGCAGCATGGGAGTTGCTGTGAGGTTTTCTGCCTTCTCTGCAGTGTTACATGAACTTCTACTATTCTGTGTAATTTGGTTCTATGGGAATACTTACAGCTTGTTTGTGGAAACTGAGTCTGAGTAATGGCATAAGCCTAAAGACATTTGATCCATATCAGCAGTAGCAGAAGAGGTGAGAATGACCTGTAAAAGTGGTTGAAGGGTAAGTGCACTGTAGGTGTCATTGCACATTGACTACAGACTTTCAAGGGTGGAAAAAAAAACTTTAGGCCTGTTTGATGTCTTCTGTTATGATTAAATTAGATTTTGTGCCTTTGAAAGAGCTTTGAAAGGAGAAAACAAAGTACTCTGGCATTGGATGAAGGAAGATATAGGCTCTCAGTTGATTTAAGTGGAGCAGCAGAGCTGTGGCAGTGGGGGAGGATCTAGTTCTGCATGTTGGGCTCACTAGTCCTCTCTAGCTTTCCTGTTAAGTTTCTAAAGTTTCTGGTATTTTTTGGGAAATGGTTTTAGGAAGAGCTTTTGCAGTCGAGAACTAACTGGGTGATTTGACTCATGTGGCTTGCTTCTCCTCTGTGAGGCACAGTTAGTAAAGTTTGCTACATATATAAACTAGCAAGATGTGATGATGAGTGATGCATCTTACGCTCCTGCTGTTTCCAAAATTTATTTAGTGAACAAAAGCCCTGTTGGTCGTCTCAGAGCAGACCACTATCAAACAACTGCTACCTACCAAGAGAAGTCTTCTTTTCAAAAAACCCAGATGAGGCATAGTAGAATATTTATTACGTGGCTGGCAGTATCCTTCTGCCTGAGGGATGGACTGCAATTACAGCATGGTAAATATTTCATTAGAACAAAGCAAAACTGCATGGGAAGTAGCCTTCCCTTTATTTAAAACATTTATTAAAATACAACATTAGAATCTACATGGGAATAATTCTTTCTATCCAATCTACCAACTAAACTGCAATTTTAGGTGAGACATTTTGTTATTGCAAAACCTTGCATATTAGATTAATCCATCTTTTGCTCTGAGAAAGATGGACAACTTAACACAGATTAAATTTAGTGTACGTTTATGTTCCTGGTACCATTTGGGCTCCATTAAGTAAGAGCAGGTACAAGCAGAATCTAGTCCCCTTACAAAGTCCTCAGTCTACAGAAGAATGGTGTAAGTGTAATTTAAGTGCAACATCTAAACACAAATGGATGTTGAAGTCTGTGCACAAGAGTGGAAAGTAGTCACTTCAGCACTGCACAATGATGCATATGCTCTACTGGAGAGCAATGGTTTATATTAAATTCCTTCTGAATTACAATTGTTTTAAAAATGTCTACTCTGGACACTAAGAAAAGATGCAAAGACAACCATTTTTTCCAGTGCTCACTCTACTGCAGCAATATTTGAGTGAATAGAGAAGGCATCTAAGAGTATACATGAAGAATGAGGTCTTATTGAACAGTAATCTGGCAATAACTCCTTTTCACTGAGCGTCATCTTTCTACTCGAGGACCAGATTATACAATGTTCAGCCTATAACACTCTATCTGCTAAGGCATTATGGTGAGGCCCCAAATCTGTAGCTTGGTTTTACAGTGGTAGCAGCCTTCTCGCTTCTTCAAAAGCTAAGGAACCAAAAGAAGATCAGCTCTTTGCTGTACCAGTTACAGGAAATCAAAACCTATTCTAGTCCTTATTTTCTGTGATTATTGGAGACCTGCTGCTTCAACTTTACTTTTTGGCAGTTGAACTAATTTCCCATGGTACCTGTTCTCTGAGTAGGGCTTTACTCAATGACTTTCTCTAGGCTTCTGGTCAGTCATTCCTGTCAGTGATGAGAGTACTCCCTACTTTGCTTTGAATAATCAGTAAGCTAAATTGTGCTGATTCAATGTGGAAAACCATCGTTTCTGAAACTGCATGCTGTGATTACGTAGGATTGTGAAGTAGACCTCATTGTTGAGCATCTTAAGACAGCCTACCAGCCCTCCTGTGCTGGACACTCAGCTGACTCTTGATCTTTACAAAGTTTCAAATCTACTTGATTGTGCTTGATAGTATGTACAAGATGGTTTCTCACAGATCTGCTGCTGTCCAGTAGTGAATTCAACAGGGAGCTGCCAACTTGCCTCTGGACCAAGTGCACCTTTTCATGCCTACATGAGTGACCACCAATCCCTTTTAACTTGTTGTGACCTGTAAAGAAGCAGCATGACTTCAGAAGATTTCTGGTTTACATTAGTTACTCAAGAGAATTTTATTGTCTTACTGTTGTGCTTTGTTCTAATATCCTGAACTGTGATAGGGACTTCTCCAACTGCACTAGAAAGCTGACACAATGCAAAAGTTAATGTACAGTGAAATCTGTCTCTAGAGGGCCCTTATCATTCTTGATGTTACAAGCACACAATGCTGAAAAGCTGTGTCCCCTTGTCTAAAGCCATGGCTGTTTTTCACCCAGAGAAAGGGATCTTGCAGTAAGTCTGCTCTGGGGCATAAAATCACCATTCATTGCATATGGCATGGGCTAGCTCCTGAAATGCAGCATCAGCTCCAGAGTCCACAACGTGTTAGGTTAAACGCTGGTTTCTTTGGGT
Source organism: Heliornis fulica (assembly GCA_013399135.1). Classification (NCBI taxonomy): domain Eukaryota; kingdom Metazoa; phylum Chordata; class Aves; order Gruiformes; family Heliornithidae; genus Heliornis; species Heliornis fulica. The sequence continues at coordinate 168,000 of VXBZ01004285.1, forward strand.
GACCTCCATACTCTGAGGATACAACTGCAAAGTCTTCTAGCGAGGTGCGCAAAACAAAGTGCAAATGCATCCCAAGTGAGTCTCCAAAGCACACACCCAGAGCTGGGCTTCCCTGCGGTGCAGTGAATTGGGGCCAGAAACAAGGTCACAGAGGACTGTGCAGAGACCCCACAGATGTGCTGCTGAGTTTCTCTCAGCCTGATGGGCAGGTGGTGAGGGGAGGCCATGCTGTGCTTCCCAGGTCCTCCTCCTCCATGGTTAGCAAATGCAGGGTCATTTCAGAGCCCCGTGAAGGAACTCTGAGATACTTAAGCTTAGGTGCTTTGAGCTTTTTTCATCTTTCCCCATCCCATTCCCATTTTTTTAAAACTTCCTTCTGTCAGAGGTAGAAATGAGTCACTCAAAGACAAGGACTCTGAATACATAAAATTGGCCATTAGGACACATGACAGTGCCTGAGCAGTGAAGGTTGAGGATTTCATGTGATAAATACAGCCTAAGTAACACTGAAATAGTGTTTGGGTGCCTAATTATTTTGGAAAACTAATCTTTGTTTTCCCTCTTTTTGGGTCACAGGACTAATGCAGCAGCTCCCCAGACACAATCTCCTCTGGCAAGCTTGTGAGGCGTTTTGTGCCCACCTTTTTACTTAGCGCTAATACATACATCACTCTACAGGCAAATAACTGTGCCAGGACTTGTGTGGAGTCCTCTGCCAGAAGACAAACAGTACAGCTCTGTCTTCATAACGCTGCTTTCTCTCACTGAGAAGGCAGGACAATGAAATGTCCCAGAAATGCATTAGAACACAATTGTAGTTAAAACACCAATGGGTAAGTACAAGTATGTAATGCTCAACAGCAGAAGAACTAAAGTGAGGTTATAGGCTTAAGTGAGCAAGACAGACCATAAAGGGACAACAAAGTTTAGGCATTTTCTTCCTCCTGGGAGGTTTATGAGGATGTGCCACAATAAAGTTGGGTCTTTGGAGTTGCATCCCTCCCAGAGAATTGCTCTCTTGGTGGGAGCGTTGGTGTACCTCCAGCAACATCCCTTATGGATGTCTCATATAAATATAAAAGTATATATGGATCTTAGGAATCCCAAAGACCCCCTAATATCAGCATCTTGTAGTTATATTTTATACTTCAAGTAGTTACTGAAAGCATGAATATGATATGATGCCATCATGCAATGAGGTACTCTTAAATTCTATAAGCTGAAATCTTTTCGGCAAAACAAAGCATGTGAACAGCTGGCTTCTGGAACAATTCCTTGGTTTGCCTTTTGATCATGAATTTCCATATCTCTGTGCTTGTCTGGATTTTGTTAGAACAATTCTTGTATCCAAATTTACATGTACATCATCTGTCAAGCAATTACTGGAGGTTATTCAAAGGTTATATTTGAAGTACACATTTGAGATATAAAGTGAGCATTTCATTCACTGAAAATTTTTGCTGAACAAAAGATTGAAAATCCTAAAGGAGCCATCAGAATAGATTTGAACTTCTGCACTACGAGAAGAGCGTGTTGAATGCAAAGTGTGACCTTGCCAGAAACAACAGGTAGCTGTGTTCACACCCTCTGAAGTATGAGGGGCACAGTTTGCAAAATTGAATGAAGGTGCTTTTCATGTGAATGACATGCTGACAGTGATTAATTATCTTAATATTTGCTCCAGGTTCTGAGCCTGCACCAAGTGATTAAAGATACTTTTTGAAATTAGTGGGTTTGTTTGCACACCTTCCTCTAATTGTTTGCTAAATAATTTACCATTATTGTGTTTCAAATCTCTGAGTACCACAGATAGTACTTAAATAATATAGGTTAAAGCAGAGGGAAGTAAATACAAATGTGTAAAGAATGTGTGGAAGAGGGGAGGAAGGACTGAGCAAAGCCAGGATTTAGGGGCAGAGGTTAAAAGGAAAGTAAGTATCTTCCTCACTTAAATGAGGTGATAATTTACAGATGGCTGGTGCCAGAGAGCAGTAATGCTTCAGGCAGACCTGCAGGATCTATCTTTATTATTATGTGGATGTTAAGTGGACTGTTACAAACCTAAAGGCTGTGGCAAATTTTTCAATGGTTTGCATTTCCAAATATCAAGGAGCACACCAAATTAGGACCCTTCAGAAACCAAACTTTCTACTTCTCCCTAACCTCTTCTGTTGCACCTATTTGCTTTCAGTGGCCCTCATCTGAAACTAGATATTTCACTGTTTTCTTGAAGGTCATAGTGATGCCTGCAACGTTCAGGCTGTTCTGTAACCATGGTAGATATCCTTTCACCATGAATTCAGTTTGGCACCATCTCTTCACACCCTACCAAATGCATGGATGGCTCCAGCCTGTAAGCATGTCCTTCACAGCTGCTGTCTTTACTATCAAGATGAAATAGAGCAAATTATGCTGTGGGGTTATTTAAACAGAAACAGAAATTCTGGGAAAGGGGTAATCATGGAGAAGTTCTGTCTTTGTGATTTCTGATCTGATTTCAGAGTTGCTCTGACCTGTTTGACTATTTTTATCTTGCTTATTCCACTAAAACACCATGCAGTCCAGATGTTGGTGATAGAATAATTACCAGAAAGCAATGATCAGCTTTAGATGGCTGCAGTTCTTGCAGTTGTCACTGCTGTGCCCACAACAGAAACCTCTAGTATTAAGAAAGAACTCTGGCCTGCTCAGACCGATGTCCTGTGTTAGTCCTGCGCCAGCTACCTACTCTGTGTGTGACTCAGGTTCTGCACATATGGGACTGGTTATACTGATGCACTGTAAGACAGCAGTGGGTATTCCCCATGTCCTTTACAAACATAGGAAGAAAAAATTAAGCAAAGTATGAAGAAAGGAAGGAATCCTTCCACATACTGATGAACAAACTGTCCACCTCTATCGTTTGGCATGTCTGGGACATCCACATGCTAAATCTTTGGGAAATTAAGTTTTACCCTCTAGAAATGTCCCAAAATTATGGAGAAAGACATATTATGGGAAGACATAGTGTTAAGGCAGTAAAATATAATTTGTAAACCTCAGCACAATCCTGATTAACTATAGTTAGTCAGTCAAATCTTGTTTGCTAGATTGGAAAAAAAAAGGAAACAAGTGTGAAGTGCCTTGTGCCTCAAATCCCCTCACCCTCCTGGTCATGTAGTGAGTTGTACACATTCTTGATGGATGCATTGGTATTGTTCTCCACACAGACAACCCACAGTCTATCAGATTGGGTAACTCTAGATGACCTATAGACCTCTGGCAGTGTATCAGTTTATATAAAGACTTTGATGTGCATATAAACGAGAGTGTCTGAGCCAAAAGAAGCAAGAATAAGTACCTTTATAGAAATATAAAGGCTCCAGGAAGTTTTATCTTTCCTTCCTGCTTTTCTCTCATAGACACAATTCTACCTTGGTCTGTTCAAGTAGACATCTTTCTCCGGTCTTTATCTTGGATTTCCTTTATATTTACCCTTATATAATTTTTTTTTCAGAAGAGACTTCTTGGACCAGTTCTTTCTTTAGCTAAATTTTCTTTAACTAAAGATTCAAGCAACATTCACATGATGGAAATTTTGTTGTCTACATCCATACAATACAGTTTAACAGTTGCCAAGTTTCATATCTAGGGATATAAAATGAACTCTGGGACATAACAGCCTCAAGCAGAAAAGACACAAAAGCCTTTTTCTTGTCCTTACACTGTCCAAAGGAATTCTTGATTCACTTTCAGTTGATCTAGGTAAAGAAAACAGGCATGTGTGCTCAGTCAAAAGCGTAGGCTGGGCTCTTTCACATTCTCCACATCCAAACTGTCTTATACGCAAGTGTCACTTTTTGCAATTACAGTTTTCTTTTTGTAGGAAGAATGAAAAAAAGCCCAACTTCATATTGAGCAACTTGCTGAAAATGTCTCCTGTCAAACCCAGAACAGCACAGGCAGAACTGAGTCATCCAAAACAACACTGATTCATCTTAAAATATATGCATGCTCTCTTGAGAAAAATTCTTGCTCTTTAAGTACATTAAGGCTGGTACACAACCGTGCTCTTCTTTGTAACACTTCTAAAAAATGCCTTCCCTCCAGTTAGCTCTGCAGGTTTTCTCAAAAGCCCTGTCCTTCTCCATCCCTCACTGATACGCAACACACATCCCCTCTCTTCTGAAAGGCATGTACAGCAGTCCCGTGTCCTGGTGGTTGGCAGACTGGTCCTTGCTCCTCAGCATCCCAGTGCACAGCTGTTTCTTCTCGCATATTTGGCTCCTACTCTTCCAACCACCTTTCTCTCCCAAATAACTTTTCCAAAACCTGTTGTGTGTATGTAAGGCACTTGCTTATGATATACATCAAAAGATGGGCATGATTATCCGGCCCCATATTTGGCCCCTATAGATATGTTAAGAGAGAAATCTAAGCTGTAGTCTTGGACTCCGTGGTCTGGAACCTTCCATGTGAGCTTTGGAAGCAGTGTCACATCTCCATCTGCTTTGACACAAATCTTGTTACAGCAGGAGAAGGCAAACTGACCTGCGGCTTGCTGGCGACTCACCTAAGTACCTTTTCAGTGGTAAGCCCCTCTTCAGCACACAGCATGCAACCTTGGACGCTCAGTAGGCAATACTAAAGAGTTAGATATTGAGCAACTATACCATTACATCCATAATCACGTTGTTAACGATGGTACCGAAACCTGCTAAACAACAAAAAGTCTCTGCTTTCTGACAGATTAATACAAGCAGATCCTTCCAGTTGTTATTTGGCTGTTCTGAGTACTTGGCCATCATCTCTTCCTCTCTGCTCTGCGTAGCAGGGCTGACAGCTGGGGAGAGGAGTCATGGCTTCAGTGCTCCAAATTCAGCGAGAGACAGCAGTCAGGCTTCCAAGCCCTGAAGGTTACTGATTTCCTGACTGTTAAAGCAGAAAAAGCATTCACACATAGGTAGCAGGGCCAACCTTTGGAGACAAAATGGCAGGACAATTGCTCAAATCTGATTGAATATCAAATAAATAATTATGATTCTGTCACAGAAACCTGCAGAAATGTTGCTACACAATGCACAAGCTCCTGTGTGCCAGCCATGTTCCCAGCCCTGGTCTAGGCAAAGCTAGGCACAGACATGGAAATGAAAGAACACATGTGCTGCCGCCTGATTACTGTCCCTTCTTCACTCTCTATATATTCTTTATGGTCAGAATGTTACCTGAGGTAAAACAATGAAGTCCTATCTGGAAGAAAAAATGTTTTTTTATGGATGTTTGAGTACATACTGAATAGCAACATTCTGAGTTCCTTGAGCTGAATTGCTAGAGGAACGACAGTTATTGTTTTTTCCCTTGCCTCCAGCCGCCTGTTCCAGAACAGGACTTTTATTCTTTTCCCACCTATTACAAAAGCACAGTCTATGGGAGAGTATTTGTGCAGAGAATGGTACTGCTGCCCTCTACTCGTTGAAGGAAGCATCAACAGTTTCTTGTTAATCATGAACACAGCTCAGTTTATGTCCCAAATCACCTTTGTTTTCCCTCAGTCTAAATATTTAATCAGATTTTTTATCTCACTTGCGCTATGCATCCACCAGACAATCCACCCACGCTCTCTCTTTTCCCTTAGCCACTGCAATGGAAACCAAGTAGTTGCAGGAACATTATCTTTTCCTATTTTGTTATGGGATTAGGAGTACCTAATAAGATGCCAGCTCTGACAGAAGTGTTTCATGAAGCTGTGCTATTAATAATGCCCCTCTCTCACGTGGATTCTCTTGACTTCTGCCATGGCCAAGCTCTAACTACTGTGGGGACCTTCATTTGGCAGACTGCTCTCACAAAGTTTGCCTTTATGCTATACACAACTACTATAAACCCAGTTCCCATATTTTTTTTTCTATTGTGTTGGACAGGCCTCTGAGTTTCATGGAGATCCCTGTCTGTGATTAAGAGAAAATTTTGGTCCTGTGTGTCCAAATCATCATGACTCAAAATTTAACTAAAATAGGAAGACTCCATAAAGGGCTGTGACTTCCTCAGCAGGACTCTCCTGTCCCTTTGACATGAGTGAAGGGATTTTTCTGTTGAATGATTTGTCTTGTTCCATATTGTGTGCATTTTGCTATCTGTGTGTCTTATGGGGAAATTCTGCAGTGAAAATTTGTTCTAGAATCATTTCAGCTAAAAAACCCACTTTTCCTTTTGCTCCTTGTGCTGCTTTTTAATTTTGCTGCCTAAGTGGCACCCTATGAAATCAGCAACAAACAATAAAAAATCTGGATACCAGCTTAGCTGCATTATTGGAGTACAGACATGCCTGATTCCTTTATAGAGTGGGTATTGAGGACATGCTTAAAACATTTAAGGGATGCCATTTTCAAAGTGTCTCATTGCTGAGCCTTCCTCTGTCTGGGGATTTGTTACATGTCACAATTAATACTAAGAAGCAACTGTATCTTGTTGTTATTGGAAAAGCCAGTTTACAGATACTTTGGCTCAGGCAATGTTTGTGCAATACAGAAATGCACAGAAGCAGAGATGACATTTTCTGATTTACAAGTTTAGCCGTCTTTAGGAAAATCTCTTGATCTTTCCTATGATACTCTTTTCAAATGGCACAAGACCTCCCTGTGTTTTAAGACACCCTTGCTGAAAGTTTTATATATTGGAGCTTCCTTCTGGTCGCCATAAATGCCATTACAGCACCCAAAGGAATACTATGGTCTGGAAGCACTTCTTAAAGCCCAACAACAGAAGTAGTGTGTTAGATCTTGAAGTAGGAAGTAATGAATGATTCCCACATTCTCTCTTTTCTATTTCTTTTTTTGAAACCTTTACCACTGGGACACGATTTGCAACCAGATTTTAAATCTGTTTGACTCCTTCTCTTGGAGATGCCCAAGGGGCTGCTAACAAAACTCCTCCATGGAGGAGTCCATGGCCCAGTTTCATTGCTTAGTGTGACGCTGAGTTAGTCAAGGGAAAAAAAAGGATGTGTTTACCATGAGGCATTTCATTCACTCAAGGAATTATTGCCTGCTAAGCAGGGGCACACAGCTGGATGACATCCAGATGCACATGTTACAATAAGTGCATCCACAGGCTGTACACATCTAGTTGCCTATGAACTTCTTTTTTTCAAAGAAAAGAAACAGTGTGCAGCACCAGTGATGTCTCCAGCCAGCACTGGCAGAGTTTCCACAGAGCTACAGCTACCATTTGCTATGAATTTTTCAGCCAGAAAAAAATACAGATGATTTCAGAAAATACAGCTTCTTATAAACCAATTCTAAATATTTCTGCTTCACCTGTGTGATATTCAGTTAAAAATTATTTTCCTTTAAGCTCTTGTAAGTAAGGCAGTTTTTTGCCGCTAGATTCAGGTATCCAATGCCTCTCTCATATCTGTAAATGCTTAGACAGGATCCATTAATAGGAACTCCACCCCAGAATTTTTTTCTGACTATAAATGGTTTTGTATTTGCACACTGCAGAAAGCTCTTATAATAAAATAATAAACAATTTCATAATGGTAAGATTTATATTCACAGCATGATGTGATAAATTACATCCAAATTTTAAAATGGATCTCAGTAGATTTGTAGGATGAGTTAGCAATACGTTTTTGTCAATGGTTTTGAAAAGCCTCTTTTGGAGGCTTTCAACTGAACTGTGTGGTGCTGGATGTACTTCTCTGTACAACCATGATCTCACAAGGAATGGAAAAGAGAAGCTGGGCTGAGGCTGGGAAACTTAAAGAATACATCCTGTACTGAGTATAGGTTATTTCACAAAGTCCACTTGTCTCTGTGGTATGACACTGTACAGGGAAGACAGAAGATTTGATGTGTAATGGAAAAGCATGAAAGGGCACAGAAAGAGCACCTCTGAAAGCATGGGAAAGACTTGCTCAAGAATTGGAAGCTAAGAGGACAGGAATGAGAAAAGATCACTCTGTATTTCCCTATTATTATGTTCCTTAAACGTTTGTTACTGGGCACTCTGTGACAAGCCATAGGGACCTCTGCTCTGATCCTGTGTTTCTGGGCTCCAAATGTTGTTGCCAGGGGCAAGGACCAAGAGCAGATGTTGTGCAAGAGGCTGGCATGGAAATTCTCAGTGGACCGGTGGCTCCCAGAGTCACCACCAAAGGTCGGCAGAGTAGAACCAGATCACTTCCCTTTGAAAAGCATTTTGCTGTCATATTTGAAGACGCCATCAGTATAGTTTCCCATATGCCTTTCTGTTCAAACACACATGACAAAGCCAGCGACAGCAAGCTGTATTATGTAAATTCTAGAAAGCTGCATATAGCCCGTCCTCTCACACACACAAAGCATCACAATTCTGTCACAGGCTGCACGCACAGGGAGGGAGGAAGGATGCTCTTCACATCTTTGCTCATTCTGGAACCAGTGCTCAAACTGATCCATAAATGTGTTTTTCCCTCCAAGGTGATGTTCTTGCTGGTGATTTCTGACCTGGCAGGGACATCTGCTGGCGCGAATCCTGCAGAGCACCAAGCGTATCCCAGTCACCCGGGGTGCTGGCCAGGGATTGAGGGAGAGAAGGGTCTGGAACAACAGGGAGCTGATGCCCAGCCTCTCAGCCACCCTTTCTTTGTTTGCAGAGAGAATACTCCTTTGGAGTACCCTTTGTTATGAAGATGAATTTAAAATTTAATAATTAAGAAAACTCACTTTAAATTGATAATCATTCTTGTTTTAAGGCACCACCAAAATATAAATAATACACTTACCCATCTGCAGTGAATTATGCTATGTGAATAATACAATGACTTCACAATTCTATGTAGAGGGAATCACAAAAAAAAATTTAAATAGCTTTGAGTTCTGTGGTAACTATATTTATATATGTGAAAGCAGCTGTATAAGGGAGGAAAACTGATGTGTATATGTGTGTGTGTGTATGATGTTGTGCAGCTGTTATGGTGTAGCCCTGCAGAACGGCTCCCTTCAGTCCTTCACGTGGAGCCTGGGGGTTTTGGGACAGAGTCAGAGCAGGAAAACAGCCTTTCCCTAGCAGTCCTGGGGATAAAGATGGTGTAAGCAGGAGCTCCTTGACCTCTGTTGAGCAGACACATACTCAAAAATGGTAATGGAAGCTCTCTGGGGTAAGTTGCAAGAGAGTGGGCTAACCAGGCTCCATTCATGTGTGAGCTTGTGGTGTCTAAGGGCACGTCTGTTGAACCTCACCACAGCTGAAAATTGCTTTTAAAAACAAGCAGCATTAGCAGGGAGGCTGTCCACAGCGCCATGTTGCCAGGGTGTCTGTGGAGACACTTGCTTGCTACATTGTGTTGGTTTGTATTATAGTGGGTTGCACCTTATTGTGTTGCAAACAGTACACTATTATTTTCAGTATGGAACTATACTGCAAAACCTCCATATTGCAGCTGGACAAATACAAACTTTTCAGGTTAAATCACAGAATCACAGAACGTCAGGAGTTGGCAGGGACCTCAAAAGATCATTTAGTCCAAACCCCCTGCCCGAGCTGGATCACCTGGAGTAGGTCGCACAGAAACGAGTCCAGGTGCGTTTAAAGATTGTGATTGTGTGTGTGTGTTTCCTCCCCACCTCCACTCCCCACCCCCTCGTAGGTAAAACTACAGGGACCAAGCGTTCTGCTTTCCTCTGGGCAGAGAGCCCGGGCATGGCCAGGGCGGGGGGGTGGTCTCAGCTTGTGCAGCCGCAGTCGCCTCCTAGCACACCGGGCGCCTGTTTTGGGAAGTGTTGAGGATGTGGACAAGGATAGGTTGGACTCAGAGCCAAGAGCTGCAGAAAGCACGTCCCGGTGGTCGCAAGGGGGCAGAAGCAGCCTAAGATTAGGTCTCCTGCTCGGAGGTGGCTTTCCTTACCTGCTTCTGAGACTGAATCCATGAAATCCTCTTTGAGCAAAGCTGTGACCGCGCGATTTTAATATCGTTATCCCCAGCTGTTTTATTAGCTCAGCCCTGAAAAAAACCCCAAACCCAAACAACTGTGCGAGACGATTTTTGGTTTTGTAGTTGCCGAAGAGATCAGCTTTCTTGGGAGCTGAATCTTGGGGACAAAGTGCTCCAGGGAAGCCAGGGGTTTGACAGCATCCCTACCTGCTCTCCCAGTTGTGAGACAAGTTCTGTCACTGGCAAAAGGAGAAAATGCAGAAAACACACGGACTTCTTCCAGTGCAACAATTCAAACAGGATTATCTCCCCTTGAACCTGTTCATACATCCATCATTTGGTTTTGATACTGAGAGGTGGTTTGCATGCATTCAGCAATAATTATATCAGTCTCCTTGTTAACTCCAGAGAGGCCATAAGAGTAAAACAAAGATACAAGGCTTTTCAAGACCATGGCCCTGAGGGGTCATTTTTTTTAATGCATAGATAACTCCTGACCTTATAAAGCTGGGAGCCCTGGAAATCTCTCTATGCACAGAAACAAGCTACAAATTACTTCAAAACATCGTCATGAGAATCTGTGTGATTTAAGCTAAAATCCCAATTCCTGCCAACAGCTCTGGACCTGATGGGTATGTAGCTCTCCCGCACTGCCCTGTAGACTTGGCTCCCGAGCTCCTGCTCAGCTTGTTGGTGGCTTCCAGCAGCATGGAGGAGACAGCACGGGCAAGCACAGCCTCTGCAGGACTGGGCACAGCCATTCCTTCTGTATTAGACAATAATCCTTTAATTTACAGCTCTAAGCAATGACTCATCTTTTCCATGTTGCTGAATAACCTAGCTACTAAAATATGTATTACAGACAAAACTTCTAATTACCATTTTTAGAAACAACCCCATTTATCACTTAAAGGACAGACAGAGTCGCCAGAGAACTTAGCCTGATTCCCTGCTCAGTGTAATACATGCCTGCTGAATCCAACCCAATTAATGGGGATCTTAATTTACTTGGGAATGGAATAATATAAATAAAAATAATATAAAGATACAATAATATAAAAGAATAATATAATAAGTGAAACACAGACAATAGCATGAGTGGTGAACAGACTTAAGAATCCAACCCTCATTTGGTGTTATTTGCACATTGCCTTGGGGTAGATAGACATTCATACATGGTAGACTCTTGAGTAGCCTAAGACACCAAAGAATTTGTAGATACATAAACAGCTTGCTATTGCACTCGTCCAAAGTGATTTTGAATTCTCATCTGTGTGACTTTTATTACAATTTAAAGGTAGCATAAAATGAAATCTTGATTCTTTTTAGTGCTTTCAAACTGCAATTCGTCTTGCAATGTACTAATGATGATGGTTTCTAGTTTCCACTAATTAATTCCTAAATTAAAATTGCAGGTGCCACTGAACCAAGGAGGACAGAAAATTCTTTTGATGATAAGAATAGAGTTCAAAATGTCCCTGACAAATTGGCAAATGGAATTAAAATAGGATGAAATAAAAAGCAGACATAATTAAATTAATATAAATCAAAGTCACAATATATGTGGGATTAATCATTCCCATTGATACAGGATGGGGAGCAACTGTCTTCAACAGTTTTGAAGAAAAAATTCTGGTGTAGTATGTTCATAAACTTGCTTCTGGTCAGTCATATCACATCATTACAAAAATAGGAAATGTCATCCTAGAATATGTAGTCATGAGTAAAGCTTGCAAGACATTCTTTCCAGTCTACCCTTCATAGTTAAAGCTTCAGCTCAAATACATTATCCACTTTTGAGTGCTGCTGTCCAAGGAATAGACCAATGGAATCTTCGTAATTTAAAAAACTAAAGATGCAAAAAACTATCAACATCTTGTTATTATGTGGGAAGCAGAATTGGAGAATTCAGCACTCAAAACCAGTGTTTTAAAATTCTGAAGAGAAAAAAAAAAACCTTCTCAAAACCCTGATCAGAAATTCCAATAGGAAAAGGGAAGAATAATATAATACAGTTTGTGTCATTTAATTAATTAATTAATGGGTACAGATTCTTGGTCCCTTCCAACTCAGAACAGTCTACGGTTCTGTGATATATTAATTCAAAGTAAGGAATTTAGAAAGAATTAATCTCTATTTCAGAAATCCCTAAATGATGCCCAGTGCATAAGAGATTAAAACTTGCTTGCTTCCATGGTATTCAAACACTAAATCTTCAGAGAAACAAAATTAAGATATTAAATTTAAAAATAATTTATTAATAATTAATTTATAACCATCAATCGCTAATAAAATATTGGATAAATATTAAAACATATTCAAATATTTTTATTATTTTTGTTTAAAATTAAAGTAAAACTCAGAAAACCAAATAATTTCTGCCGCTGGCCTCTGTGTGAGTATGAACTCAGCGCCCAAAGAATGCTGAAAGAGGGAAGCTCTTCCTGCTTACCATACCACTAACGTAAAACTGGTCTAGTTTATGCACGCTAAGTGGATATAATTATGTTGTTATTTTCAATTAAGTTCATTTGCAAACTGTGCTTCTGGAAAGTTCCAGCTCATCTCTTGACTTTGAGATTTTTTTTTCCTATTCTTCTCTTTCTGCTAAGCTTTATTTATGCTCAACAGGGCTAAAGAGAAGCTTACGTGATCTATAACTCTTACTGCTTATGTTTTTCTGAGTAATTGTCTTTATTTCTAAAGTTACCTTCAGTTTAAATTAATTTCATTTAAGATCTAAGAGGACAGATACTTTAAGTATGGTCTGCAAAATAGCATAATAATGTTTTCTTACTACTTAAAAATGGCTGTTAGGAGATGTGGTGGGTTGACCTTGGCTAGCTGCCAGGTGCCCACCAAGCCACTCTCTGGCTCTCCTTTCTCAATGGGATGAGCAAAAAAACACAATGAAAAAGCTTGTGGAAGATAAAGACAGGGAGATTCCTTAGCAGTTACTGTCATAGGACACCCCCCCAAGCCAGCAGGAGTGCTGACCTCTGTATTCACAGAGGTCAGAGGTTTTGGGAGCAGGAGTGCTNACAGTTTGTGTCATTTAATTAATTAATTAATGGGTACAGATTCTTGGTCCCTTCCAACTCAGAACAGTCTACGGTTCTGTGATATATTAATTCAAAGTAAGGAATTTAGAAAGAATTAATCTCTATTTCAGAAATCCCTAAATGATGCCCAGTGCATAAGAGATTAAAACTTGCTTGCTTCCATGGTATTCAAACACTAAATCTTCAGAGAAACAAAATTAAGATATTAAATTTAAAAATAATTTATTAATAATTAATTTATAACCATCAATCGCTAATAAAATATTGGATAAATATTAAAACATATTCAAATATTTTTATTATTTTTGTTTAAAATTAAAGTAAAACTCAGAAAACCAAATAATTTCTGCCGCTGGCCTCTGTGTGAGTATGAACTCAGCGCCCAAAGAATGCTGAAAGAGGGAAGCTCTTCCTGCTTACCATACCACTAACGTAAAACTGGTCTA
>VXBZ01004285.1:181482-201067 GCA_013399135.1 Heliornis fulica
GGGGCCGTAGCTGAGCACTCCTGCTCCCAAAACCTCTTCCAATTCTGTGATCTTGTCAGATTGAAAGGCTTAGTCAAACTGCTGTCAAATAAGGTAATTTTGTTCTGGAAGCAAAGTTATGATCTAGGATTTAGTTTGACTGATTAATTTTATTTTCTTATTTAATATTTTGTGATAATTTCTTATATTTCCCCCTCTTCTTTCTTACCTTATTTTTTTTTCTTTTTGAGTTCTGTAATGTCTTATCTGTTAGATATTATCTGTTTGTTGTCTGGAAATTTTATAGTGCTGTCCATGTCTGTTACCATTCCAATTTAGTATTTACTGCATGTAATTTATAGCAATAGCAGTCCCCAACAGACTCCATAAAGTGTTTGGCTTGTTTTTGCTTTCTGGCTAAAATTTTCTGCTTAGGGATTCACCCTTTAAAATGCAGAATGCATTCATTTACATTTTGTTTGTGCCATCAGCGTGGCCCCTGTTAACAAGCAGACTGAGTGGATATTTTCTGGTTATTGCTTTTTTCCTCAGGTGCAGACATCATACATTCAAATACCCGGTGCCGACCTCTTTCTTTTAGGCTGTCTACACAGACTGTTAATGAGCTTGAATATTGCATTAAAGGGTTGCTGACGGCTCCCCAGAGAAGAATAGTCTTCTGTGGATTGAGTAATAGCAAGCAGACATTAAAGTCTTCTCCCAAGATACTCAGCCTGTGAGCTTTGCAAAGTGAGGAAGGCGTCTCAGTCTTCACGCTGTGTTGCAATGGTAGAGGAGGGAAAACTCTGCTGCTGCCCATGTCCTGCCTGGTGTGTCTCTGCAGAATCCTACCTCCAAGATGGGACAAACCAGATCCCACCAGACACTGTCTCCCTCCCTGTCCTTTCATCTCTGGGTCCACAGGGAAAATGTATCCCGAGCACAGAGACTGCGGGGTTTCCCAAACCAACACAAGCAGAGAACCAGGAGCACTGAACATGACGTGGGACACACTGACCTGGCAGACTGTGCACGGCTCACTTAGGCTGTGATTAGTCCAGCGGATCCCTAGTCCATGCCTGACCCACAGGCACGGTGGTTGGACACATGAACTCAGTCATACAAGGTCCTCTATTTGTCTGAGCATTGCACACGCATTAAAAATAATATCCCGGGCAATTAGCTTTATTGCAGTTCTGAATTGGAAACACTAAACTCCTCAAGGCCAGGAAATTTAGACAAACTATAAACTTTTCTGAAATGCAGAAAATTACCTCTCATTTCCTGCCCTTTCCATAAACTCATAAAGGTTTCCCAACAATCTATCATGTAATCACAAAGATGGTTTACTTTAGAAAACAACCTGGGCTTTAGAAAGCGAACATTCCCAAGATGAAGTTGTGCAGTACTAAACCACAGACGGCCTTAATGGGGTAGGAGGTTTATCTGGAACAGCTGTCATCAATGAAGGACACCCCCCCAAGCCAGGAAGAGAAGGTAATGCACTGTGCATCTGTGTTTGGGTTAATACTGGGGAATGAAACCACGCTGCTGGGACAGGAGGGAAGGAAGGAAGATTTGGTCACTAAAGAATTAAGTGCTACTACATATTAGGCACTCCTATTCCCAATCCCAAATGAATCTTGCTAAACTCATCATATGCAGAAATACAAGAAAATCTACATAAAAAATCACAGAAGTACCTTCAGCATACTAGCAGTACCTGGCATAATTTTTTAGAAATGGTACCTGACAAGGTCATCTATCAAAGACATGAGCATCTGTAACCATCTCAGAAAGTGAGATGGAGATGGCTTCCTTAAATCCTGTTACTCACAACCAGCTATGGTACACTGAGTGGCCTCTCCAGTTGAAGTAAAACCACAGTAGGAAGTAGAATTGTTCAGTTTGCATGCTGTCAGGTTACTGTTCTAGTCCTCCGTTGGAAACACACACAGCACCAGCAAGATCAAGGGCAAGAATGGTACACAGCATTGTGAGACTAAACTCTTGACAGTGCAGATGACAACACTTCCTTTCTTTGCAGTCTTATGGAAAAATAAGAAGTGTTACTGGAACCACATACCAGCTACACATTGATTAATTAGATGTGCCAAGACCAACAAAATAAACACCCACAATACATTTTCTTTTGTGTACAGTTTTTTCAAAGTATAGTAATTCCCCTTAAGACTCAATAATGAAGTTTCAGAGAACACCATTTTTAATTGTAGCTTGTAAATTGTACAAGATTTATTGTTATCTGGCACAGTGTAAAAATGTTTAGTTTGGATGCATAAATGCCTTTTAATGCCCAGAATTACAATATTAAAAGATTGTGACTGTAGTTACTTAATGAGCACTTTTGAGAAACAATGGCAAGTGAAACAGGCTCTGACATAAAAGTGTACACCTACACATCTGCTTGACCACATGACATTTCCAAATGGTCTTCTTTACAACAGTATTTGACAAGTGATGAAAGTTGGGTTGTTAAATCTGACAGTCTCTCAAGTCTGTATCTTCAGGACACTTTTTTTATAAGACTCTCAGCTTTGGGTTTTCCTGAACAGATCTCCTACTTTAATAATTGCACCAGTACAAACAAGCATACTTATTTATCATTCCCTGTTTTCTAGTAGGAATCAAGGATTTAAAGATGTCTGTTTAAGGGACACAAGAAAGGACCTGAATTCTGGGAAGGTGTATGCACAAGATCATGTATCACCTTCCCAAGAAGTACATAAAGTGAGTAATATGAAATAGAAATATGTAGAATATAGTAGTAATGTGATATTCTAATTAATATGGGAGATACAGGCTTGATATAACACTTTCTGATATTATCCTGTTTTCAAAATTTAGACCCTCACAACCCTACTCAGTTTCCATGTCATACTTCAATGTCTGCCCTTGGTGTAAACAAATTTCCTAAATATCTTGTTCTGGACAGAGAATGCCAGTCTGCCATGGATATTTCTGTGGCTATCTATCTCAGTGGCAAGGCTCAATCTCTTAATTGTTTCAGTCCACTCCTACAAGATAGAACACCGTATAAAACAGCAGCAATATTCCTTGTCCCTGAAAGCCATCTGAGTACTCATCTTTCCTCTGCTGACAGAGTAAGCACATATTAAACATCTCCTTGGAGAGTTTCCTGATCATCATGAATGGTTTCTTCTGGACTGGACTATACCTTCTGCTTCTTATCAAGTCCCTGCAAATTCACTAGCCTCCAGAGACCAAGTGAGGAAGAAAAAACCCAGTGCTCGGTATTTATAGCACCAAATAAAAGGACAGAGACCTAGTTTCCAGTTTCTACGTCAGTAAATACTTAAATATTTGACCATTCAGCATCACAGCCACTAAAATCTCACAATAAAACCTGCCAGACTGTGGGAGAAGTGTGCAAATATTGCACCAAAGAACAGAGTTGATCTATACCTTTTCTTCTTCAGAAAAATTCTGCAAACACATTTTGAGTTCTTATGAAAATATTCTTATGTTCTAAGTAAGTTATGAGCCATGCAGCTAGTCTGTTGCATAGTGCACTATTCCTACCTGTGCAGTGGAGACCCAAGAAACTGGGAGTTATGGTGTCTTTTTGTAATCAGTGTATGTTTCCTGAAAATGGATTGTTTGATAATATATTTAAAAAATGAAAACAATGCTCCATATATATCCTCATAGTCTTGGATAAATGACTAATGTTTCAATTAACAGATGACCTCTCTGCTGTTGTTGCTGAATCTAGAAGCAGGACAGGGCTTGATTTAATGGAGAAAAGACTGAGTTTTTGTGGTTTGTGAATTAGTATCACCAAACAAGCATAAAGCATCAAAAGCACTCAGCCTGGAGAATTTGCTGTGGTTTATGAGGTAAGACCTTTACAACTGCTCTTCCCCTCTGTCTCAGCAGCTCCTGTAGGGAAGTGCTTTGGTGGCCTATTGTCTTTATGGAAATTATGAGTTTCTGTTAAATTCTCTATTAAATTCAGTAAAGGAAACTGCCCGAGATTTAATTTGACAAAGAAGCTAACTCATCTGGCTTTACGGTGATAGAATCTTATTCCTTGAAACTGAAGGGGGAAACAGTGGGCAAGTAAAGAATGGAAAAAAAAAAAAAAAAAAAGGGACCTTCTTTGGGAGGCAAAGCTGAAAAGTCCTCTGTGTGTAGGAGAACTAGGGCAAACCACATCCTGGGCTGCACTAGAAAAGTGTACCAAAAGGTTGGAGAAAATGGTTCATCTCCTCTATTCTGTGTTTGTGCGACCACCTTTGGAGTATTGCATCCAGCCTGGGGGTCTCCAGCACAAGAGAGATGTGGACATACTGGAGAAGAACAAGATCAGCAGAAGGTTTGCAGAATGGATGTGGGGTTGGACCATGGGATATATGCAAATAGGCTGGGATTGTTTCATCTGGAGAAGAGAAGGTGAAGGGACCTTAGTGCTGTTTACAACTACTCATGGAAAAACAATGCTTTTCTATTATGTATCTCACCATTGTGCTTTATGGAAGACTTCAGATGGGATGAAAAGCATTTGTCACTACACGGGACATTACAGAAAGGATTTTTTTTACCATCTCAAGCCTAACCTTGAGAAAATTTCAACAAAGGATGTGAGGGTCTCCTTAAGATAGAAGAAATTACTAAACTTTGGAGTCCAACACCTGCCACAGCAAAAAAAAATCTGTCCCTCTTAGTGGTATCTTTAAACTCCTTCAATGTCTGATTTGATAGGTGATTTCTTTTGTCACATAGTCAATGTATCTGGTTGGATTAGATCATGGTTTATTTGACTTGATAGGTGTTACGTATTGGTCTATAAAAGATGGATCAGTTTTGACAGGTGACATGGCTTGGAGCTCAGTAAAAAACATTGATACTTCTGTGAGATGTTCACTTTGGATAGTGATGTACCACTCAGTGCAGCTTATCAAGGGGCTGCACACTTTAATATATAGAGGGTCGCATTCTCCCTTGTTGACTCCTTGCTGAATAAATGTCACTTTCTGTGTATACCTCAAGCACTTCTTGCTTTAACAATGATTAACATTAACAATGGTGACAGTTCTGTGTTACTCTTGTTGCAACTGGAGACTCAACCTTACTTGTGGATATTTATCTAGCCTGAGTTTATCACGGGACTATTAGCGGCTACCTACTCTTGATGGTAGCATGTGAACTAGGAAGAGTTTGACTTGATTTCTAGCTTACATGGGCTCATGTTTTCCAGCAGCAGAATTGCACATAGAAATTACTGAGAAAGAAAAATTTAGAAACAAATTTCTTCACTTTCAGAGTACCACTATAGATGAAGGCTTTAATGTATTTGAAACAACAGCACTGTCATTTTTTTTGTCTTTGAAAGACAAGTTTCCTTCATGATGTGAGTATACTTAGCAGGTAGCATGGAGCCAACTCAGGCACAGGCCAGGCAGTCGTTTATATGTATATGCATCTTAAAGCCTATCCATGTGCTGTGGTGTAATTGTAATTCCATATGCATTTAAGTGTTCTAAGGAGATGGCCAAACCACCTTGCCGTAAGGGCTAAGGAGAACAGAGAGCACCAGAACCCAGCTTTTGTGTTGTATGATGTAAATGGTGAGACATAATATCATGAAGGGCTCTGGGGAGAAGCAAACATCTCTAGCTGCCTATCATGGAGACACTTTGAGAAAACACAATGATTCTCCTGCAAGTGCGGGTCTGTAAGTGAAAAACAGTGGAGAGAGCAGAGTAGCAAAGTATATTTTAAGATATTAAAAGATAAGTACTATAATTACTAAAGTAGGCATAGACTACAAAACAAAAAAAATATAGGCTAAACTGTAATTATGTCTCTGAATGACAGTTCTAGGATGTGACCCCCTTGTGTAATATTTTTAGATGCACAAAATATTTGCAGTGTGTCAGTTGGGACACTTCTTCCACCCAAATCAGTGAAAGACTAATTGCTCATGGCATATCCAGTGCCTCATTAAAGAAAAACAAAATAACAACAGCAAAAGAGAATAGAACATGCTAATGTCTATTATAAAGAAGGCAGCTCTGACATATGCCACTGGAGAGGGAGTTTGTGTCCGTTTGAGATGTTACTCTCTGTCTAATAATGCCTGATGCTGTAGCTCACAGGGGCTTTGAAGGTGCCTGAGAGACATGGGTCTCCTAAGTTGAAGAAAGAAAAGGAGAAAAATTTCCTCTTTCAGAATAGTTGCTATCATTTACTGTTCTCAAAACTATGCATCAGTTTCTATATTTCTCCTGATGTCTTTTTTTCTCTCTCTTCAGCTGGCAAGAACACAGTAGCAATGAATTTGTAGCAAGGTTTATGTGAAAGACAAAAACATTACCTCACAAGCTATCTGAGATGAGACAGACCCTCTTTTGCCAATCATGCAAAGTCAGCTTATAAGGAAGGCACAGAGCAGGAAGGGTGAACAGTAGCATCTCTTTGTACAGCTGAGATGGAAAGAGAACTGACACAAGAGCAGACATTGCATTCACTTGGATTCTGCAGCTGGCAGCAACCAGAAAGTTGTGACTTTGGTCACTTCTCTCTGGTCAGTGACTTTAGAAAGATTTGGCTTTTACAAATTCACCCCTGTTCATTCCATCATGTTTAAGGAGGACTCTACTTGCTCCAATCCAGAAATGTATTTGTTTTGTTGGCTGTTCAGCATTCATTACTTCATATCCAAGAGGATGGAGGAAAGGGTACCAATTTCTTCCATTCATTTTTCATTGTCTTTAGCCCTGTCATTGGCTTCTCCATCCAGGGAGCAATATGCTTTGTGATCTAAAATACCAGCGAGAGCAAAGAAAGCGTAATCCTCGCTGATAATATCGGTAGCTTTCTTTTTTGACAAGGAAGAGACTACTTGCTATTCTTACACCCACTATGGATTCCATCACAGGATCCTGCACTTCTCTGTCATTTCTCTTTAATGCATTCATGGTCTTTTAATTAAAATGAATGAAGCTGGGCATGATAAGCATTGACAAGTGGGAGGAAGGAAAAATTGATGTCTGCTTTTGTGTGCAGGTTATTTTGTATTATTTAGGTATAATAGTGCTGAAGTGTCTCACTCATAAAATGCAGTGGGAGGTATCGATGTGTCAGGAGTAGTAATTATTTCCCTCATAAACCAAGGCATTTGTTACAGTTCTGCTTGCACATGAGACAGTCACCTTTCCTATTTCTTTCTTTTCATATTTTGGCCCACATAAAATTCTGCACTGAGGTGCCAGGTATTATTTTCCATTTGTGCAGTTATGTCTCAGGTAGGGAGGCTGATTGATGCCTCAATCATGCCAAGTCAGGAAGGGCACAGTATCTGAAAAGAGCTGCCATGCAACCCAGAACAATCACTGCTCCTAAATCAGACAGATTTTGCCTTGAAGACCATACTGCACCAGCCACATTTCTACATCAACACTGCAGATGCTTTTCAGGTGGCTGAGTCAGAGTTGGACCTTTCTACTCCACTTGTCCCTCCATGCCAGATGTACAGATGTTCTCTCTGATGTGGTGTACCTTCCTGGCAAGGACTGGACTGTGGCTCCTAATCTTGCATCAGAGAGCTCCAAAGTTTTCTATTTTATCACAGACATGTAGGGATTCCTTATGTTTAGAATGGCCACAAACTGAAGCTGTAGAAAAAATAGATCAGATAATGTATAGAAAAACATTCTTACATATTTCGACAGGTTTGAATTAAAAAAGAATTAAAAAAATTAATAAAAAAAACCACAAAAAGAACAACAACAACAAAAAAAAAACAACAACAAAACAACTGCGTGAAATCTGTTACCGTGTTGAATAATGTCTCAAAAGAGTAAATGTGATACACATAATCCGATGCTGGGCATTGCCATATACAGTGCTCAAGGAAATGCTCCTCTCTTTAGTCTAGATGTAGCAACAGCAACAGCAGGATGTTTCACTGGCAATCATGAGATCTGTTTCTATTGTCACTGTGTTTGCGAACTGTTTCAGTCTATGTAGAAAAAAGTATGCACATGCTGCAGAAATGCAAACAATACATCACAATATTTAAAAGGGAAATTATTTTAAGGCAGCCTATGGAAGACATCAGGGATGAATTTGTTCCCCTAGGTGTCTTCTTTTCCCCATATTTTTAATTCGTATTATTCGTATTATTCGTATTATATCATTATATCATCTATTCGTATTATATCATCTAAAGATAAAAGAAGATAATTCGTTGATGTATCATTTTTGTCTTGCAGTGTTTGGAGAAAGGGAATATAATTTTTTTTCCCCCAATTGAATTTTCTACTCTGAAAGCCCTAGAACTTGTAACTCCTTTTGAAGTTTCTTTATCAACTTCACTTTGTTGATATTCAGAGATCAGAGACAAAATTACTCTTCTCGTGGTATCTTTTGATTGCACAGTGTCACGCCAGAATGTCTGAAATGTGATGTGACTGTTTCAATGGGTCAAAGCAAAGTGCAATATAGTAATGACCACATTTCCTTCATTATGTTACCCTCCCTGCATTTAAAAGTTCACTCCATCTTTTAAAGAGGGAAACTCAATTTCACAAGTGCTGGTGCATTAAACATGCAGTGCATTGCTTGGAAAGATGTCTTCATTAGCTTTGCCTCACTGGTAAGCAAAATTAAGTAGCTGATGATGACCCAAATTCAACTCTGTTCTGAATGTCATGGACTGTCTCATAGTGTATTAGAAAACTAACAGGTGACAGAAACACTGAAATTCAATTTGAGTATTTCATGAGCTAGCTCTTCCAGGGAAAGGGAGAAAAAGGATTCCTCTGTGTAAAATAAGCAGGGAGCTTTTTCCTATTCTCCTGCCCCGAGCCTTATCAAAACAAAGCTGTCAGAAGGCAATCAGCAAGTGTGAAGCTCTGTGCTGCTCACTTCTGAGTCCTGCCTCTGTGACAGTCATTTGCAGTCCCGTCAGGAGTCTGCTTTGGCACTGGTGTGAGGATTTCCCTACAGAAGGGAAATGGAGACTGTATGCCTCAAGTGAAAGCAATAGGAAAAAACATCAGACTAGGCAGGGCTCATTGCCAGCTAATATTTCCCGCCCCAGATTCATCAATTTTTTTTTTTCCTACTTCAGGATCAGAGGCTGGATTCCACCCTACTACAGGAGACATTAAGTCTCAGCTAACAGGATAACCATAGCTGCAAGGGGACTTACAGACTAACCCTTTGAAATGAGGATCAAATTTACATAGACCACCCCTGACAAATGCTTGTCCAACCCCCTGACAAAATCCTTCCAAGGAAACAATCCTACATCCTCTTTAGTCATCTTGTCAATGTTGCCCTTCTTCAGCAGTTAGAAAGTTGATCCTAATTTGAAGTTCTTTGTTTCAAATGACAGTGATTGCTTTCTTTAATTATTTTATATACTCTTTGGTTGTTCTCATGTTTTATTTTGGTATTCCCTTTTCTGGACTAAACAGACCAATTTTCTTCCATCTTCCACAATGATTTTCATAGTTATTGGTCTTCTGTGACCTCTAGAACTGATACAGCCCTCCTGAATTAAGCTTTCCTGTAACCCTCTTTATCTCACCCAGCTCCCCAGTGGCTTCCACACTACCCCAGAATCATCTCCTATATTGTCTTGTCCTGTCATTTAATGTACATCCTTTTGCCATGAACCACATTTTGTAGTTTATCCTTTCTGATTTTGCTCCTTCTCTACTTTTGTTTTATTTCTGTGTTCACGCTTCAGTTTATTTTTAATTTTAGTTCCTGGTGCAATTGTGATGACTGCTACAGCTTCTATCTCTTTTCCTCATTAGGGTAACTCTTTATTGTTCATTATTATAGTGCAATGGCACACCTTTATCGTCCTGATTACCTTACCTGCAGATCCCTCCTACAGACTCCTGAATCTGGTGAAGTCTGCTCTTCTGATGTTCCTTAGACACTGAACTCTACTCCTTCAAACCAGTGATAGGACAGATCAGGACCTGACAGTACGCCCTATCTGCACTCCAAATGTTCACTTTAGCACTTCAACACTTTAAAGCTACACCACTTAGAAGATTTGGTTACATATCACGATACAGTTATCACACCATGATCCATGCAGTTCCATTCGACTACAGTCTGCCCAAACTGCATTTAATTCCTCCCCACTAGCCTGACCCAAGTCTAAAATGAAAAAAACAGAAAGTTGTATTTAACAGGACTCATAACATCCTGCAATGTTTTCCCAGTTTATATCTGAACAGTGAAAATTTACTTCCCTTCTCCCATTACCACTATTTATTTTCCTATTAATTTCTTATTAACAGTTTTTAAAAAGAGACTTCAGTTACCACCTCCTTCTGTAACCCATTTGTGGCAGATCCCCACCATGGCATAGTTATCTTCTGCTTTTGCTTCTTCTTGCAAGCCAGTGCTATCTCAACATTTTTGCCTCTGCCCATGGGATATTACCATTTGTTGTTTACCTCTAAAATATTCTGGACAGAATTAAATATTGGGGAAGTAATTTGGACACAATACCAAGATCAAAGAACTCCAGCTGACCTGTAGTCAGTCTTTCAGTGCATGTCTTAAGCACACAGTGGGATGGAGATCTCCAGGCCAGAACCAACTTGATAGAATGACGTGATACAGCATTCAACACAGCAAAGGGCTGTGCTGGCATGGCCATTCTGCACTGGAACCCCTGCAGACTTCTTGAGGTACTTTTGAGCTGGCTTGTATCAGAAATAGTGTGTCCAGAAGGACTAGGGAAGTGATCATTCGCCTGGTGAGGCTGCAACTCAAAAAACTGCATTCAGTTTTGGGCTTTGCACTACAAGACAGGCATTGGGATGCTGGAGCATGTCCAGAGAAGGGCAATGAAGCTGGTGAAGGGTCTAGAGCACAAGTGCTATGAGGAGCATCTGAGGGAACTGGAGTAGTTTAGCCTTTAGAAAAGGAGGCCGAGGGGAGAACATCAGCCCCTCGTGTTGTGACATTTTTGCTGTACTTTTGGAAGTGGAGTTTACCTCATGAACCCTCTGCCTCACCTTGATAACTCCCTTAATTTTTCTTCTCTGTCCTTTCTGCTGCATACTGAGCTGTTGGGGGATGGCTAGCAGCACAAGGCCACGATGCTGCAGAGTATCTCTGGCCTGAAACGAAGTGCTGAGTGAGCGGAACAGCATGTATGTTATCAGGTCAGCGTGACCTTGTGGCTGAACACTAGATGAAAACAGGAGGCTGAGCACCTGGGCCTGGACCCTCAGATAGGTTGTAACCAAGCCATAACAGAAGATACTAACCTACGTAATGCCTAACCAATCACTACTGGCAAAACCAAGATGTTATCCAATCCTGTATGATTACGCTTAAGAACAAACCTATATAAATGAACTACTAACTAGCAATAAATCGGAACAGACACGATAACTCTATGAGTAAATGTCTCTGATTCTGGCTCACCGCGACACTGAGCCACCTGATTAAATATTTAATCTCCTTTTCTGTAATGTCTGAAATAAGATAAAGAATGAAAATGGATCAAAGAATTGTGATTCTTTCAAGTGTGTATCGGGAAAACGTGAATGCAATATGCTCTTGGAGAGCCTGTGATATGCCCTGGCACAGCCAGCTCTCAGCAGGCAGGGCTCCTTGGTGCTGGGAGCAAAGTAGCAGGACAATATGCATGTATATGTATCGCAGTATTTGAAAGAAGTTATGGCATTAACAGCAGTTGTGGTATTTATGATTGAAATTCCTTGTGTTTCCTATCTTCCAGCAAAGTTGGTGTACCAGGGGTTTCAGTGGCAGCACAGCTCTCCTGGGAGGTATGCTTGAAATCAAAGTCCTCTTTGGGAAGGGGAAAGAACTAGCCCACCAAGGCTGGTAAGTAACTGTTGAACCCCATTCAGGGCAGAGGCTCGATGAAGATAAATGTCTCAAAGTCCTGTGCAGTGCTGTCTTTGCTTTGTGCTTTTATTATTGTTTGTCTTTTTCTTTCATTTTCTTTTAAAGTGAGAGTCTACACATGTTTATAGTTTCACAGGGACATTTCTTCTGCAAACTTGTAAAATTCTCCTTCTCAAGGAATTGCTCTCTTTCCAATACTTTTAGTTAGCATCTTGGTAGCTATTTCATAGATTATGGTTCTTAAATGTATGATGGCATTTCAGACTCAGAACTGAATTTACACTGTGTTGGCTGATTATGTTGTTTCAAAGTGTGTACAGAGTGTGTCAGTGTCAAGAAATCAAATGTGCTGTGACAGGAGACACACTGTCGAGCTCATTGCTCACCTCGAATGGATTGGCTAATCTAAGGACAGGTGAAAAGCCTGTCTGGATGCAATAAGAAAGTAGTGTTTCTTTCCATTAGAAATGTTTTTGACTGTTAGAAGCTTTTTAATAGACATTTAACTCTCGACAATAGAATTGGTGGAGACAGCTTTTCCATTAGGAACAGAGGATTCTAGTACAGGCAAAATTGCCTGTGAGCTGGGAATTTTACTTAGCTAGCCTTACTAGTTGTGATCGTTTTCCCATTCCTTTGTATCAGCTAATGTATATTTGAGGTGGGAATTAAGGTTTCCAACTCTCCTCTTGAGTTTTTAATAATGTATGAGTATGCAACATTTTCTGTTTTCACTTTCCTCCTAAATTAGTGCACCTTAAATTGGTGCCAAGTGCCAGATCCATCATGAATCTCTGCTCTCCAACATGAAAAAACTGATCTTGATCCACTACCTGAACAGGCAATGTCTAATAAAATGGTTCTGTAGCAAAATATAGGACTGTAATAAGTAAGAAAGGTTGTATTATGCATCACTTATTCTAATCTACCCATTACAGCACTAGGGGGTCAGAGATAGGGCTTCAAGAGGTGCTTTGATGCCTGTGGTATATGCATTTCTCCCCTGAGGGGAGGTAGCCCCCTACCAATTACTTTTCCACTTCTTCTACATCCCTGTCAGCTTTTCTATCCCAGATTGTTTCTAGGCTGGGAGCACCCAGTACAGACCATGCACAGACAGCAGCCCCATCCTCACTACAGAAGAGTCACCAGTGGGGCTCAGGGAGTATGTCCAGGAGGATTAAGCTAGTTTTCAGTCTGCCTTTACTGTTGCTTCAGTTGGATTTTCAGCTCACATAAATGAGACAAAAAAAAGGTTCATTTCCTTTAAGGCTTCCAGCAGTCAGGGAGGTGGCTGAGGTTCCCTGGAGAGTCCTGAGTTCCATGGGGCTGAGCACTCATCCTTCTCTTAGTGGAGACTAGGAGTGAAGTAGAAGGCTGTCAGGATCCATGACCAGATAGACCAGTTTGGCAGAGGTTAAACCCCCTTTCATCCCAATCAGGCCTCAGATGGCTCTGGGTGACTGGGAGCGGCTGGGCTTAACCCTTGAGTGATGTTCAACTAGGTGTTTTATCATGACCAGGTTTTTGCAATTCTCAGGAACAGAATTAAAACTCAAAACAGAGTCAAGTGTCAAGTCACTTTATTTAGCCTATGACAAGTGTGCAAAAGAGCGGGGTTTGGTTGTAAAGCTGCAGTGCCAGCAGTACACACCTTCTTGAACTTCAGAAGTGTTCTTGCCCATTAGAACTAAATTCTACATGAAACTAAAGGCTTGAAATGCTCACAATTTCAGCACTATTGCAGCTCATCTGTGTGCTAATTGCACTGTTTTCAGAAAAGTTTTAAATCTAGAACTATTTTGGGAGGAATATTTTGTCCACAGGTAATTTGAGGGTAACATCTGATTTACTATTCCTGTGTGAGCAACTGTGGGAATTCAGGAGTTGCATATAAAGTTACAAACTTAATTTTCTTTTAAATTATTTGATATTAACATATTTTATCATGCAGTTATGTATGAGTGAGCTCTTCAGTATGTTACGGCTGCTGATATTAGAAGTTTAGAGGGACAGTAAAGGGATGTAACTCATACCAAAGTTGTTCAGCAATGTTGCTCCCTTTTGTGATTAATGGGATACCTTGAAAAGTCAGCAGGGATGCTGCAGCCTTGACATACAGAGATGCTTTTGCTTGTGAAGCAGTAGAGTTGTAGGTGTAGAGCTGACCTCAAGGCTTCCATGGCTTAGAACCAGACACATTCCACTGTGAAGCAAAAAAAAATGTATCAGACTCATTCTGACAAGCTCTGATTGCAGAACATATGCTGAGGTGGCAGCTTCAAAGATTACAGCGTAAAATGTAAGTTTGTTATTGTAATCTCATTTCTATTGTAAAGGATGAGAAAGTATGAGCTTACAGTGCATTAGGTATGGCTATCTGATGGGGCAGTCAGTGTTGCAATGCCTGAGCCTTCTCCTGCAATTATTTCTGGGCTTCTTATCCCAAGACCACCTAACATAAAGGCCAACTCTCCTGCCAGTGAGGTATGGGCTCCAGCTTGCTTGCCTTGCACAAGTGTCTGAAAACCTGGGCTACAGGCAGATTCCCACAGGTTCCTTCCTCTTCACCTAGTGACTTAGAGGTCCTTCTGCAGGAGACATCTGCCTTCAGTGTGGTTTGAGGAGTAGGTCTTCTTCGCATGGCCAGCCCTCTGTAGAAGATAAACCTCCAGGGACCCAGGACCTGCTTGGTCCATGTCAGGCTTGGTAGATCACTGAATCAACATTTCCCTCACCTGGGTTTATCCCTTAGCCTGTTATTGTAAACAGTGAGCTTCTTCAGGTGAATTACAAAGAGGAACATTACTTGTTCCTTATCTGAATGAAAGATAAGTTGTGTCTATCCTCTCAGGAGGGTGCACTGCATCAGGAGCCACAAGAGGCATCGGTCTGCAATGCGGCCTCAAGCACCTCTGCTTCAGAAAATATTTGTTTCACCACGTATCTGTGTCTACTGTTTATTCATGGACAGTTCACAGCATCTCCAAGCCCAGTTTGACACTGATCCCTCTGAGGAGATTAACAGTCCTGGTATTGTCCAAGGGATCTGGGAAGCAACTAAAGGCATTTGGATTCCACTGAAGGACATTGCCCACTTCAAATTTAAAGGCTACACTGTGTTAAGCTGAAGGTGCTAACATTTTTTTGGTTGAAAGACCAAGTGCAAACAAAATCAATGTCCAGCTCCTGAAAGAAAGAAGTCAGATGTTTCCAAACAAATTCCCTTTGGAAATTCAGCCCAGTCAGACCTCACCTAAAAAAATCAGCATCCTTGGCTGCCTTTATGACATGTTTAACAGCAAGGGTCTATCAAAGATAATGGGCTCTGTCTCCAGACAGGATATCACATGTCACTGTGGCTGATTCTTCATCAAGGGAAATAATTGCCCTCAGTGACTGCAACCTGCTGCAATGAGGCTAAAACTGGGGTTCAAAGAGAATGACATTTGGGTACATTAAAACACAGTAGAAAGCAAACGTTGACATACCTCCTCAAAGTGGGAAGTTAGTCTCCCTTTGCATAAATGTAAGATATAAATGTGGTCTCAGGGATTCAAAGCTAAAAATTGCTACTATATTGCCTAAGGTATCTAAATATGACATATGGTAAACAGGACTGCACAGATACAAGCCCATTTAAAATCTGTTTCGGCAGCAAGACTCAATTGTCATGTTTTGTTAGGTCTGTTTTGTGAAGCAAAGGCAGAGCTTATGTGCACATGCAGTGCAACAAAGGATTTCCTACTATGCCCCAGGAAAACTGACAAACCAAACTATTCTCTAATTGAGTTGTGTTCCACTGTAATGAAAAATGTGGTCTTTTTAGCAAACAGCTTTAAAGCTAATTAAAGACCATCTTAGGCTATCATAGTTTGCTTTTAAGAATAATATTATACAACCATGTTTGTGGTTTTAGCTGGGCATTACAATGTCTTCTCATAGCAATAGCAAATCATGACATAATCTAAGAATAATAGAATAATCTGGTAAGAAAGCCACAACAAAAGGTTTGCAAGGCAGCTAGTAGATCTCAATTCAAACTCTGCATCATCATTACTTAAAGGCAGAAGCAGGTCTAAAATATTTGTTTTCAGTAGAACTTACAGAGTTCTTATAAAGCAATTTACATCCCAAAATGCATTTTGGAGGAAGAGGGAGATGCAAAGCTTTGTATTTGGTAGAATCAGAATAAAACTTGCAACACAAATAATTTGGTTTGCCTCATAAATTATTTGCAGCTTAAGCAATATAAAACCGCGCTGTTCCACAAACAAGGCAGTGAACTACAGAGAAAGCAAAAGTGGAAACTGAAGAGAATTTTTTCCCCTTTGTCAAACTTAGGAAACATGAATGGTAAATTAATAGCTTGGAGATTGGGGACTTTGCAGTGATTAATAGTGGTGGTTTAAAAAACTCCTTCTAGAACAAAATTTGCAAATAGAAATGCTGTACCAATGACCCTAACACTCCTCCAACCAGGAAGCAGCTTGCAAAGCTCTATCAGAGATTTTTTTCTTAAGGTAAAGTGGCAATCTTTCTATGAGTGTTTCTATAAAGAC
Organism: Heliornis fulica; assembly: GCA_013399135.1. Classification (NCBI taxonomy): domain Eukaryota; kingdom Metazoa; phylum Chordata; class Aves; order Gruiformes; family Heliornithidae; genus Heliornis; species Heliornis fulica. The sequence continues at coordinate 197,922 of VXBZ01004285.1, forward strand.
TGGTTTTTACTGGCACTCTCCACCAAGATAACTTAGGCAAATTCCAGCTGAGATCATGAATAGGAGGTAATGCCTAGTGGAATCTAAAGGAATCTAGTTTTGGACTATAGGCATGTTCATGGTTAGATCACATGCAGGAGAGATGGCATATGCAATTCATTACTCCTATGCAATCTTTCCCCTAAATCAAACTTCCAGAGTGCTTACCAGATATAATCCCTTTCCATACTACTGATAAATGTATAGCACCTGCAAAACATGATAGGCACTACTTTTCACGGGCAGTGTATGCAATGAACATCTCTTTCTCTAGACTAGTAGGAATTTATACACAGCCATAGACATTTATACATGGACAACAGCCGGTGATTTTCCACGACTCAAACCTCATGAACAAAATGGAATGAGGTTATGCATTTTTTGTGTAATAGGTACTGAAAACAGCTGAGTTCACTGTCCCCTGTATTGAACGATTCTTCCACTAAATGATTTTTTAATATATTTTACAAAAAAGCCAGTTGTTCCAGGAGTCAGTGTAGAACTAAAGAATTTGAAACTTAAGAAATTCCCATTTGTTTTTTCCCCAATAATTGGCCTTCAGGGTGTTCCTGAAGTTAGCAAGTACATGAGACGAGATTAATTTTTTAGATATCAAGGATAAAATTTAAGTTTTCCATGAGTATATAAATAGACCAAAAAAAAAGATACTGCTCAGTTTCTCAGTGGAAAGGCAAAATCAATGAAATTTGGTGTCATGAAAACCAAAGTGATGATGCGCTGTCTCTCACTAAAAGGTCAACAATGAGCAAGTGTCTTGTATTGTCACCTGTGAGAAAGATCTGTCAGGAACCGCTTGAGACCACTTAGCGGCTAAAAAGCGAAGTAAAATACTTGGAAAGCTGACTGAGTAATCTCATGCTAATTACCATTAGCAATCATTCTTGAGCACTTTCAGGAGTGGGCAAGACACCATAAGAATGGAAAAAGGCAAACCTAGTATCTGAGAGCAGTTGTCAGAAAGCAAGTCATTGTCCCAGAGAAAATAATCTCCATGTGCTAGACAAAGCCTTAGGAAATGGCCGGTGGGATAAAGCTATGCTTTGCCTGACAGGGAATGCAACTTTCCTCACTAGATGGTTTCAAGAGAGATTGAGTAAAGGTAAAACCCCTTATTTGGGGGGGTCGCTGGTTGTTTTTTAAGCAGGTGCATGAACTAGAGTATTTCCTGAGGTCCTTTCCAGCTCTTTTTCCATGACTCTTGTGCTCCACAGAAATAAAAAGGTACAGAAGTCATTGTAGCTTCAAAGTCTTAATTATTTTTTATTCTCATTAAATGATCCTTTCTATAGTTAGAAAACTATATATAGTTTCTATATATTCTGCAGATGCAGCAACTGACCAGGCTGCGTTCACCCTGCAGAGACGTCTACCCAATGAATGTAAAATTTATCTGGATGATAAAAGTTTAACACTGCTTTGAAGTTACTTTATAGTTTCTAAACACACACATCAATACCCTTTGAAACATTAGAGAGAGTCCATGAGGAGACAATTCCATTATTTACACAACTGAATTAAAAAAAAATAATCTTAAACTGACATAGCCTTGTTTGGATTTTACTTGTGTTACTTAATGGTCCTCTAGACATAAAAGCATTTTTGGCAGGCACACTAATATTCAAATAAAGGAATGATTTAAACCATCTGATTTTCTCTTCACCACCACCTGCTGTAGCATTACAACATTGTCCTGCCAAAACAGCATAGAGTTCACTGTACCCTGGGCAAAGTACCTAATATTTTTATCCCAGAATTTAAAACCCCAGTGCAAAGTGAATTCTCCAGGTATTGTATGTCACTGGTATTCCCACCAGCCCAAGTTCAGGCCCCTGTAACAGGCTGAAGTAGTAAAACCAGAGCCAAATAGTTCAGACTTGGAGATGAAACCAACAGGTACGTAGTAGAATGGCCATAAAAGCCACAGAACAAGAATATTCAACACATAAAAATGTTCATTTTTACCCTACTCTTCCAGTTGGAGTCAAAGGTTTTTCAGAGCTCCCGAGTAAATGAATCACTGAATTTTCATGTTGTCATAGCAGTGTCTATGAGTTACAGAGACAGAATATGAAAGGGGACAAAAGACGTTTATTATGCATTGTTGACGTAAATTTCAGGGAACAAGGGGAGAGAAGTTACAAATAAAGTTGTAACAGCTAACTCGTGGAAAGGCGTAAGAATAAACTGTTGGATGTTCTTTTCAGCTGTGGTGGTGGGAGAAGGATCTGGTTTGGCATCTAAAAAAGAAAAGGATCTGGAATCTGGGAAGAAGAGCAAGCGTGTAGCATCCAGGTAGGTATCTCGGAGGGTTTGTATGATGCAAAAGAGCTGCTTATGCAGTGAAAGGTGATCTACACCTGCACCTCGGTATGCCGAGTATCTCTCCCGTTGCCCTTCAGCGCTCGCCCACCATCGGCTCCGACCTGCAGACCCAGCCCGGGGCTCTGCCCCCGCTCCGGTGCCTGGCTCTGCCCGAGCATCCGGGCTGCCCATTGCCAGCGTGATGCCAAGCATGAAACGGGCTCTAGAGCTCTTTCGCGTAAGCTCCAGCCGCTGTTCGCCTCAGGGAACCAAAAAGCTCTGCTCCGGCTCGGGCTAACCCCGGTCCGGGGGTGATCCTGGGCCACTCCGGGCCGCGAAGGCGATGTCGGCCGGGAGGGAGAGCGATGCCGGAGAGGTGGCAGGGAGGGGTAGGCCCACAAGTGCTGCAGGGAGGCGCGAAGCGGCCGCTCCCGGCTCCGAGTCACCTCAGCCCTCTCCCGCCGCGGGGGCGGACCCNCCCCGCGCTCCGCCCGCCCCCGGCAGCAGCAGCAGCGGCAGCGGCAGCCTCAGCCTCAGCACCTCCGCCAGCAGCTCCAGTGGCAGCGCCATGGACCTCTCCTTCATGGCCGCGCAGGTAGGGCGCTGCGCCGGGACGGGATGGAGCGGGGCGGGCCGGGGCAGAGGCGGCGGTTGGGCTCGCAGCCCCTCTGCTCGTTCTCTTTCCCGCTCCGAAGTTGCGGCGGCGCGGCGGGAAACCCGGGCGGCGCCTCGGCTTGGGGGCGGGGGGGGGGGGGACACCCGCCCGGGCGCCCCCCCCCGCCACA
>VXBZ01004285.1:201079-255990 GCA_013399135.1 Heliornis fulica
AAAAAAAAAAAAAAAAGATAAAAATAAGGAAAAGTCCGTGGAAAAGCAACCAGCCAGAATTGGAGGCGCTGCGTGAGAAGTTACCGGGCGCGGCACCTGTTAGCGCCCAGCAGCGCGGCCCCAGCCCGGGCGCTCTCGGTGCGGACAGCCGGCCCTCGGCTGGGGAGGGGCAGGCAGCACCTCTTCTCCCTCCGAAGCCGGGCTGGAGACAGCAATCGGAGATGGGATTTTCCGTCTCTTTTCCTCCCCTCCGTACCGCGCTCGTACGTGCATCTGTGTTGGTATGAGTTGACCCTGCGCGCAGAATCTGGCTTGGCGTGCACAGAAATGCTCTTCTGTCGGCATGAGCAAATCGTTTAAATTGCAGCTAAGTTCTGGACCCGAGGCGCTATCGTGGCTATTGGTGACCAATGTATTGATGGTTAATATACAGAGAAGTATGTAACGGCTATAAGTCACCCAAAATCATCCTGGTGAATCCAGGTGAATAAGGTTTTTCAGAACATAGCAGAGCATTACTATGCTTCGGGAAAAGTCACACACGCTGAACATCCTTTTCATATTTTTCCAGGATAATTTCTTCTGTTCACGCGGATACCTAACTGCATGTATGTAATTGGGTCTGGCTTTAAGATTGGTTTGGATCAGAGTTCTAACGTCTGCCAAAATGCGTTACCTCCTGTTCAGAGTTGGAGCAGGGGCCAAGGAGGCCCTTCTGCACTGTTGCTCCCTGAACACTGACTTCAGCTGGAGGTGGTTGGTGGAAACCAAATCTAATCCTTGCTGCCTTGTTCTGTTTCATTAATGCAATGGCTGTTGTCTCTTGTTCCCTCCCTTAAATTCTGCTTCTGAGAGGGTGTCGGGTTCTGCCTTTCTGCAAGTAGTGATGGCTGTCCATGAACCTCTTCCATTTGGAGGTATTTCTAAGAAAAAAATTTTTTCAAGGAAAACCTCAATGAGGAGGGGGAAAGCATTGTTTCTTTTGATTTAAAGTTTTCCTGCGAACTGGAATGTTCAAAGGAAATTTTGTATGTGTCAATTTTCCTGTGGTCCTTTTCAGCATGATCATTGAGTTCCTTTTGTCCATCTTTTGTTGTCTGTGTGTTGAGCTGACCCATATTCCATCTATCTTCTAGCTTTGTGCACTGGAGGAGTCAAAAAGCTGGGTGCTTTAGTCCTCTCAGAAACATTCCCTCTATAAATGTGTCTCATACTTACTAAGTTGCTAATGCAACAATTTACAGTGAATTATGTGCATTTCTTCCTCATCTTCTGGGGTTGGTGTATTATTTTCCTTTGTCACAGCAAGTGACAAAGAATAATGTTTTTCATTGTTCCTTTGGCAAATTTGGGGAATCTTCCTTTCCTTCAGTGACATCTTTTTAAAGAAGAAAAGTATTTATGTTGAAATCTTGAAGCACAGCAGGCTATCCCAATCCACCTCAGGAAGAAAGGATGCGGTACCTTAGACCTCTCACCACCCAAAGGCTTCTCTGCCGTGAAGCCTTTGGGTGGTGGGTGAGAGGCTGGTGGGAGGGGAAGGCGGGAGGTGGTCGGGTCTCCTGGGTGTCTCTCTCTGTGGGGGCATGGGGCTCTCCAGGTCTGCACAGCACCTGTTTCATGGGGTACATGGGGGTGTCCTCTGGGGGGGGATTTGTGTAGGTAATGTTTTATGAGCTGTAAGATTGGATTTCTTGGGCTCCTTCTCTACTGAAGAAAACCAATCCAGTTGTTAGGTCACTGTGTACAGCAGATGCTACACTTACCTCTCACTCCCCTATCACAAACCGCTTGTATCTTTCTTTCTGACCTGGAGGACCAAAGCTTTCCATTCATGTCACCACAGTGGCCTTTAACCCCCAGAGCATCACTCCTCTAATTTAAGTATTGCTTTTCTTCAACTTTCTTTTCCTGATAATTCTTTTTTCTTTTTCTTTTTTTTTTTTTTTTAAAACATCTCTGTGGCATGTCTAGTGATGTGCCCCGTTGAGGTGACCTTCAATAAGAGATATGTGAGAGCAGAAGAGAATCACTGACCTGCACTCCCAGCTCTTGTGATGTAAAATAAGATGTGCATTTTACCAAACGAATACCGGGTACATTAATGCCAAAATGGGTAATGCCTAAACTGAAATGGCTAATAGCATAAAAACAATGGTTAGTTCTCAAGTTAATTCAGTTCCAAAAGGACCCTGTACACCATGTATGTACTTGTCATGGTTTAATTAAACCAGAACACTCCTATGTTGCTTTTGTAAATTATTCTCATCACGCCCTTGCACCACTCATTGTGGACCCAAGACAGCTTGCTAGATGCCTTGTGAGACACCATAAATGATGTGCACCTTACAGCCCTTCTGGTGTATGCAGAGACAGAAGGTGTGTGTAAGTTAACACTTTCCGCCTCAGTGATGCAATAGTATGTTATGGAGGATTAAAATCTGGCATCCTCTGAAGTGTACGGGGTGAAAGTGTCATTCCAGGTAATGCAGTAGTTAACAGTGACTTAAGCAAAGTTTTGGTGTGCCTGCTGATATGTTCAGTGGGTCACAGTCTGCAAATCTGGATAACTGCTATTGATATGTTTACCTGTTCAGGCACCTGAAAACCTGTTTTCTAGAAACACCATATACAAAACAATAGGAACAACGCACAGCTTTCATCTTTATTGCATCCCCTCTCTTTTTAAAATGCCTGTAAGACAGTTTATGCCTTGGAGGCCCTGAAACCATTTCATGTGCCAGCAGAAAGATATATCAAATCCCCCTCCCCAAATGATATATGTGATGCTGTAGAAAGGATAACGTTTCTCTGATAAAAATTGTTGTTGTGGAACGGGAGATTGTCAGGCAGTAATGCTAACAAATCTGTGTAGATACAGCGTGAGGGTTTGGATGCCCGCCTTAAGCAACCAGCTGTAGTACATTTATTAGCTGTGTCATGAAGAACAGCTTTTGAATGTAACGATTAAACCCATTTTTAAAATGAGCCTTTTTTGCATGTGTGTTCATCAGTAGTCAGCTGTGCAGGCTGTGGTGTCCTCTGTTCTGCGGGTGCTCTAATTATTTCAGGTAAGGTCAGTGGTGCTAATAAGCATGACCAACTCCTAGTTGAAGCCTATTAGTAATTTTTAAAATTTATTTTAAATCCAGATTTTAATTAAAGTATGCCTGCACACCTCAAGATACTATTCCAAAGATGTTCAGCTACTGCTGAGCTGTATGACTGGCTCATTTCTGTGTATTGTTCAGTGATTTCAGAGTGCTCTTGTAGTCTAGGTAACCTCATAAATAGCCTCTTCTTATAGGTACTTTTTCTTCCAGCATAAAAGCCTGGTTTTGGGGGATGCTTAACGCAGGGTCTGGGATAAGAGCACTCAATGCTTTCCAACCACAGTCAGGGGTTTGCTCACAGACACCTGGTGATGAACTGCCTCCCTCTCCCCTCCTGACACACTAAAATTAATATCCATTTAGCAACTGGCTACAGCATTTCTGTTAGAAAAAAAAAAAAAACCTCCAACAGTGAAAATTGCATCTTGGTTAATGGGAGCAGAGTTGAAATGGGCATTCAACTTCGAAAAACAGAGGCACATAGTGGGGGAAAAACTGGGAAGCTAGAGAGGAAAAGAATGATGTCATAGTCTTCAACATGGTACAAGTGGATGTGATCTGAACAGCACCTGCAGTCATAATGCCCTTTACGTGTTTTTCAAGATCTGTATTTGCAGTTTAACTTCATCCTTAAGTGATTTCTGTAATTTATATTTCATATTAAAAATTAAGATTGGATTTTTTAACTTGTAATATTTTTTTGATCAAGTATAGCTCCATACAGAAAAAAAAATTGTCAGATAAATTATCTGTTCTTCTTTCTATATAGAACAGGGAAGAGCTAATGAGAGTTGGGAGCAAGGTCTTTTCTGTGGAATTGTTTTATTTTGGTTTACTCACTTATAATTTACATATGAATTATCTGTTGGTTTTCCGTGTTCAAAACCTCTTTGTAAACAACTTCTGAGGATTTGAAATCCAATTAGTTGAATTCTTCATGATTAGTTGCAATGATTAAAAGACTTTTTTTTAATAATATTTGATTTCTATATTAGTATTAAGGATAATTTTTTATTTAAAAAAAATGCTTCAGGAGCTAGAGAAAGAAGTGAAACGCATTTGGTGCAGAAAGCAAAACCATTTAAATGTGGTGTCATAGCGTGTGTCCTTGTGACAGGACAAGGGGTAATGGTTTTAAAATAGAGGGAGGGAGATTTAGATTGGATATTAGGAAAAAGTTCTTTACTGTAAGAGTGGTGGAGCACTGGAATAGGTTGCCCAAGGAGGTGGTGGATGCCCCATCCCTGGAGAAGTTCAAGGCCAGGTTGGATGAGGCCCTGAGCAACCTGATCTAGTTGGGGGGTGTCCCTGCTTCTTGCAGGGGGGTTGGACTAGATGACCTCTGGGAGTCGCTTCTAACCCTAATCATTCTATGATTCTATGGTTCTATGAAATAAGAAAGATAATTTAAATTTTCTTGTGATTCTGTGCTGTATTACTCTGTTCCAGGATTTCAGGTCTGGTCAGAGATCGTTCAAGTCACTTGGAGACTTTAATTGCATCAGCAGTAGCTCATGCCACTTTTCCCAAAATAAGGCAGTGGTTCTTGGTGTACCTTGAAGAAACCCTATAGCTACCTATAACCTTGCTAGTATAAGAAGACTGAGGCTGCCATGCCTCCACATTAAACACATATTGTTATGAGCTGTGGAACTTCTGTGTGCTGGAAAGCACTAGAATACACAAGCTGAATAAGCTGAATTTGTTTAGGGTATGTTTGATTTAATACTGATATTTTCCAGAAGGTGTGGACTGCCTGTGTTTATGTTGTAAAACTGGGGTGTGAGCAGAGGGTGGGCTGGGCATTTTGGGGCACCCAGTTGTCTGAGAATCCCAGACATGGTTCAGTATCCTTTAATTCCTTTGTAATGAGATTTCTGGAGGCTAGAGGATGCACAATTAGGAGCAGCAGTATGCTGCTGTATCAGCATGGAGGAACTGCAGGATAATCTTGCATCTGTTTTCCCACTTCTTTATGTATTCTCTGATTCAGGGGTCAAGAGGGATTCAAAGCCTTTATTAGCTCTGTGCTCTTTGCAAAGCAAGGTAATCAGAGGGTATTAAAAATAAGAGGGTTTAGATTTGCGGTTTCAGTAGGTAATTCCCACCAGCTCAAAACAGAATCCAGGCTACTCGCTCAGTGTGAGCTTGTGTGTGTGTCTGTGTACACACGTATCTGCTGAGATAGCTGAATGCATTGCCTGCCTCCAGAGACAGATCAACTTTTTGGTCATGTTCATCCTTGCAGAATCTGTGTGTGACAATGCCAAATGGGTAGTTACCTGGAACCTTTAACAATGGTGGTCTAAGTTTAGGGATGATTATTTTACTTTTTTATTTTAAAATTGTGATTGGAAAAAAAAACAAAACTGTGAGCCAAATCACACAGATAATCAGGATTTAAAGATCCATGAACTTCTCCTTGTAAAATCTTGCCTTGATTATAACCTAAGACAAAACATCTTTGATCCTTAGCATGAAACACTAATAGTGTTGGCTAGGAGGATGTAGACATTCTCTTACATGACCAGTTCAGTGCTCACTTATGTACAGCATTAATAGGGCACTGACCATTATTCTACCAGCTGTGCTTTCTTCCAAAGGTTAAAGTAATTTTAGCTGGCATCCTTTGATTCCTTCAGAATGTCTTGACCTATAATAAATAGAATCAAAGCATCAAGAAGCTGAAAGAGCAGATCTGAGTTTACCTGGGGATGTGTCAGAGGCACAAAGTAAAAGCTGAAGTCCTGATGCTTCACTGTGATATGGCACAGCCAGAAGGACCAGCTGTGTAGCCCAGATGTTGCAGAAATCCAGCTCTGTATGTAAAAATCAGTGGTGCCCTCACCCAAGACATTTCTAGCAGCTGAAGTGAGAATCATTTTCTGGAGATAACTTTCTGCTAGCTGCTTGGTGAAACTGCATTAGATTTTTTTATCTCTTTTTTTTTTTTTGAGAGGTGAACGGGAATATTTGAGGAATCCCAGGAACTTTCTTATTGCTGCAGTAACAGAAGGGTCTGCAATTCCAAGTCTTGTGTAGCAGAAATTTCTGTACAACAAAGCCTTAGAAAATTCTGGTGAGATTTGGGCATACTGGTTTTGTAAAGTGCTGATACTGCACTTTGTAGGAGTCTGTTGTTCCAGGATTGTGCTGGTAATTGCTGTCAAAGATGCTTAAAACAGTGTTTCCAATCCAGCAGAACACTTAAGCACTTACTGCATTTGGAGCATGTGTATATTGTTCCAGTAACATCAGCACTACTGTCCACTTGCTTAAAATGAAATATTTCAAAGCTTGACACAGATGGGGTGAGAGTGCTTTGCCTTCCTAATTCATAGGAAAACTACCTAAAAGAGCAAGAGGAAACCTGCTAGTGGTCATTTCATTAATACAGGGAAGGCTGCGACTGTGTGTTTTGGACTGACTGTATTCCCATCGATTAACAGCATGACCAAAATCTCATGGGAACAGCTGAATGTTAGAAGAAGAGGATGTAGGGTGTGGTAGGAAAGGAAGAGTAGAATGTTCCTCGTGATGCATGCTTTCTGCAGTCTAGTTATGTGCACCCTGGCACAGGGAGGGTTAGAAGACACTGGAAATAATTTCTTTGTGTTTCATTTGCTGATTAACTGCGAGACTAATTCCATGATGTGCTTTTAGAAAAGGTTTTAATGAAGTATATTATTTTCATCAGATATAAAATAAAGGGTTAACAAAGTGAGCAGATCTCACATTATTTCCATCTTTGTTGAATGTGGGAAGGAGGTTCCTAAGGTGACTGCAAATGGACACATTCATATGCACTATCAGGAGCGTTTCACATCAGCTGATGGCAGCAACAACTGGGCTCCTATTGTACACAAAAATAGCTACAGTTGGCAGGTAAGAGGCATGAAGACTGAATGAGCACTACATTGATGCTATACGTCTTGTTCGTTCAAGTGCCTGCTATTTCTTTAGCAGAAAAAGCCCGATCCTGTCATATGCTGCTCTTGGCATATTGATAGGAATGGTGTTTCTGGGTAGCAACTGGGCTGCCCAATGGCCTTGGGTCCTTAGGGTCCATAGGCTAGAAATCTATTTATTTTAAAAAATTATTTATTTATTTATTTATAGTAATAAATCTGTTTTTTTTTTTTTCAAGCTTGCTTTTGGTTAATCTAGGCTAAATTTTTCAAGTCATTGATGAGCTGCAAAGATGTGGATGAAGCTTCTGCCTTAAATTATGTTGGAAGTGGGATGGATGCTGACTAGAAACTAGTTTCACCCCCTTCATAACCTTAATCCCATACCCCAAAAACTCCAGTGATTCAAAGGACTGTGGAGGATTAGTAAAACAGCAGGGTGATTTGGTGACCCTTGTTAAACCACCAAATTAAATCACTGATAAAAGAAAATATTAACATTCAAATGAAGGGCAGTGATGTGGAAATTAGAACAAAATTACAACAGCAACCCAAGTAAATTCAGCAGTGACCAGCTCTGCTAGCTTTCTACGGCCGTCTGCTGGGACTTAATTTCCTTGAAGGTATTTTCTGTCATGAATCCCATTGCCTGCCTCAGCCAGTGAGGTCTGTTGGAGTCCTCTGTCAGGTGTTTCACCTTGCTTTGATGAGTGTCCTGTCCTGAATGGGATTAGTGCTAACCCTTTCCACTGCCCCCAGGGGCGATGATTTTTAAAAGTGTCTTTTGAATCAGTGATGGCTCCATGTTGTTGTTTTAAGTGGATTCAAGTGTGAAAAGAAGGTTATTGAAAATTTGTGAACTGATAAGACCCATGTCACCCATTGGGGGATTGATCTACATCTCATGCCAGTGGAGTAGATGCCAGCAACTCAGGAGCTGCTTCATTTCCATGGAGCAGGATAAATGCAGTGGAAGCCTTTGGCAAACTTGACCTTGACGTTACATATGCAAATTGTTGCACTTGGGTACAAAAAGGTCAGAATGAAGTGTGTGAAGTCTGTGCCATATGTTTTGAAGGTGCTGGGTGTCCAGGGTCTGCTCTCCTGTTCCCTCTGCTGCTGCAGTGAACTACTGCTGTGCCTACATTGAGCACTGAATGGGAAAAAACCCATGGCCAGCTGTGATGCCAAGACCAGGAGCACTGGACACATGGAATACACTCTCTGCCACTTGGGAGGGATTACAGGGGCAACACAGGGTGGAAGGTGTCTGCCGTCCAATGCAACCACGCAGCATATAGATGGCAGCCAGAACTGATGCTGTTAGTGGCACCCGCCCTTTCTCTCGCTGGCTCACACACCCACATGATACTTTCAGGTTTGTCTCACAGCACTGGCAGTTTGAAGTGACATGCACTGTGAGGTTGACTCTTAAGTCTTTCTGTTCTGAAATCTGAAATCCACACTCCTTGTAGCCTGTAGAACCAAACCTGCCAAGCAACAGCTAATTAGAAAACATTCATGTTGCAGTTGCTTCAGAAAAGCTCAGTGCTGCTTTGCAGTAGGCTGCCGGACACAGGGTCAATTCTGTTTGTTTTCAAAAGAGATTCTCTCCAGTTTGGAAATGGTGAGGGAGGCGGTTGTTGTTTTTTGTGTTGTGTTTTTTTAAAAAACAAAACAAAACAAAACAAAAACTTTTAGCTTCAGCTGGTTCTGTTTGTTGTAATTTTGCTTGTAAGACTTTCAGTTGTTAGGAGGGGAGGAGCAGTCTAGGAACGAGCCATACATGGCTGAAACAAAAAAAAAACCTTCCATCAGCTTTCACTGTGTCTCTCTTTTCTACCAAATCAACTGGATGAGCATTTGCAAAACTTGGGAAGATGTGCTGAGCCCTGATGTGTTAGATTCTGGGACTGATAGAAGCTACCAACCCCACAGAGTCACTGCATGGGAGAAGAAAGACAGATTTGTCTCTTCAGCTGATGGGTAGAGGTGTGGAGTTGTATATTCAGAGAGAAAAAATTAACAACTGAGCAGAAGAGGAAGCAAAAGTGTTAAAATTGAAAACTTGAGTGTTAAAATTGAAATATTTAATTTCTGAAAGTGCAGCTGAACTCAGGGACTTGGAGCAGTTACCACACCTAAACTCTCTCAGCCTCCCAGTTACAGAATCACAGAATTGTTGGAGTTAGAAGGGACCTCAAGAGGTCACCAAGTCCAGCCCCCCTGCCAAAGCAAGTTCCCTACAGCAGGTCACACAGGTCGGCATCCAGACGGATCTTGAGTATCTCCAGAGAAGGAGACTCCACAACCCCCCTGGGCAGCCAGTGCTCCGTCACCCTCACTTTGGTTCTTTCTCACATCAGTGCAGAACCTCCTGTGGTCCAACTTGTGACCATTGCCCTTTGTCCTGTCCCCACAGGCCACGGAGCAGAGGTTGCCCATCTCCATTTGTCTCCTGCACTTCAAATATTGATAAACATTGATCAGATCCTCTCTCAGTCTTCTCAAGGCTGAACAGCCCCAGCTCACTCAGTCTTTCCTCACTGGGGAGATGCTTCAGGCCCTTAATAATCTTTGTGGCCTCCGCAGGACTCTCTCCAGGAGATCCCTGTCTGTTTTGTACTGCGGATCCCAGAACTGGACACAGGACTCCAGGTGAGGCTTGACCAGGGAAGAGTAAAGGGGGAGGATCACCTCCTTCAACCTGATGGCTATGCTTCTTTTAATGCACCCCAGGATCCCGTTGGCCTTCTTGGCCACCAGGGCACACTGCTGACTCATGGCCACCCTGTCATCCACCAGGACCCCCAGGTCCTTCTTCACAGAGCTCTTCTCCAGCAGATCATCCCCCAGCTTGTACCAATACCCATGGTTCCTTCCCAGATGTAAGACCCTACACTTGTTTTTATTGAACCTCATCTGGTTCCTCACTGCCCAGCTCTCCAGCCTGTCCAGGTCTCGCTGAATGGCAGCGAAGCATTCCTGCATGTCCACCACTCCTCACAGCTTTGTATCATCGGTGTAATTGCTGAGGGTAAGTGTATGCTTAAAGTACTCCTCTGAACTACACCTCTGTTTAAACAGAGAATATAATTAAGTGCCTTGATCACCAGCAATAAGTGACAAAGCATTTTGAGGTATCATAATAACTTTTATTTAAAAGTGATCTCCACTTGGAATAAATTAGATTGCTTCCTTCCACTCTGTCTTCTCCTCCTTGTAAATTTTCCTGAAGTCTTCTCAGGGATTTTCTCCCACTTTTCTCTTGAGAGGATATGTTTTATGTACATGTACAATTCAGGCCTGCTGTCCTCTTAGTATATCTTCTGTTTCTCTCACATACTTCATGCTTCCCTTTTGTAAATCATTTCAGATGCTATAACTGCACCAGCTCAAGTCCAAATCTCACGAAGATTTAAGCTTAGATCTGGAAGATGAGACACAAAGAGTAAGTATTACTTCAGGGAAAGGAGATCCCCCCACAGATCTGGAGGAAAACTTTATCCAATATATGGTTATTAGCATTAAGGCTTGGCAAATGGTTGTTCTGTAGTAGGATCCAGGCTGTGAAATGGTTCATTCTGTGTTGGTCTCTGAACCATCTGATTGAGCATGCTGTGAAACTGTACAGATGGGCAAGGCAGTGAAATCCTACACTGATTTGTTGTCAGGGTGGCAGATGTTTTATTCTCTTGGTGCGTTCTCTGGCATTTCACATGGACATGAAACAGAAGCAGAAGAAATTGAATTGCCGTGCTGCCTCTCCCTTGTTCTCCAAGGTAGTTTTGCAATTCATTTCTTCTGTAATCTCATGAAGTGTGAGAAGAGGTAAGCGCCTCCTGACTTCTCTTACAACTGTGCTTTCTACTTTCACAGGTTACCTTCTTTACCCAGTCAGCTGTAATTTTCAGCATGGGTGGTTTTCATGGTGCATCTCTTGCTTATTGCTTTAGTGTACTTAATACCCTTAACGGTGCTTTAAAGATGAGCATTTGGATGACTAAATAAACAGTTCTGCCTCTAACACATCTGTCTCCCAACCTCTGGTATGCACAGTAGAGGGCATGCAGAAAGCAGAAGGCAACATGCTGATGTAAGCCTGCTCTCTACGTTGCCACAGCAGCAACTCCTTGCTGTTCTTGAAGACTTTGTGTATCAGCATGTGCCACAGGGAATGCAGAAGAGGTGAAGGGAAATGAGAGCCTGCTAGCAAAGGTAGTTTTGGCCAAACTCTGATATTTTCCTTGAGCATGCAGCATGGCATGATTTGAAATGATGTAGAAAATGCTGGCCAGCTCCTGGGAACCAGTTCATTATTTCTAAAACTGTTGGCTTTGGAAATGGCAAAACCAGTAGTTATTAAAAAACCTCTTCAATTCTAGAAAAGAATAAATGGAATTAGAAGGATCTGTTTTGAAATGAAAGTTGGTCTTGTCTTGCCATCTGATATTTGCCATTAGAAAAATAATCATATATCTTTATGCTATAAGTTTAGTCTTGCCTAAACAAGAGTATAATTTCATCAATACAAACAGATTCAATATGTTTTTTTTAGTGTTAGCTTTTTTAATTAAAAAGGAATTTATTTATAGTGTACAATATAAGCAGTGGTCAAGCATGTGCTGTCAATTTTGGTGAGACATGACTGAGACCTTGCTTCAAAGCACTGTGATTGTCTGTGATGCCTGCACACTGTCCTGCAGGATCGTGGCATGACTAGGGAGAAGAAGCACCTGCACGTGTGGGCACCTGCAGCATTGGTACGTCTGTGTCTGTTGCCTATGGGTGGCTCCTGGCTACTGCTGTACTTCAGGGTTGTTGTCCAACTGTTACATACAGCAGTGACTTACTGCTTACCTGGTTCAACTTCTAACATGTTCCTCATTCTCATAAACTTCAAAACTTCTTATGAAGAATATAAAGTTTCACTTGCAAGTAAAGGGTACAGAGAGGTTGACAGGACTTCCCTGTGATGCCATGGAGGAGATAAGTGTCATAGTGAGAACTGATTCCCAGTTAGGCACTTTCTTGGTGAGGCTGTGGGTGGTAGAAGAAAAGCAACAAACCCTTTGTATGCCACATGTGTGCAGCCAGGTGGCCCTGCAGGTAATGGTCAGAGCATCCCTTGCTTTCTTCTGAATGATGATAAAGTTACAGCTTTAAGCTTGCAGCCTTGCCTTCCAGTACTGTATTCATAGAAACTTAGAATCACTTGCGTTGGAAGAGACCTTTAAGATCATCGAGTCCAACCACAGTCTAACCGTGCCAAGTCCACCTCTAGACCACGTCCTCAAGCACAACATCTACACGCCTTTTAAATACTTCCAGGGATAGTGAGCCACTGTTGCGACCACTTCTCTGGGAAGCCTGTTCCAATGCTTAACAACCCTTTCAGTAAAGATTTTTTTTTCTGATTTCTAGCCTAAATATCCCCTGGTGCAATTTTAAGCCATTTCTTCTCATTCTATCACTTGTTACCTAAGAGAAGAGACCAAGTCCCACCTCTCTACCCCCTCCTTGCAAGTATTTGTAGGGAGCAATAAGGTGTGCCCTCAGCCTCCTTTTATCCAGACTAAAAAGCCCCATCTCCCTTAGCCACTCCTCGGAGGACTTGTGTTCCATCTTTGTCACCTTTCTCTGGACATGCTCCAGCATCTCAACATCCTTCTTGTAGTAGGGGGCTCACAAATTCATCCAGAACTTGAGGTGTGGCCTCACCAGAGCTGACTACAATGGGACATTCACTTCCTACACCTGCTGGTCACACTGTTCCTGATACAGGCCAGGATACCATTGGCCTTCTTGGCTACCTGGGCATCATGACCATCAAGGTCTGAGATTTATAATTA
The DNA here is from genome assembly GCA_013399135.1 of Heliornis fulica. Classification (NCBI taxonomy): domain Eukaryota; kingdom Metazoa; phylum Chordata; class Aves; order Gruiformes; family Heliornithidae; genus Heliornis; species Heliornis fulica. The sequence goes on from VXBZ01004285.1 coordinate 213,953, forward strand.
TTTTTTTTTTTAATTATGATGTTGTTTCCTTCAAAATTAATCTGGTAGGTGATCTTACTGAAGTTTGGAAAACTGGGAGTGTCAGACTGCACCATCTCAAAAAAGCCCCATCAGCCGGTAGAATGAGTTGTGCTCTTCCCCCAAAATAAGTAGCATCTGTAAGTACTAATTAAGACAGAAACTCCAGCATGGGTTTAAAAGTAATACAGCTCATGTATAACTCTTTGCCTGAGGATCATACCATGCTCCTGTCAGTCCTAGTAGCCATCCCGTTCTCTGCCTGTCTGGCAGGACAAGCAGAGTGGTGACAACAGAGGAGATGCTGCAGCTGTCACACCTATTTACAGCTTCTCAGTCACTGATGTGAGAGTAAACAAACATGGTACTCATGCAGCTGCATGGTTAGCAATTTATTTTTTTTTAAATCAGCCACTTGAAAAATACCAGAACATAAGTAAAATAGCTTTCTCAGCACTTCATATGCAGTCTGCAGCCTAGTGCTTAACCTGAGGGCTTCCCTCTCAGTTAATTGAAAAGTTAAGGTAAAGGTCACATCCTTACCCAGTGAAAGCACGTGTTTTCCTTATGAGTGAAGCTGTCTCAAGATGGGATGTGGCTCCCCAAATGCGGGAACTTGACGATTCTTCTCTGCTGCTGCCATTTTATTCCCTGATTTTGTTATCAGCTCTGCAGCAATGAGTTGATTACCTCGCATGTAGGCAAATGATATTTACTGTAAAAAAGGCTGAGTGAATTTGTAATTGAGCAAATGTTTAAAGAAATAACAATTTGAGATTTTTTCCTGTTTTATTTGAAAACACGGGAGAGAAAAAAAAAAGAAAATATAAGATTTTCTCTTTGCTGGGCAAGAAACAAATGCTCCTATCTTCCGACTTTGCATCCCCAGAAATGTGGGTATGGAATGGTTGTATTTGGTCACTAAAACTTTTCTAAAGTCAAACGATGACTGGCAGTAGACCATTTGTAAACAAAGCAGGAAGATAGAAAAGTTTGACTGAATGAAAACTTGTGGTCTCTTTTGGGGACTGAAGTGGGATGATCCCAGATAAACAGCAGGAGGTTGAGCCCAAATAACCCATGTAGGCGCAGTATTTGTGACGTGGATGTTGCACTCTATTTTTCCTTCTATCTCTGTTTTCTTCCTCCTCTCCAAACTACAGAGGAGACCACGTAGAAGAAGCATCCCATGGCAGGAGCTGCGGTTTTGGCCTGGAGATGAGAGCAATCATCCCTTCAGCATAGCAGTTTGGTTACACTGTCTTTCTTATCTTTGGTCATTGTCCCATAACAGCTGGCTCTTGGAGATCTGCTCCAGTACAGTAGCTGCTACAAAAAGTTTTGTAATCAGGTTGAGCTGTGGTCAGTGTCCCAAACCAGCACTCCTTTGGATGTCACTTATAGGTCTGTTTCTGATATATGGGAAACAGTGGGATTTCATATACTTTGAAACTCAACATGGATGACATTCTCAGGGACATGAATTTTGAGCTATGGTGAAACATCTTACCCTTGTTTCCCATCATTTTTGGAAATCTTTTGCTTCATTTGCCACCATTTGACCCTCCTTTGTCTGTGTGATAGTACAGCTCCTTTCCTGCCCACCTGCACAACTAGTACCAAAAAAGTTGGGCACTGTCTCTTAGAACTGTTAAGAGACATATGTATTCAGTAGCTTAAAATCATCATCATACATAGGATCCTGAACATGGATGTGGTTCCTCCTGAGGTAGCACTGGCTCATGAGTAGCAGGGCTGTGCATTTCCTTGAATCGTAGCTTCCATATCATAGCAGTCTGCATGCTTGGGCTTTTTTTCTTCCCACTTATATTTTTCCTGTTTTTTTGGGGTTTTTTTTTTTGAAAATTCATAAAGCAGACTTGCTTCCAGAAGCACAACTCCCATTCATCTTTCATATGGGTTACTGTTTTTGTTGTAGGAGCATTTACTTCATACCCAATCTGGGCTACATTTATTTCTGTAGGTCCAGATTCAACTGTGGGCTGTGCTGCCCAAACATGGCATGGTGTTTGTGTTGTGGGATCTGTCAACAAAAGCCTGACTCCTCCAGAATTTGATGTTTTGGTGTTGGTTTTGTTTTTTTTTTTTTTTTTAAATCTATTTCACAGAAGTGACTAGATAGCCTCCAAATCTGTTCTTGGGAAAATGTGACAAATTTGCAAAGAGAAGTTCATGGGAACAATTGCTGTTAAAAGAAATGAGGCAAAACAGCACTAAGGGCGTATGTGCATTCGCATCATGTAAACCTGATGCCTACCAGTGGGAGCCCGCGCACGCTTTCCTTCCTGTCCAGGAAAGCCCTGCAGCAACAGGATACTGCCTGACCTTACTTCCACGTAAGGACAGGGTGAGCCCTGGTTGTATCACCAGTATGCAGGAGCACACAGCTCCCTGTTCACGTGTCTTGGGCAGAGAAGTAACCCTTGAGTACTGTAGAGCATCTGGTGGAGGGTGGCACTGCTCTTCACTCCATCTGCTGCTGCCCACCAGTATGACTGGCCAAGAAGGACTTCTATCTGCAGAGCAAAAAGGGAGCCCAGGTGAAAGGATGGTGGTGATACAGTTGTTCCCATGTGTTCTTCAAGGAACCCCTCAGATCCACATCCCTATGTGCATATATGGAGCTCTCAATGCCGAGGGCAGCTGTAAAACATTGGTGGGAATGAACACATGCCTGAGTGATATATGTATGATGGAAAACAGTCAACATCCTAAAACTGTCATGTGCCTATGGTACAATGGGAAAAAAATACATGAGAATCACAAGCATATGTAAATGTGAGTGCAGTGCCCACAAACTGCTCAGCAACGGCAGCAAAAGGCAAGTTAGCCTTATACAGACCCATGGAGGAAAATATACTAGCTGAGTAAAGAATGAGTGACTGAAGAGCACTCTGCTGTTAGGCTGGATGCAGAGCAAACTGGCAGTGCTATGAGGACTTGGGAACCTGAAATGCTTAACCAAAGAAACAGCTACTGGGGTTTTCTCTTAGTCTCTGGCTTTTCCCTTGTCTGTTACAGTTAGTTTCTTGCTTTCAAATGAGGATCATTTATATCACAAATAAAGTCTTTTACCAACTGTCTCAGCCATTATTTTGTATTTCCTTTCAAAATCTCACTTCCTAATTCTAGCTGGCCTACAGTGACCTCTTCCATTTACCTGCTTTTTAGGATCTCGGAGATACCTTGTCCTATATATCCCCTCAACCTTGCACAGTTTCTCACATACAGAAATGCTGCTTTACTGTTTATTCCCAGAATACCTTCTGAAAACAAACCTTTTTTAAAGTTAGCAAAACACTGTGTGGTGCTTGACTGCTGGTGCTTGTAAACTTCTGGTTGTGGTTCTGTCCTAGTGCCATCTTTGCCGTTCTTTCATCCTTTTATTCTTGTGTTTTGATCAAGACCCTTTTGTTTATTTTCATAGGATCCTTGTGTTTAACTAGAACTATTAGTCTAGAGTCAGCATAATGAAACATTTTCAAATCACAGGTATTGAAATATTCAACCCACTGAGCATAGTTTTCAAGGAAGTTTATCTTTTTTTTCCCACAGTTTGTAATTGGCTAGGTGAAAGCTGAGGTTGTCTGGCATGTTTTCAGAAAATGTATCAGTCCTTAGGACAGGAATTGCATGCCTGTGCTGGCTCTGTGTCTTTAGAGAGGCTAGAAGCTCCCATGTGGGATATGGATGAAGGAGTCTAAAAAGAGGTGGCTGTTGCCTTGAACTGAAGTCAGTGTTTCTGTGTTATATATCTGTAAGATATGCTTGGAGTGGTTTGGGTTTGGTTAGCATTTGTCTGATTTATATAATTTCTTTTCCTTTTCAGTAGCTTTATCCAAAAAAGAGGCAAATTTAACTAATCTGAAATCATGATACAAAATAAAAGTTCACTTTTTAATTTAAAAATTACGTTTTGTCTTCTCTTCCTTAATACCTTTTCACTTGATAGAACAAGATGGCCAGCAGATGCGAAGGGTGTCACCTGGAAGAAACTTTCTTAGATGTGCCCTTCATGCTTATTAATTTCAGTGCTATGAAGACAAGTCCATTGGTAATGCACAGGTCAAGCATTTACATTTATACTCTGCATTGTTAAGGTCATAGACCTTCTGCACTGACATAACAAGTATATCTTATTCAACAGTTTGTGTAAAAATGTTTGATTTTTCACTGAGATATGTTGTTAATAACAACTGAAACATTTATCTGGGTAACATCACGCCTCTTAATCAACAAAAGAACACAGTAACCTTTTGAGAGAGTACATCAATATCCCTATAATTCACTCCACCAATGTCAAACTTCTCATGTGTAAAATATCTCATTTGCATTTCTGCAAAGGAAAGAAACGTCATCATCTAAATTACAGGCTTTAACAAAGTTCTAAAATGAAAATAATATGTATGAGATATTTCAAGGTTGTCAACGCATACCAGGTTCATCTTATTCTGTCTCTAGATGCCCAAGTTCAGTTGGCAGATGCTGATGGTACTTTATCTTGCTTTTTCTACTGTTATAACTAGAGATTAACAGGGATCTGCTGTGCACAGTTCAGCGCCAGATTGCCAGGCAGCCTTTGACCAAAATCACTCATGGTTTAAGTAACTGAGCAGGAGACCAGGTATGAAGTAGAATTGGAGCTGTCAGAGAGGAAATAAAATTGGATGAGAAAAATAACGGAAAACAGAAGTGTAAATGGAGCAGGGAGTGAGATGTGGGATGGAAGAAAGCATACAAGGTGAAATGTGGCTGAAGTGCAAATAGTCGTTAGGATTCCTCAGTTTGTTTTCACCACACCCAATAACTTGGGGGATATTAGCTGTGTCTGCTGATCTTCACTGCTTAATCATAAGGGTGTTGTCTGTGGCACAAGGCAGTTTAGGGAATGGCTCTAGTTTAACCCCAAGAGAAGACAATGGCGCAAAGAATTGATATGAGCAATTACCTTCTGTAATAAGGACCTTTCCCCTGCTGTAGCCCATACATGGTGTTTTCTGAAGAGAAAAATGAGCATTCCCTTGTGTTTTAGCCTCTTGGTTGAAAGTATTCAACATCAACCTTTGGCTGCTATGCAGGAAGAACATATAGGAGTTATCCTTCTGAACCCAGAGGAGTTATCCTTCAGAGAGAAGCAGGAGAGCAGCATGCTACATTTTTATTTTGTTTAGCATGGTGGAGCCACTGGTTCATTAGGACTGCTGAAACATAATCTATAGACAAGAACAATTAAAAATGAACGTCAGAATATCATTAGTTTGTTACATATCAAGACAGCTTCGGAGTTGGAGGTGAGCTGAACACTGGTAAACCCTTGATCTGGAGGATCTTCAGAGCTAATCTTGTAATCTTGCACGAGTGCAAAAAACCCTAAAGAACTTAAAATCAAAGCAGACAAGGCAAAAAGAGAAGATTATAATGACAGATTATAATAACAGAAAATTAGTTCCACTTTTCTTTTTTCTCATGCTTCACTGTGTGAATAATCGGGTTTGTAACACAGCTTTTCTTAAACAAATTCCGACTGGCTGGTTTTGTTGCCATTTTCTGCATGTGAACAGATTCTTACTAAGAGCCCATCTTGTTTGGAGCCTTCATAGGCCAAGATCAATTGGAGCCATGGCTTGGTTCCAAGGAATAGGTAAGGATTTTCTTGGCACAGGATCTACTGTACTTTTCATATGAAAGGTGCCGGTTCATTCTAAAGGCAGACGTGACCCAGTATTTTCTCAATAATGAGTTGTGCAGTCTAATGCTTTCTAGAAATGTTTTTTCTCTTCCTTAGTTTTTCTCCATCAGGTCAGCATGACATGGATGATTGTTAATGTTTCTTCTTTTTTTTTTTTTCTTTTTTTGTTTATGGTACATCCATAAGGAACTTGAAACAGAAAGGTTGGATCGTGGTCATATTTACAGGACATGTGGCTGGCTATGGACAAAATTTGAAACAAATTTTTGAAACAGAACTTAAGCCTTTCTGCAGCTTCTCAAAAAGCAAACACTTTCCTTCTGTGGGGACTCAACTTGTCCCTGCATGGTAGGACTTCATGGAGAAATGAGTCCTAATGGAAGGATAGAAGTGGAAGCTAAACTATTCTTCTATAGCTTGGTCTGGCTGGTGAATATCCTGTCTCTGGGGCTGGCATGCAAACTCCAGGCTTTGCTTTCACCTTGGAATGGTGGGACTGGTTTTGTCCTGTCAGTGCTGGGGGTTGGTTATTGCCTTGTGGGAAGGCAAATGCTACTGTGGGCAGATCTGGAGTACACAGCCTGGTATCCCTGCTTGGAATTCGAAGAACATGTTTAACATCCATCATGGTCCTTATGTGTATGTGGGGTCAGTGTGTTAGTCCCTTTTTTCACAGTGGGGCTCTGTCCCTCCAAGAAGTAAGGTTGAGAGGTAGAAGGTTTTATTCTCTGTTTCTTCTTCCTTCCCTACGTAACCTATAACAAAAAGAAGATGCTCTTGATAAAATTGGATGAAACAAGGTTTGTGAGAGCAGTGCTGCAGAACTCTGGACTCAGACTCCATTTTGATATGCTCTCATCTGAGCTGTGGAGACTCAAGCTTGAGAAATACCACCTCAGACTAAGTATATATTCATTTTCAGTATTCGTTTCCCATCTCATTCTTTCTAGATCTTGCCACAGGAAGTTGAAGTTGACCATGGCTCATTGTAAAACTGTGTGGGGTTCATATCTGAAGTAATGATAAAGTGTGTCACATTTCTTGGGAGGGGGCTTACTTTGGACTAGTGTGAAGTACACAAGGCCTATATGAGCTCCCAACAAATTGCCTTCCCCTGCACATATTTGTGATGTACCTCTTACTTCTGCCCCTCTGCCTATCTGTGTCCGTCTTCTCATGTCACTACCTCCTGTTATCCTTCCAGCAGTGTGTGATGATTCAGAAACCCAGACCAGAGGGCCATTGCTTTTACTTGCAGAAGCTATAAGTGGCACCAGCACAGTCTAACAATTATTCCTCTTCCTGAAATGGCGTGGCACAGTCTGGTTCTCTTATCTCCATCACAGTATCTGAATATTCCTGTTGGACAAAGCAGGGTGTTGGATTTTCTGAATATTCTTTAGTTGTGGCTTGTCAGTTTTGCCCATGAGCATATAAACCCCGCAGCCCTCTGAAATCAGTGACATGATTGTGCATGACAGTTATTAGTGGGTGAAACAGAAATCTGTCTGCGAGCATCTGTTTTGAGGAAGCCAAATATAATTAAAGTTTAATCATGCTGCATTTGCTCTTTTTATTTACTGTGACCAAGTCCTTCTTCTTAGGGACTGCAGTCACATTTCTTATGGTCCTCCTGAGGAGTTTGACTTTTGCTTTTTGTCATTGCTTGTGTGTTTTGTATCACCGACTGTGTCAAACAGGTTTGTTCAGTTCAGGATAATTACCTTCTTAGTATCTTCAAGATTTTCACAAGGAGAATCCTTTCTTTCACATTATTCTGAATGGATATACCAGAAGGTATTCTGGGAATAAACAGTAAAGTACTTTTTTCCTGCAACTCTAAAGCGTTAAATATAATAATGATAGTAGGAAATACATTTCTGTCAGCACCTGACAAGGTGAAAGTTGCAAATGAGCAAGATGTGCACTCCCTCAAGATTAAGTACTCACATTCCTTTGTATTGCCAACAGAAAGCGTAAGTGTCTTCCCAAGGGAGATATTGGTGTCAGCTTTGAATTCCTAAATTTGCCTTCTTTTGGCTGGAGAGTGTAAGATATTTTTAAGGAGACTGCTTCTGAGGTGCAAACCAGATAGAATGAACCTCTGTCTGTTGGTTTGGTTTTGGTTGGTTTTTGATGGCTTTAATTGTTTCATGAGGCATGTGTTTGTGACTTTTCTTCTTGAGCTCATTGGACTGGATTTATTTATGCAAGACACGGAATGGTGGTGTGGGATGCATAAGTCTCTTGGAGATATTTTTGAATTGGAGCTCTTCCATCCTTCATTTCAAAATATAAGCAATTAAGATGAAAGGAATGCTTGCATTTTTATAAGCGCTAGATATTTGCACTGCTGTTACTGAAAGACTCCCATGCTGCTCATTAATATTCCTGTGTTGGATTTTTGACAAATGATGCTCAGTGTGAAAAACACTAGAGCTTCCTGAGTTTGACTTTGGTGTGGCCGGGGTAAGTCCCTCTGGGTAGGTGGATAGCTGCCAGGCTGCTGTGATAAGGCTCTTTTTTCCTGGGTAGCAACAACCACCAGAATATTTTAGGATCAATCTTCCCTTGCCTGCTACCATGTTTAAGAGGTTGCCCTTCTTAGGCAGTTCAGCTGAGTTCAAAAGCTTCACTAAATTGTGTGGGGATATCCCATTGCACCTGTATCAGAACCAGTGGCTCCTCAGTGAGAATCATTGGTAACTCCCCAATTTTTATGTACTTGATTTAATCCATTTATCGTGCACTCATTGATGCCATGGAAGAAAAATGAGATTATGATATTTTTCTTAAATTGGCTTCAGTGAGGTTATAAATAAAGCCTCAGCATGGGTAACAGTATTATAATCTAGATCAGTGAGTTCATTATTTACCTAAGTACATAAGCTTTGAACTGAAGAACTCAGCCAGCTCCTCAGCTGTGCTGCCAACTGCACTGTCACAGACCCGCTAGAGTCTCCTGTAGCAGGTAGTGCGACAGGACTTCTGCCAGTGTTTTTGCAACTGTTTTTGTAAGACTTGTACTGAAGACTTAATTAATCAGTGTTTTGGCTTTTAATGCGTGCCAAATTCAGGGACAACAACATTTCTCTCCTGTTAGTCACAAGTGTTTTAAGACACTTATACTTTCAAAACCGCGCTCCATGGACCCCGATACTGGTGGAGTGCAAACTTTTATCTTCTATAAGGCATGGAAGGCCACCAGATTGTACCTTCTCTCTGAAATGTTCCAGCTCTCCAGGGCAGTAGTGATCCCATAGTTCAGATTCTATGGAATAAAATGGTGGGGAAATCAAAACAGAATACATTTTTACTTTGTTTCCTTTGTTCCCTGCTCAGCTTTCCATAACACAAGAAAAACTGAACAAGCTTTTACAGAAATTACTTTTGGTTAGGAAAAAATTCATTCCTGAGGAAAGCTGTTACATATTCATGTCTTTAATTATCCGGTGCAGACTCACCAACTGCAAGAGTTCAAAGCACAAATATCGAATTGCAAATAGAAGTATAATAAATTATACATTGATTTGTGCCCATCGTGGGCATATGTCAGCCACTAAGGAGTGCTATTTTGCCTACACATATATAGACAGGCTCATCTAGAGAGAAACAAATCAATGTATAATTTATTAATCTTTTCCATAATGTGTTTGAACAATCTTAAACATAAGCATACAAACACAGATGGCTTGGCTGGTCTGTTTTTTGTCTGGCGCGATAAAGATGTCATCAGCTGCTGTATGGTTCAGCCACACTTAATCATCCCTTGATGGTCTTAGTACATGAGCAAAACCAAGGTTGTGAGAAAAAGGGTTTGTGAGAACATATGGAAAATTTGGCTCTGGTGATGGCTGTTCTCACACTTTAATGAAGATTTCTGCCTCCTCAGAAGAGCCAATGAAATGTCCCGTATGGATGCTCCTCTTCAAAGCAAAGTAATCCAAGCTTATTTCAGGCCATTTTTAAAATGTGTTCATGCTATGCCTGCTGACTTTGCACCAAAGGGAATGAGAAACACATGTTAATTCTCTTCTTTGGGCTCTGCTGCAAGAACAGTAAATCTTAGAAGATAATTTAAATAGTTGCCTGGTGGCATTGAATTCTTAACCACTCAGAATTTATATATGATTGAGCTTTTAAACTCTTCATGATATTCGGCAAGCAGTTACGTTGGAAGAAAATTTTCTTAGCATGATGAATACTGCTCTGGAAACATTAGAAATCTGGAAATTGTCCACATTTTTCCACCTTCTAATTTTTATTCTCTTGTGTATACTGTGATAAGCTCACTCACAAGACAAAGAATAGGATTTAATTTTAAGTGAATTTGTGTTTTCTTTTTCAGGTCTAAACCACTACTGAAGCATTATAGAATAAGTTGAGGGTGATGTGCAGTCTATAGGTTGCTTGACCATATGTTGAGCCTGATGGGTTCAAGAAGTATGGCAGCCTGCCAGATGTTGGTATTCTGTCAAGTGAAGTGTGCACAGTAAGGACATTTGGCAGTCTTCCTTTCTTCCTAGAAGATGCTCAGTGTGCTATACTTGACCTTCATGCTGGCTGCTACCGTTAAGGTCTCTACATATGAAGAGGGCTAACACTGTGTCATTTTTTTCTCCTTTTTCTGTCCATCTCAACTGGAATACATTGGTTTTATTGACTTTCAGTCTTGCTGTGTCTTGAACGAGATGTCAACTAAGCAAGCAAAAATATCTGGAAGAATAGCCATACGAAAGACATGAGAGATACGCTTCAGGTGTTCTGTTAGCATACTCAGTGCCCTCCTCTTCTGTTTGTTAAAATGTAATGCAACATGAGGATAAAAGAGAAAGAAAAAAAAAAAAAGAGGAAAAAATGTTGGATGAAAATTACGTATAGCTGCAATAAAATGGCAGACTATTAAATTGTTTTAATTTCCCTTCTGAGGCTTTCCATTTGATGTCTGCAAATATTTTCCATGGGAGAATTAATCTCTGGAAATTGTCACAGAATGTTTTTTCCCAGTGGGCTTGCATTATGATGGAGGGGGTGACTAACCTAACTCTTAATGTTACCATATTTGAGGATAGATTCCAGGAAGCTGTCTCAAAGATGCTGAAAAAGACATATTTATTCCATATCACTATGTACAGCAAAGCTGCAATGGTAACAATCACTTCCCTCAATAGGCAAATGTTTCCCAACCTGTCTCAGTATTACAGCTGTCATTGTGTACAATACATCAGATGTATAGTTTGAAAGCTTTTGAGTCTGCACGGAATAGTAAACAATTTCTCTGATGAAACAGAGCTAAGCTATATTAATGCCTGTTAGTGTGGTTTAGATAAACCTATGCCAATTAACTTTGCATGGGCTGTGTAGCAGGGATTGGAGCTAGCATGCAAGATCTTTTTTATTGCTGCTAGGTTTTACTTTGAACAGTGGTCAGCATATGCAATACAGAGGAATTTGTATGGAATTATTTTCCCTCTAGCGGAGTAAAATGATGTCTAAAATATTGCATCCTTCTAGGTCCAGTCCCTAACACCTACCCCATGAAATTCTTGGTCTTTGTGAGAAGCATCCTGATTTCTGACCACTGAAGGATAGAGTCACTCATAAAATCACTGCTTTGGGCCATGTCTGAAGTCTAATGCTTTAACAATTTTCAGAAAAGATTTCTAGTTGTGAAATTTCCACTTTTTTTTACATCACAGCAAATGGCTTCCAGTTCCTGTCTTCCTCCCCTGGGAATAGCGAAACCATCCTGTTAGGCTAAGGGAGAGGGAGCAGATAGAGAATCAAAAGGATATGAAGGTCAGCCCCTTTTTCTGCTTACCAAGATTCTTTGGCCACAACAGTAAGTTGATAATGATGTCCTGAAATTTTGTCAGAGATTAACACAGCTGCAAAGACTGTGGTGGAGGAAAGGCTTGTGCAGCCCTTTTTCACTTTGAGAAATGGGATTAGGCGTTGTTCATTTTTTTCCTATACATGCACTTGAGCTCCCTGCTCTGTGGTTTTCCACTTGCAGCTCATCTTTTTGCCTTTTCTATTTATGATTGGAATGTATTTCCTCTTGCAGATATGAAGGGCCAATTCGAGCAGCTTGTATTACTCTTCTTTTTTATCCTCTGGCACATGGAGAGCCACTTTCTGCTAAGAACGTTCGAAACCCACTGATACCATGTAGCTGTGTGCTTGCTGCCAGACAGCAGTATCTCCCTGTGTCTTTACAGCTTGGTTCTGTTCCTTCAGACATTAAACATTATGCCCTAGGCAATGTTCCTTTTCCCCCAGATCGTTCTCTTTTTTAAATTATTTTGTTATTATTTTTTAAAATTGTAATACAGGAACTTGACACCAGAAGGAAATCGCCAGACTGGATCAGAGCAGGAGACGATATAAATCCATTTAAATCCAGTTGTTTGGCTTTGAAGTTATCAATGACAAAAATATCAGAAGGTTATGCAAGAAACTCTCCAGTAGGTGGGATGATCAGCACCTCTTTCTTCTCACACCTAATTAAAGAGTTTAAGCTGAGAAGCATGAGCTGTTTGAAGCCCTTCCAGAATCATGTTTAATATTAAAGTGATACAGCTCTGCAGTTCCTCTTATCTCCAAAGGAATTCCTGTTCTCTCTGAGTTTCCCAGTGTGTGTGACTTTTCACATGGTGTGAAAAGATCCTCTGTTTTGCCTGGTTTGGAAATTATAAACAAATTCAAATAGCTCGTGATAACACTGATGGATAACACTCTCCTGCTGAGTTTTTCCATATTGATAAATACTCGCCTTTCTGGTTCCCTCTGCTTGTATTTTTTCTTTTATGTGCATGTGCTCCTGGAAGCATGAAAGCTGTTACTGTATGTAAATAGGACCCAGGCATCTTCTACTTCCCCAGCATGGTGTCCACAGTAGGATGCTCATCTCCGTTGTACTGGCTATGTTGTAAGCCAGCTAGCACTGCTGGTAGAATGGTTGTTCCTGGCACAGATAGTTTAAAGCACATCTGATTGCCCTGCACACTTTTGTGACATTCACACCTCCCTTGGATTTAGAAGATACAGATTCACAATTTAAATTATATGTAACACATTTGCAGCTTCTTCATACAGGTTGTTTGCGTTTCTGTTCAACACGGACAAAGCTTGCTCTTTTCCTTAATGCAGTAATTCTGGCATTGGCTGGAACAAGGAGGAACTTGGGGCAGGATGAGAAACTCCTCCTCTGTTTCCATTTGAGACTTGTCAATAATGAAAAGACTTCTGTTTGCTCTCAGTCACCATATTTGGAAGATTAAATCCAGATAAAAACAGTAGGGTTCTTTGAAATAATAAAAGCTATTTGAAGGTGGCAGTAGGCAGATATAAATTGTGGGGATGGAATCACAGCATGTTTATCACTGATATGTTTTGGATGCTACTACCTATGCAGAAATATGAGATTGAAGTAATGAAGGTAAAACCACTTACCTTTGTGCCGATTATTTACACCATTTGTTGCAGCTGATTTAGCAGAATTTTCCAAAGAGAGATGCTCCAGTGCGCACAAGACATTTTGTCATGTAAGGAGTGTGGGTAGCTGTGCTTAGGGACAAAGATGTAGGTGAACTGGGTTCCCCATTGGAATACCTTACTTAAGGCAAACCAGTTTCTACAGCCAAGAGCAAACTCAGAATTGAAGTGTTTGCTGCAGCTTGGCTCATCTTTGGCTGTTCCTTCTCAACTATTGAGACACCAGTTGGTCAAGGTAGCTCTTAGTGTGGTTCAACAGCAAGGCTGAAAGTTTCACCTCCCACTTAGCATAAGTCAGGAAAGCAGCAGAGGAAGTAATACACCAGTGTTAGGAATATCGTCTGTTGGAAGAAAAGTGGATATTGATAATAGGATACGATAGAGAGGTTTTAATGATATTAAAAATAACAGGTGAAATCCTGATGCTTCCAAATGAGAGTGAAAATTTTCCATTTCCACTGGTAGGGTGAGCATTTTGACAACTTTATTTTGAAAATAAGCAGCTGTTTTTCCTAAACTTGTCAACCCAAGATAGTTATTTCAGGGTGAAGCAGGGATCTGAATTAATTAAAAGAAGAATTTGAAGTAAACTGCATAAAGCATTTGCATGGATCTTCCCTATTCAGACAGACCTATTTAATTAAGTTAGATTGCCTCAGGTGCTCTTTAATTCCTGTTGTTTGTGGGTTTAATGCTTTTGAACTAACCCACTTGCAGTGAACATGGAATAACTCTCCTGTTTGTTGCCATGTACCCAGTCTTTACATTGTAAGTAAGAGGATCATGTTCTGGCAAATGGTGGATACGAGAACTTAGTTTTCTAGATATTACCAGTCAGTAAATAGTAGCCAGGATGTCTTCATTTACATAATAATGTCAATGCTTTAGATGAGAAGNTTGGTATGGGGAGAATTTTGGTCATGTGTGGCATCTCTTCTGTGCAAAACATTTATTTACAAAGATCTTAAGAATTAAAATGCTGATGCTTTTTGCTTTAGATTAGATTGATTTGTCATTGCTGCAAGGTTTTTAGATACAAATATGCACTGCAGCAACCACACACTGACAGGGCAGAAGGAAATAGTAATTTTATTTTATGTGTTCACCTCTCAGCATCACCTTATTAGAGAGACATGTGAGGCCAGGCCAAGATACAGCACACCTGTTAAAGCCACTGCAGAGGTTTCCTAATTTCTAGAGAATGGAGGCTAGAAAATTCAGTTGTGGTTTGAAGTATCTGTGCCAAGCCTGGTTTCCCAAAAAGGTAGCAGTAATGTTACACACCTCAAGCTATGATAAAATTATGGACACTCAGTTCTCGAAGAAACAGAGCAGTGTTATTGCTGAGGTGATGTATTTTATGTGGTGCTACTTAAGAAAGTTATCATTGCTAGAGTATCAGTGTCTGTTATCTGTCATGTTGTTTTTCCTTCATGTGAATACTTTTGATTGTAAAACAGTTTTTTTATGAAAACTGGAAAGAATATAATTTAACTGTTCAAGAGGCTTTTTCTCCTCGTGACCCTAAAGCATCCTCTTGGATGTCAGTAGGAGGTACTCAGCACAATGGGTGTTCTCATTACCACTTGACATTTTGCTGTTTGGTTTTCTGCCTGTTGCTATTTAATGATTTGAATTCTTTCTTTGTCGGCCCCAGAAGCCATTTAGCAAGCGACGTAGTATTATCTCTACTTAACATTATCGACATAGTCACTAGGAAAGAGTTTCATTTCCTAACAGTGCTACAGCATTCCCCTCGCCATCTGCTCCTGCTGTGTCTCCCACTGCCACACTTCCTAGTTAACCCTTTGCTTGCTGCATGCTCTTGGGGAGGATGGCACAGGCTCTGCACAGCTTTGCCTAAAGGTTAAAACCATAAACCAGATCCGCAGGACACTGCAATGGCGCTAATATGGGTCAAGTTTTTGGCCCAAGTAATTTGGTGTATGTTTGCTTTGTAAAGGCATGGACATACAGAGTAAGCACAGAAACATTGCAGGCTTTCTGTCCTCAGCCTGTTATTATCGCAGGCACTTCACAACTCCCATTAGAGTCAGGTCTGGATGTCTCATAGCCTTTAATGTGATACCTCACATAAGACTGCAGAGGGAAGATACTGCACCTTTGGGGAGAACAAAGACATCGAGACTGAGGGTGCAAGTCGTCTGACTGAAGTTAATCTACCAAAAAGAAGATTGCCAGTTGGTATTAATCATCCATACTTCCATTTCTGTAGTGGAGATGTCTCTGAAGGACGATTTGCATGACTCGAATCACTGGGCAACCCTTACCGTTAAGTGGCAGTAAGAGTCTAGATGAAGGATGCTCAGCTTTAGATTAATTCAGGTGGAGTCTGGACGAGTTCATGGTAGAAAAATTCTTTGCTGGTTATTAATCCTGTAGCAATAGTATCTGTCTTATGAACTTCTAAACTTAAAACAGTTGGAGGCTGTGAGTAGTTTGTGCTCTTTGCCTGTCCCAAGCATCTATTTATGAACACTGTTGGAGGTCATACATAAGGGAGATGGACTTTGTGACACCATATGTCCATTCCTGTGCTCTTATGTGAGGCCATTTTAGCAGTGAGAAGGCGGGAAATATGTATTTGTTAAGAGATGGTTTCTGCAAATGGGACATTGGCAGCAAGGTTTATTTCCAGATCTTCAGTGAAGTGCTACTGACCTACAAACAGGAACACTGGAAGTCAGTTTTACAGAAAGAGCTGTGCCAGGTGCTGAATGTCAGCGCTTTATACCAGGTCATTGCAAGCCTTTCGGAGATTTACATGAGCTGTTTCACCATGTGTTCACCTCAGATGGTGCAAACAGCTTGTTTGAGCCACGGACAGTATGAGGAGTTTCAGATCTAACATCATTTTCAGTGTGGTGGGTAGCAGTGCTGCTACATGAATGCTCCGTGCCTGCGACAGCACCACCAGTTGGACTAACAGGGTGGAAGCTTGTCACCTCAAATAACTCATGGAAGGCACGGGATATACGGCCCAGAAAACAGGCATCACTCACCAAAACCTCATGACCTCCCACCATCCTGGGCACATGCACATATGTGTATGCAAACCTCTGCATTTGGATGGTTGTTCTGGTTGAGAGATTTTGCAGAAGTGGCCATCCAAAGTGGTCCATCCCTTATACCATCCCTTAAAACGATTTGCTGAGGAAACAAGTACCTCAGACTGAGGATTTTGCTGCCAGTATGGTAAATATATACCCACCATTTGCAGCAAAGATCTTCAGCTAATGTCTCCATGGCTATTACATGGCAACATCGGGGCATAAATACACTTGTCACAAGTCTGTCATTGCTTTGGAGCCTTTCAAAGTCCAATTTGAAATTTGCCACAGTGTATATGTATTTACAAACCCTGCATCATTGCAATGGTGTGTTTTACAAGTGACCTTAGAGCACTGATTACCCTCTGTTTTACAGTAACAACTTTTGCAGTTCATAGGTTTTTGCATCTCTGCATGGCTCAAAGGTTCAGTTCTGAGCAAGGCATGATGGTTGTCTTTCTGCAGCATGATTCCACTGCTGGTAGTCACAAAGAAATCATGTGGCTGTAGACTTGCATTTTGGTGTGTGAGTGCTTTGAGAGTAGTTGTATCTCTTCTTTCTAAACATGTATAACTACTTAGGTCAACTTGGGATCTGTATGCTACCTCTTATGTATATTCCATGTAGTCTACATAGGTTTCCTGCAACAATATTGATTCTAACAAAAATAGAAGAAATACTGTAAAGTTTTCTGTGGTATTCCTGACAGGGTAGCACCACATGTGTGAGATCTCGGGAATTCTGCAGGTGTGCTAGTGGTCACTCTTCTGTGGTGGCTTTGAGACAAAACAAATACTGATACTGACCTTCAATCTAATTTTGCCTTATCTTTCTCCACAGCTTCCTGTTATGGGAGGAGCCTTTATGGACTCACCCAACGAGGACTTTAGTACAGAGTACTCCCTGTTTAACTCGTCAGCCAATGTCCATGCAGCCTCTTCCATCCAGAATCCACCAGAAGAGACATCCCGTTCTTCAAATGATGCCATATTGTTATGGATTGCAATAATAGCAACGATTGGAAATATCGTGGTTGTGGGAGTCGTGTATGCCTTCACTTTCTAGGATGACTGTCACCCCAAACACTGGAAGAGAGGATAACTGCAACAGTGTCTGTCATGTGTATGTATGTATGTGTGTATATATACATGTATATCTATATAAATACATATACGTAGGGACTTTGTTGATTAAATGCCACCACGATCATGGAAATTAAATTCAAGTTATTCATCTTGAATCTTGATGGCAGGAAGTTTGGATGCAATTGCAAATTGTATGGAGGTGATAGCTTTAATTGAGAACAGACTCAATGCCAGTTTTGTATAGAAATATAATAAAAGAGAGACCAACATGGGTATAGTAAATACAAAGAGAAAGTGAGATTTATATAGAAAGTGCGCATATTTTCTACAGTTTAGATTTTTCTAGCAACTCTTCTGCATTTTGTCAGCTTTTTTGTGCATTTTTTACAGTGATATGTTGTATTAAATTGTTCTATGTCATATTTGCTGGATATCTTAGTTTTCCAGA
Organism: Heliornis fulica; assembly: GCA_013399135.1. NCBI lineage: Eukaryota > Metazoa > Chordata > Aves > Gruiformes > Heliornithidae > Heliornis > Heliornis fulica. The sequence goes on from VXBZ01004285.1 coordinate 231,783, forward strand.
TGGACTAAATGACCAGCATTGGCTCCATAATAATGAAGTACAAGTTCACTGTGTGAGTCTCAAGCACGTGCACACACTGCTAGGCTGTGATGAAAAATCTTAAAGCTATGACTGGCAGATGCATGCTATCTACTAACACTTGCCTTCTCATATCAGTTATGGGATCTGATGGTCTATGAATGGATGCTAAGCTTGTCTGCAGGAGGAGGCACAGCTATCGCAAGCTGTGGTTGGTCTGCAGACCCTGCGCAGACACAGGAGAAAGTGTGAAAAGCCCCTGCTTCTGTCTGGCATTACTGGATTTTAGTGCCAACAGTGGTTTATAGGTGTGCCCCTTCCGGGAAACAAAGGCCAAATACCACGCTTTTCAGCTCATTTATTGTAATCCAGATTTCCCACAGCAGCCATGTACTTTCATGAGCTTATTGTTGCATCAAAAGAACGTGGGGAAAAATGTGAAACCTAATTAGCAGTGAGTGATGTCTATGAGAAAAACAGATGTGAAAGAAAGATTGGACACTCAAGGGAGTGAGTGCCAGAGTCAGGTAGGTGCTGGGGCAGAAATAGTACAAAAAAGGTAATACATGACAGATACACAAGTGCTTATATTTTAACATAAATATGTCTGGGTTCTGATGAGGCTTCAGAAAGTGATTTTTATCTAGCCTGCTTTAGATAACAACTCCAATTACCATTTGGATTTGATCTGTTCGGGGACAATATTTTCACTGCATTATTCCCATGAGCAGTTCCTTTCCAAGAGCTGCATCTTTTCAAAACAAGCTACAACCTTCCTTGCTTAAGAGCTTACAAAATCTTGAGGGAAGAAAAAAAAGAATCACCTTTGTTGGCAATCTCCTGCTTCCCCCTTAAAAATATACACACAGATACATAAAGTGTCTGCACTTTGACAGCAGCAGATCCATTCTTTCTCTAAGTCTGCATGTACCGTAGAGTTTTTGTGTCTTGTACAGCTACTACCCTAATTCTAGAAAGCCTTGTCTGCAGGCACTGAGACTATTTTTGACTCTTGCCTGCTGCTGAGCTTGAGGCTGGACTAAGGCTGCTGAATTTATAGAGAGGTTTGGGTTTCCTTTTTTTCTCTTTTAACCCGTCTTCCTGCAGGGCTGGTGGACAGTTACTTGAATCAAAGCAGCATGCCTCAAATCAGTATTTATAACCACTCAGCAGTCACTGTGTATACTTTTTTCCCTCACTGTCAACTGGCCTTTAAAGCTGGAAAGATGCAAACAGAGCTAGCTGGGGTGAGAAAAGGAACTAAGTAAGTTATTTTGAGGATGAAAGAAACAATGACAGCTCACGTGAGGAACTGAGCTGCTGTGGGTGCAGTTATTTCCCTGTTTGGAGGCAGGATTTTATGAAGATGGTTGAGTATGGGCAAGATCTGTGCTGGGATAAAGTTTGAGCAGCCCAAATCTGGAACATCAGTGGGACAGAAAGCAAATCCTGTCTAATAAAACAGCTGTAGTCTTAAGAATTATATATAAAATACTATAAATATTATTTTCACTGTCCTAAAATTGCTATTCATTCCTTTATAGGCAGAGGATAATGAAAAACATGGGATCTGCATCAATTGTTTACCTTTTCTATTGCACTCCTCCTTATCCTTGCTGACCAAAAAAGCAGGCTATGCAGTTGGCAGGCTGCAGAGAAGTTTTCAACACAAAACTGAGCCGGACATGGTCTGGTGTACAAACCATGATGTAGGACCCATAGAAATACCACTTAATGTGATGTACTCTTCCCAGCCATTTTCTGATATTCTATTGTCTTTCTAATTGTATCAGTTGCTTGTGGGCTTTTCTTCAGTGTATTCTTGTAGGCTTTCGGGTTATGCCAGATTGTGCAAGCACTGGTTTTCCACAAAGAACAACTTATTTCCACCATGATTAAAAACAGTTTGGTACTATAGTATTTGCCAAATGGGATTATTCTACTGCTTAATAAGTCTTCTAAATATTAATCTAAGTGCAAGTAGCAGTGTTCGTGTTTCTCTTCCAAAACACTGGACTAAATTCTTCACTCATGAAGAGCTTTAGAGTAGGGACATCAAAGAACCACCATTCTGCTAATGAAACCAAGTGACTCTTTTGTGTAGTTTTTTTCCCAAAGAAAGTGCCCTACTTTCATGTGAAATTGATAGCAGTAGCAGGAGCATTGGAAAACGATGAGCCTCCCCTGTCCAGATCATACATATTTTCATTGTTAGAGGCTGAGTTGTCAAGAAGTGCCAGACAGAACTTTAATTAAACTAATTGGCTTGACAGGGTGATATGGCAAACTGGGTGAAGTCAGCAAGCACAGGAATGTCCTGTCTCATCATTAAACTGCGAACTCACTGTGCAGCTTTTCTTTTGAGAAAAATTATTTTTAGGATGTGGGTTCAAGGGTGACATCACATGTGAGACTGTGCAGAATATTGCCAGGTGTACTAAAGGTCTCTAAATCACAGTGGCCAGAGCTGGTACAAACTTTGATCTACTTTGATAGTGGTAGTATGCACAGTATGGTTTTGAATGTTGTGTTCTGGCTTTATCCACTACAATCACTTCCATCTTCTTGGAAGTCAGGGAAGGTTTAAAGTCAACCACTGAAAAAGGGGTCTCATCCATCAGTGAGATGGAGAAGGCGTCAGAGGGGAGCTGAGATGTGGATGAGTGGTAGATGTTTTATAGGTATAGTTTTGTGAAATGTGTACTGCTTTTTTCTGTGGGTATATGTTACACCCTGAACTGTCAATGCAGCTTAACTTGGAGCACTGCAGCATCTCTGTTCCTTGGAGCCAGCCACTTGGATAACCACTGTGACTCTCTGAGGGGGGGTGAGGAAGAAGCCCACATGCATTCCTCACAGCTGGTCTCTGAAGCTCTTCTGTAAAAAAAAAAAGCGGACGAGGGCCCTGTCTTTTGTGGAATACTTGGTGTATCAGCATGAGAGGGTAGAATTCCACTTGTAGAAGATCTCTGCTTTCAGTAGAAGCATGTAGCACAGGTAACAGTTACAAATCGTGATTGGAGTTTGTTCTGTAGTAGGCAAAGCAAAACACTTCCTATATGCAGTGTTAGACCTCTAGCTATGTTGTAAGCTTCGTTGTACAAATACAAGACACAACACTGTCTGTGCTCAGCAAAGTTAGCAATGAGCCATGGGAAGCAAGGAGATGAGTTGGTTGTCCTAATAAGTCTCCTCTCGCCATGGCTTCTAGGGATCTATGGCAACATATCAAATAATCAAACTCTTTCTGAAGATTTTTTTTGTTCTAAACAGCCAGCAGCTTGACATGGCAACAGTGCAGCCACCACAGCAAAGAGTCTAAAAGCTGAACAATTATGGAGGTAGCTGCAAAGGCACATTAGACTGTAGAATTGAGTGTTAATACCACAGTATTAACATCCTCCTAAAATAAAGTGAGGGAGAAGGATGTATTTCTGTGTCAACACACTTGTAAAACCGAATAAAGGACTTTGAAAATGATGCAGCGACAGTAGCAGAGAGACTTGTCTGCTACAAATAATGTTATTTAGCCATTTGAAAAGGCGAGATAATAGATACCTCAGAAGAAATGAGATCCTCTCTTCAAAATCCTTGTTTGTAATGGGACTTGAGGGCAGTAAGCATCCCACCAACCTGCTGAGCAGTCTGTGATAACCAGTCCCAAATCAAGAGTGAATAGAAGCAGACAACCATTGTAGTCTTACCCTGTACATCTGTTTAAAGATAAAGGGAAAATGCGTCTCTATGTCTGGAAACAAATGAAAACAAGAGCCCTTAGTCTATAGGTTGTTATGTATTTTGTCTATTATTGGAAGCTTTCATTTTTTTATTCTCAAGCAATTCCCCTTGTTAATATCCTCTTCACATTTCTCTGCAGTCTGCTGAGAGCTATTAATTTCACATAGCTCTGTCTCTGTCCATTTATCTGATACAATTTCACTGGATTTCCTTTGGCTAATCACAAGAGCAGAATCTGGAAAATTATTCTTTTTAAGAATAATTTCCATTATTGAGATAAATAGGCCAAAAATCAGAACCCCAGATCAAAATGCTTTTGCGCTTTCAGAGCATTCAGAGCTCTGGAGAATTGGATTTCATCTGGTTAATGTGCAGAAAGGAAAAGGGCAGTCAGGTCCCTGGTGATAATGTCAGACATCAGGGCTGTGACAGGCAGAGCTGAGCGCTTCATTAACTCCTGCTCTGTCCCTCTGAGTCCTGCTGGCTTCCCGGACACACAGCAGGAGCCAGGTTTAAGTGAACTAACCATCAGGTACAACACGTCCCTCCTCATCTTACAGTTCGCTAATCCTCAGGGAAACAAGTGCGTTATTCCATTAGCAGAAGAAGAGCCAGAGGTATTCTGTTAGGTATATTGTTATTGGTACATTGGCCAGCCACCATAATGTAAAGATAGTGATGGTTTACTACATAGTTAGCCCTTTGTCCCTGACCTGGGAACATCCTAAAGAGATCAAAGCATCCTGAGGCCCTAAAGTCTCCTACTGCTCTTTATGTGATACCAACATTTTATGTAGTACTATTATGGTTCCTCATATAGCTCTTCTTTGCCTTTTACCTTTCCTTTACGACTTAAAGAAAATGAAGTCACAGCTATGCTCTTCTCTGGACATGTGGGGAATTCCTAACAGCCAGGGACGAACCACATCCTGTTTAAGGTTTTTGGCCCTTTAGGCACAAAGCAGGAAGGTAATATCCATCTGTCTACCCAGGAGACTCCAGAGGAATATGTGCCTTTGCAGAAAGAAATGTATGAATATGTTATCTCGTTCTGGCCTGTACCACAGTGTCCATACTGAAACAACATGGCCAGACCTACTTTTTCTGTAACGTGTTTTGGAATTTAACAGCAAGACAGGCAGGAACTGGAAAAGGAAACAACACTGATAGCACACATCTGTCACATATCTAATCATCTTAGTGTCACACCTCTGGAGGCACGTTTGGCTGAGCATCATAGGCAGAACTGACCTGTTGGTACCAAGGCAAATCCTCTTTCGTATGAGTAGAAATGGTCGCTGCATCTTTTCAGGAAGTCTTGGGAGCACCGGGCCACACATCCTATCTTTCCTGTGCAGGCTGCTAGTGATTGTGTTTTTCAGTTTTAGAAAATGCTAAAGCTTCCCATGTTGGTAGAATACATGCAATATTTACCTTCCCAAGCTCTGCTTAGTCTGCAAAAGCAAACAAAAATCACTTAGGTTTCTTAAGGACGGAATGTTAATGAGTTAATGATACCTATGTACAGCAGCATCACCTCATTTTAATCTACAGGGTTTGCAGGTAGGTCTCAAAGGGGATCTTACTATTACCCAGACTTTTGAAAGGCCAAGAACAGAGACAAATCAGTTCTCAAGAACATCTCAAAAGTCATTACCCAATCCTTTAGGCTCCATCATTCCCCCCTCAAAGTACCCTGATGTGAACTTGCATTCATCCCTTTAAGCTCTTTGTCACCACCACGTGTGCCCATGCCTTAATTTCATTTCTCCCCTTGGCTTAGTCATATTCTTTTCATTCCCTGGTTACAGAGAATATGAGTACTTGGAAACCAGAAATGTTCTTCAGCCCTTCTTAACCACCTCCTTGACTCATCTTCTCTACAGTAAGATCAATGATATGTAAGGACTTACCGTAGGAAGCGCAAAGATGGTAGGAAGATCTTAATCATTATCTGCGTTAGCAAACCAGTGTTTCCCCCTGAGCAGAAGAGTAAGATGTGTCCACAAAGCCCAATGACTATATTGTCAATGACTATCTGTGCAACTCTAAGGTACCTTTTAGAAATTCAGATTTCAGACTGCACCATTCTACAGTCAGCATTTACTGAGCTTTTCCCAGCTCACAGTCCTTTGTTATTTCTAGCAAATCAAAGTCAGTGCTAATGCAGTTGGGGTAAGGCAAGGTGAGTGGAAGTGGTCACTAGGAAGAACCAAAAAGCTCCAGGTGATTTCTTGGAGGGTCAAGCCGTTAAACACTTGCTTAATCAGTAAAGAAAAACAACCCCTAAGCCACTCCTGTCTAGTCACACCTATAGTTCTCAGATGCTGCTCTAGCCAGATGGAACATTTCAAAATCCCATGGAGACCAGAAGGAGGAGTATTGCTGACCAGAACCGTGAGAGCTGAAAGGCTCTTCTGGTATTGCTTTGGGAGCTTCCTGAACTGCAGTCAGTAAGGTGATGTTGTGTTTCCTGTGGCGTTTGGTCCCACTAATGAGCAAGTAAAATTGAACTGTTTACAGATGTAGGTGTAAAACTCTTCACAGTTACTGCCATCATCAGGATGATGGAAGCTTCTGAGCAAGCAAGCTGCTCTATCCAGAGAGACCTTTGCCTCCACCTGCAGTCAACTGGATTAATAACACTTCTATGCTTCTGAACATCTGCTTCTGTGGATCAATTTGCAGACTGGCCTAGGTTGCTGGGGTTTTATTTTAAATATCTCTAAAGATGTCTGGAATTTCCTAATAGAAAGAAAGGAGGAAAGCAGAACACTATTTTTTTAACTGGGAGGGTAATAAAAAACAAGTCTGAATATTTTGATAGACATGGAAGGTTATATAATGTAGCAAGTAGTTGCACTATTTTTTCTATTATCAGAGCACCTAACCTAAGAAATATTTGTTCATTCTCTAACAAAGTCCTCTTTCAATTCCGATGTTCTGAAGTTTGAAAAATGTGGAATGCAAAGCTTCAGTGAAATTTTAAACTAATGTAAATAAATACAGTTCCTTGCTTTGTGAAGTAGCCTATAACACTTGTTTTTCAGTTACCTCAAATAATGCATATTTATTTAGGAGTTTGTTTGTTGTTTGGTTTTTGAATTTTTTCAAAAAATGCTAAATAGTGACACTTCCAAAAGTATCTGTGCTTCACACAGAATCATGGCTTTGCGGAAATGACATCATGCAGCTCACATAAAATAGCTTTACAGGAGCACTTGAGTATGCAGTGTTATTTTCATTAATAATCCTTGAAAATTTAAATCTCTTGTGCTTTCTCTCTGCTACCCTGTTTTGTACACTAACAGGACTCCTCTGTATTATTCTTTAAATATATGGGTTGGTTTAAAGAAAAACATTTACACTTGTAACCGTTTTTCTTGAAATGTGGATCTCTATCTGTAAAGAAAATATCAACTTTTAAAAAGCCCTTTGTTTTCTCTAAATTTGTTCCAATTTGTAAGTTTAGTTAACAGAAATGTATTCTTTTAAGCTCCTGTTATATTCTTTTCCAGTTACTGACTGCTCTCACTCCCTGTGTACTTAGAACTGGTTCAGTCTTTTATTATGGTGAAAATGACAAGTTTTGTTAATATCAGATGGAAGATGTGTTTTTGGATAAAGATCTTCAAACTGATAGCAGCGTGTGATTTTTCATTTTAGTCTCAGTTTACTAGAGAGTATTTAATCTGTAATTGCAGTTAATTAATTATACTTCTAGTCTTACACTGACACCAATAGATTTTTGCCATTTACATTCCAGCCTTGGGAAACTATCTCTATTGCATATATGGCACAAACAAAAAACTGTGGCTGTTTCAGCAGAGCTGGATTCGCCTCCTCTCAAAGTCCAAGAAGTACCTCAACACATCTTCTAGCCAAAACCAGATGTCTCAACTTCTTCAGATGTAAGATCCTGAACCTTGGTGTCATTGCTCTCTCCCGCTGCTCTCTCTTGATTTTAAAACAACCCTCCCATCCAGAGCTGTGTAGATGTTTCTGTGACTGTGACTCCAAATTCCTGTCCTAGGACAGCCACTTCAGGGCCTTTTGGAGACTTCAGGGGGGCATTATACCTCACTGTAGGGTGTTCAGCAAGCTTCCTAAGGGCAAGTAATTGGAAGAGGAATAATGGAAAACATTTGGCTTTCCTAATGCAATACAGCATGCAGATGGTCACACGCCTTATGATTCTCCAAATTGGATCCAGTGAGGCAAGTATGCAGATCTAGTGAAGGAATGACAAAAGGGCACGCTGAAGTGACCTCTCATGCACAATTTTAAACAAAAAGTTGACTTACCTTTGAATGAAGCAAAGTCATCACAAAAATGCATAAGCTAATTCTCATTGTGTCTGACAAAAATTCATTAAAAAGGATAATAATCAAAGATATGTTTTCTCCTTTCCCAACCTTCTAAATCAATCTATCAGTCTAGCAACACAACAGAGTTTACTCATCAAGACGTAAGGCAGTGCAGTTGCTATGCTACAGCAATATCTAATTATAAGTCACTTTTCATTGCAACTGTGGAATCATAGAGAACTCAGTTCTCTTCATTTCTAAATCCTGCACAATAATTAGAAATGAGAGAATAATTTAGAAATGGAAGAGAACAGTCTGTTGAACAGTGTTTTAAAAATCTAGCTATGGTGTGTTCACACATAATAAAACCAGCTAAAATTGTTGGCATTGTTTTCTTGCACAGCATTATCTACATAAACAAACTGGATACTAATGTCTGCCAATGTAAATTGTTTTGTAGTGAAATTAACAACATCAGTTTTATAGCCCAAGAAACGCTGTCCACTATAGTACTTCAAGTGACATCTTTTGCTTTGCCTAATGCTACTTTACAGTTTTCTTTAGGTTAAAGAATAATTCATTAAAATGTTTTGGAGTGACCAAGTGACTTCAGTGCATTACCCACAGCGTGCACACATCTTACATGGAGGTTGATGAAGTACACCTCTAAACAGTCTGCTCTCCATTTCATTGTCTGCTGTGAGAACAGAAAGAGGGGAACCAAACAGGAGCTTGTCTTTTGCTGTGAGTTTTTAGGAGATGCTGCAGTGTTTCTGAAACGGCAGTGGGCCAAGAGCACAGCACTGTGAAACTGCCAGCTCAGGTGCAGTGCACACGACTGGCACCGCAACGCAGCCCCGAACATGGTGCAAGGCATGCCAGATCATCTGTTAAATGATACTGTTACCTATACAGGTTTTATTTTGAGAAAATTAATTCTATTTCTTGTAAAAGCTTTGATCTGAGCTAATAATCTACAAAGTGTATTACAGTTTACAGAGCTACACCGTATAATTCTGAATACATCACATCGATTGATTCCCTTTTTTCCTCTACACATTCAGACAATCCTTGTCTATTGGAGGCAAGAAGGATATTCCTTTTATGAAGATTTTTTTCCTTGTGATTTCTGCTTTGAATTACAAAGGTTTTATGCCTGCAGATGTTATTTGGGTACAGAAGCAAGGTTTACTGATCTGTGAAATTCCCTAGTGATTCCTTAAAGGGCAGATAAAGTGGAAATTAAAAAAAATCCCAAATATCAGGTGGTTTTTTTTTTCTACACTGCAAGTTTCAATTGCCTATTCCATACACAGACAAAAGTCCAGCACAGTAGCAAGATCTGAAAAAAGCAAACACCCAAAAAACAAAGAAACCCCAACTCAGTTCCAGAGCGCAGAAAGGTCAGGTGAGCCTGGAGGCTTCATTCTGACTGACCCCTGGAAAGACAGGCCGTGCTTTGTTCCAGCTTACTGGAAGGGCAGCTCTGCCAAGGCTCTGCCACTTCAATGGCGAGAGTGGCTTTGGCATGACCCTTTACTTACCCTGTGGGTATAGTCAATGGACTTCACATTCCTCACGCACCTCCTGTTTAATGATGCAAGTTTTTCATAACACCAAAGACTGCAAGATAGGACTTTATTTTCACAACCAGCTTTGTATCCTGTCAATACATTTGACTTCTGCCAGTTTATTTAGCATGCTTACAGTCTCGTTAATGTATTCCTAATGCATTCCACTCACGGTAGTGTTAAGATTCCACTGGAAAGCTGCCAGAATTGGTATCACAAGTCTCCACTTTAATGTGAAGAGCATACAAATTGTATTCAAAACTCTTCTTCCCCACTTGTATTTGCCTTTTGTTTTCAGTTCAAGCACAGGAACCCATAAACTTCCGCTTACCATTTCTCTGTATGAGGATCCCTGTCCAAGCCCCATTTGAAGGTCCATCTGCACAAGCCTTGTTTCCATTGCCAGCAGAAATGCATAGTAAAGAGTGTTTCTAGGCTGAGAAGTATCACAGAATCACAGAGACCATTAGGAGTTGGAAGGAACCTTGAAAGATCATCTAGTCCAACCCCTCTCCCTGAGCAGGATCACCTAGATTAAATCACACAGGAACACATCCAGATTGGTCTTGAATGTCTCCAGAGAAGGAGACTCCACAACCTCTCTGGGCAGCCTACCCCAGTGCTCTGTTACCCTCACAGTGAAAAAGTTTTCCCTTACATTCATGTGGAACTTCCAATGTTCCAGCTTCGACCCACTGCCCTTTGTTCTATCACTGGCCATCACCGAGAAGAGCCTGGCTCCACCTTCCTGACACTCACCCTTAACATATTTATAGACATTAATGAGATCACCCTTCAGTCTTCTCTAAGCTAGAGACCCAGTTCCCTTAGCCTTTCCTCATAAGCAAGATGTTCCACTCCCTTAATCATCTTGGTGTCCCTGCACTGGACTCTCTCAAGGAGTTCTATGTCCTTCCTGAACTGAGGGGCCCAGAACTGAACACAATATTCCAGGTGCGGTCTCACCAGGGCAGAGTAGAGGGGGACCTACTAAGTCCATTACATCCAGAAGAGTCCTGGTCCTCACCTTTCCAGACTGGGAACCTTACTAGAGCACATAAATGTACCTTTTACCTTGTTTAGGAAGAACCTGGTATATGCACTAGTCTTGCTCAACTACTTGCTCAGGAATTCACCCAAAACAGCAGAAGCACTCATGGCAGGCCATTGATCTACCCTAGGGACCGATTATTACTTTATAATCTTGACATTTTTGCAGGTGAGAGTTTTGATAGCTTAGATCCTGGACCCATGTGGTTAAATTAAAAACGTATCAGGTTTTGAAATGCCACACTAAGGTGAATCAGCTGAACTCATTCAGAGTTCTGAATATCATATCCAGTCTTACCGTGTTTGACATTGGAAAAGCACATAGGTTTCCCTGAACAGCTAAAAAGTGGAGACATGAGATTGAAGCATTGATCCTGATGAAAACCATCTAAGATTGTGCAATCTAAAATTTTAAAATTGTATTTTTCCTATCTTGCTTGTGAGGCCAGTAGCTTTGACATAATTAATAAACAAAGTATTTCCCTTATTTTCCACCAGTAACAAATACTGTTTAAGATATTATAGCTTTGAGACAGCACTAGATCTCTCTAATGTAGCTGGAATGCTACATTACCTAGGATGAACTAATCATTATATCATGTCACAGTTACAGCGACTGATGAGTCTTTTTCTTTATAGGTTATAATACTAAAAGAAAGTATGTCCCATCTGTTCATCAGTATACGAGGAATTCACAGAAGGCGCTCCTCACCCCTTCTCCCCTCGCCATACTGCTTGCTTTATCCTAAGTCACATAGGATATAGTCCTGTTAGTTACATAAAGATGAATCACAAACTTAAAATAGCTACTGAGACAAAAAATATAGCCCATTTCTTCTCCTAGATATGTTTTTTCAACTAAGTGTAGCTTTAAAAATATGCTGCTCAATAAATGGAACTCGGTTACGCAAAGGATTCATAAAATATAAGTGTTAAGAAAGCACTGTTTGGAAATTTGGCTATTTATATACAAGACCAAGTTAAATAATCAAAGGGTCTTTCAGCTTTGGAATCCTTTTAAGAACGTCTTTTAAAGACTGTTGAAGGTCTATGACACAACCTTGAAACTTTCCTCTCTTGTGCAGTTTAGAAACACATAGAAATGGTATTTTCAATGGCTTCCTCTGTATTTTGCTGAAAATCCTTGAAAGTAAAGACATTAGTATTTCATTTCCATTACTCAAAATAGCAGCATAATTTATTGATTGGAGCAAATTGAGCAATATTTTCATCAAATCCCCAAAAGATAATCTTTTACTCATCTTTTCCAAACATTTTAAATTGCATTGCATAGTGCAATATTAGTTTCAGTAGGATTCTTTGCAATTTACACTACTAACAGTAAGCTCAGAGTTAGACCTTTTATTTAATTTAAGGCTCACAAAATGCCTATTAGTATGATCCCTGAGAGCAAGACTGAAAGGAAAAGAAAGCAACAGTTTCTAGTTGCCCAAGTTATCATTCTTTGGCAAGCTCAAAAGCCAGGTGAATTTGAAAATTCTGCTTTATAGCATTGCCATGATAACTGTCAATATTACCATTTGCAGAATGACAACTCAGTTTTCCCTTTTTGAACCAGTATATTAAAAGAATGAATCTGTTCCTCAGGTCCTGTTAGTACTTTTCCTCCTTTGCTATGGGAACCTGAAGCCCTGAAGACAACAAAGAGAAAGGTCTCTGCATGAGGATATGAGAACTGCTGCTTGGCCAGCATGGAAATGCCTAATGTCCTTCTATGGCTCTGAATGTTTAAAAGCAACCCACCCAAGACCAGTGGACCTTGAAAGAAATCTGCCGATGTTATATTTCCCGTCACCACTCTTTGACACTGATTTCCCAGTTTTCCATGAGTGATATCCTGTCTCACTAAGGCATGCATTAACAATAAAACATTTCCTTTTTATGGTGTTTCACACCAAAAGAAATAGTGCCTTAGTAGATGTCCAATCTCTGATCTTTTTTTTTTCTTTCTTTTTAATTTTTGTTTTCAAAATTATATGCAGTGTATCTTCTGTGTCACTACTACATTTGATTTTTTTTCCCTCAGCTTCTTACCTGATGCTTGTTACTAATTTTTGTCCTTTTGTATTGGTGAGGTTTCATTTGAGAGTTTTGTAGTCACTCTTTAGGAAATCTCAGAAACTCAACTTAATCAGTGGAAGCTCTTACCTTAAATCTTCACTCAGTGAATCATATACTGAATATATATATTGATGGTTTGGGTTTTTGTTTGTTTGCTTGTTTTTAATAACCAGAAGAACAACATGTCTCTAAAATCAGGACATACACAGGGTTCAAACAAATTTGCTTAAAAACCCAATAGCATTTCTCTGATCTCAAGGCTATGTCTACATGATGCAATGTAGAATTGGGCCAAGACACCTGAAGTCACTTTCCTGTCTACACCCAGGAGTATTAAACAGTAGCACAATGTTCTGTCAGCAAATCCCTCCTCGGGAGGGTCCCTTGCCAGGAGGGAAGTCCCTCTCACTTAGCTGTACCAAACATAACTTGAATACATCGGTCGCCTGGGTACAAGTCACCGCTGTACCCAAAATAAATTCCTGTGTTGTCAGGCATTGGCAAATAGTGTTGCTGTGCATGGCCAGTACTGCCCCCAAACTGACATGTATCCAGAACCTGGACACCCTTGTGGGATTTAATTTCTTGTATCACAGTTAAAGGATCCATTCCTCTCACATAGAGGAAGATGTGAACATCACTCTATCCTTTCATGTGCCTGCAGGTGCAAAAGCTGACATCCTTGACTCTTTTTGCCATTACACCTACTATTTGGAGCACTCTTTGAGGAACTGAGAGACCAGGCTGAACCTCTGCAGAGTCTGCAGTGCCTGTAGCCATCAGACACGGACACACCTTCTCCCAGTACCAGGTCTCTGGGAACTAGAAAACCAGTAGTCGTTTCATGACAAGAAAATCTGTGACCTGAGGCTCAGTTGTAGAAAGGTAAAGGCTTGCTTGACCACCAGGGTCCAGGTGGGGTACCACTCTGAAGCTGTTATCTGTCAACCTTTAGAGTGCTGTATTGGCAAAATAACCCTGATTTGAAGTTTAATGGAACCACTCTGATGATCTTACTGAAAGTGAACACAATTATTTAGAAATGCCAAACAAGTTTTAAGTCAATCCATTATTAGTAGAGGGTTGTTACTATTCTGCTTGAGCCACAGAATTTAATTATTGAAATTTAAGTATTTAAGACATGATCAGAGTAGTGGCCTAAGAATTTTCAAGGTACTTGAATGTGTCAGAGGAAGGCAACAGAGCCGGTGGAAAGACTGGAAAGCATGTCCTATAAGGAGTGGCTGAAGACTCTGGGTTTATCTAGTTGGAGAAAACAAGGCCAAGGCAACTTCATCGGTCTCCACAGCTTCCTGAGGAGGGGTTATGTGGAGGAAGGTGCTGAGCTCTTCTCCCAGGTAGCCAGTGAAAGGATATGGTCACTGGGAATGGTTCAAAGGTGTTCCAGAGGAGGTTCAGACTGGACATGACTTGATCTAAAGGGCTCCTTCTAACCAAGGAGCTTCTATGATGAAGCACTGTGTTACTGAGGAGGTGGTTGAACACTGGGAGAACTTTCCTGGAGAGGTGGTTAATGCCCTGTCAGGATTTAAGAGGCATTTGGACAACACTTTTGGTGAGCCTAGATGTTGGTAATTGGACTAGGTAACTGTTGTAGGGCCCTTCCAAGTGAACGAGACTATTTTAGTGTTTGGGAAAGGGCAAGAAGACAGGATACTTTGGGATCTATTGTCTATTTGTCTATTGGTTTGGGCTTAGTTTTTTTAATCCTTTAATTTATGTAAACACTACCTTAAGAATTGCAAGAAGTCTGAGATTAAATATGTTGGACACAAAAAATATCAATTTCAGACTCGGTGGAAGGCTGAAATTTCCACCCTCAGTGAGAAACTTGAGACTTTCTGAATATTCCCAAGTGTAACACAAGTGGAATGGGAGGCATGCTTCATCAGGTAGATGTTGATGGTAAGGAACATGTACAAGTGGAAACATCTTGATAAATGATCATGAACAGGACGGCAAAGCCTCATGCTCCAGCTCAGAATTAACTAAAAATAAATTGTCTCCGCAGCACAACAAATTATCAGCAGGACAGATGGCCAAGAAGAGGAAAACCATAATTGTTTCCTCTGGGGCTGGAGTTCTGAAAGTAAACACTCAATCTAGTCCTGACTTTGTAATGGAAAGTAGAATTCAATAGCATGGAGGATACCCCAGAGAATCATACAATGGCAACGCAGTATTTAAAAGCCTAGCCATATGAGGTAAGGGACTGATGATGACATTTGTAGTTCCTTCAGTGAGGGCTGAAAGCAGACTTGACAGGAAATCTGTTTTAGAGAAGCCACAGTCTGGGTGCTGGGAGACCTTGGCCTCTCATGCCACTGCTGTTTACTTGTGATCTCTGACCAGACATCGAATCCCCTTGTTTAAACAGCACTTCACAAGTGATACCTCTGCCTGTGAGGGAGAGATGCTCGAGGTTTTCATCACACCTAAACCAGAAGAGAGATGGGATACAGTTTTTCACATAGCATCACAAGAAGACAGTGATGTAATAAATAGCTCCATGAGACTGCTCTAAGAAGGCATATAGATCATGGCTATCAAAGAACCTGGGACACCTGCCTGTTTTATTTTAAAAGCACCAGTAATACTTAATGATTTCTATTATTTACTAAAAGGTTGCCAATTGTTTTTTACCAAATTTCCCAGAAAGTCTCTGCTTAAGTTCCCCATGCTTGTATAGTCGACCTTTGACCAAGTTAAGCAAGGGCCTGTCCAAATTAAGAGAACATTTTGTTAGCATAGATGAGATGATCATTCCGGGAAAGTCTCCAGCTCAAGCAATTTTGAGCATGCCTAATCATATGGATGGAGGTGCCCAAACAATTCGTTAGGCCCCCACCTAATCTGGAGAAGTTTCTAGGCTTTCACATGCAGAAACAAGTTTACCTATGAAAGTTGAGATGCAAACACATTTTTCTTAAAAGCAGAGTTTTGACATATATGGAACCCTAATACTCTGGTCCCAGAGCTAAAAAGGTTGCTACAATATTCAAATGCATGCTGGTACTTCTACATTGTTTCCAGCTCAAATTCTGATGTTAATAAAATACATTTAGCTTTGCTGAACAGACATTTAGCTCCTTAATAAATTGCCTGTCAAAAGACAGGATTTGGCTGGAGTACCACTTGATTAAATTAGCCAAGTACTGCCTCACATCTGGCGACAAATTCTGCAGTCTATAAATAGCTCACAAGCAGCCACATGCCACAGGATAACCTGGTTTTATCCCCCCTACTAAACGTGGGCAAGGAAGAAGCAAAGGAGCTGTGTACCTCAACTGGGCATCATCCAAATGATCTCCTCTAACAGGGAAATTCTCACTTCAGAAAATCCAGCTATTCTCCAGCATCATCCTCCCCTTCCCAAATAACATGAGGAAGAGAAAACACACAGCAGTATGACCCTATGCCACAGTCACATTTACAATCACATTAGTTTAGCAATGAGAGAAAAGAGTTTTGTACCAGCAGCACTACAAATAACACCAGTATAGAGCAGTCACAGCACAGGCATCACAGCCAACTTTAGCCCCAATATCCATTGCTGAAAAGATGAAGCAACAGCCTGGCCTAGAGAAGGGGTAAGAGGGGCAGGACTGCTCAGCCACACAGCCACCACCGTATCACACCACCAACAGCAGACATACTGAACTGCACCAAGAAAAGGGGTGGGGGTGCATACCTTTAGGTGTACAGACCGAAGTCCTCACGAGGATGGTCACTGACAGTACTTACTGTGCCTGCTTTGTGCAAATTTCAGGCACCCTCTGACACTCAACTGCATAAAGACAGACATCATTTCTTTTTAAATAAGAAATAAATTCCTGTCTCTTTGATTTTTTGTATTTGAATTTACACTCAAAGCAATTTATGAAAAAGAAGATTCCTTGCAGTGCTATTCACAGCTAAAGATCATTTACTCCAAATACTGTAGACAGGAATGTATTAGGTTAGCCCTGCCTTTTTCTCACACGCAAAAGATGATGTCCATCTCACCTCCTTACGGAGGTGCTGTTCTGCTGCTGTGTCCACCCTGCTACTGCGTAGTATCACAGGCAGATGGTAACACTCCTGCATCTGCCCCATCACACTGACCAGCGTATCACCCGACCTGCTTCAGAGTAACAAACACCCCTCTCCTGCTACAATACCTTTTCTTCCCAGGGGAGTGACCCTGGGACTGGTCAGTCCCTTCTCTGCTCCCAGAGTGGTTACAGGTAGTACCAGGTTCCAGTATTTTCTGTCAGCAAGGAGAGCTCTGGTCTGCATCACACTAAAAGAAACCTTGAGTGTTTGCTTTAGTGATAGGTAACATTCATAATAGTATGAGCTGGTGTAATATTAAAACTCATTAAAATACAAGGCCACTTTGGGGGAAACAGGTTTTGTACACTTGCCATAAATACATCAAGACTCCCCTGGTCCTGGCAGAGACTAGGGGAAGCGCGTGCCTTTCTCACACACATTCCTTGTTTCACTGTGCAGTGAAACACCCTTCCTGCTGAGCTGATTGCAGCACAAGTTGGAATTTATCCTGTGCTTTTAATCTGACTATAAACAACAGCTTTGCGTTTGTCTCTCCCATCTCTGAATGCTGTTTACACTCAGTTGGCTGCAGAGGAGCCTGGCTAGTTCACCCTGGTTTCTTCCCCTGCTGCTTTCCAGGGGAATGGAATTAATACATTCTGTCCTGTTTACTGGCATCACCAGGCACCCCCAGAACAGGGGGCTCTGGTGGTTCATATCAGTTGGCTTCAATTAAGGGAGAAGGAAAAAATCCAACCTTTGCCTGCCCACCAGTATTTTCTAAGGAGATAGGAAAGAGCAGTGGCAGCAGCAGTAGCCAGCACTGCTTCTCTGTAGATTCAGCAAGGCCAATATAGCAGGAAAACAGCATTTAACAATGTGTAGGGAACTGAAGGCAGCTCAGATCATGTCTGGGCATTTCAGATCAAGTGGGTAAAGCTCTCAGTACATCCAATAGAAATACTTTTGTCTACATATTTGAAAAGTCTTTGCATCCAGCAAGTTGAGCTGTTGAAAAGCTTGGTCACCTGTCTTGGAGCACTTGGCAGAAGCACACAAGAGTGCTTTCAATAGGAAACCTATGTGAATACCTGTGTGTACTCAAATGATTGTTCCAGGAATTGCTGAATACACACAAATAGCAATACTTATGACTTTTATTTTGAGCTTTGTAAATAGAAACAGAAGTCAGAGTGCAAATCAATACATCAGGCTAAAACCTGGCCCCTTTTGCCCATGATTGCTGCAAGGCTCACCTGCTTCTGTGGTGATAGTGAAGTTGTCTTGTGAAATATTTTTCTTGGCTAGAGGCTATGAGGAAATAACTCTGTTTTTCTAAGCAAGAGGAAGCCAGAGAGTGGGCTAGTTACTCTCCTAGGAAAAGTTCCTAGGCAAAAAGCTCTGTGCCCACTGTTAGTGAGAATGGACAATAATTTTATATGTCAGAAACTAATCCTAGAACAGTTTATACATTCTTGAGGACTATCACAAAGAGCACCACAAGCAAATTCATCCCAACAGTCTCTCTAAAAGAGGCTGCCATGATATCTCCAGACCATCCAGTCACATCTCTGATGTACATTACATGGTTAATGTCAGGCACAAGCCACTACTCATTTCAGAAACACCCTTTAAAAAGTTATCTACACCATCCTCTAATCTCATACAACAGCACAGAATTTACTAAAAGCAATTGTTGTCACAGAAACCTGCAAGATCATGTGCTATATGGAGGTATATGCTTTCCCACTCAGTGCCCATAGGAGAGGTGGAATGGAAACCACACCATTTGTTGCGATAGGTCCTATGAGACCATCTCCATCCAGTGGAAGCACACCCACCCAGGGTCATCTCTAATCACACAGATTTACACCCTCTTGTTCTGGAGCATGAAGGGAAAAGTGGAACATAATCTGGTTAACAGTAGGTGACTTCATCACAACTCTCTTATTTCTCCTAGTGCTGATTATTTGGCAAACAGCAGCAGGGGGTGTGTGTTTGGGGGTGTGTGTGTGGGTGTGCTGGTGAGCAGAAAGCCTTGGACCCAGATATACATAGCACATCTTGTTCTCACTTGAAATGGAAAATATAAGCTCAGATGTTTAGATAGACGCCCCTTTAGCAGCCTCTCGCCTGCTCACTTTCACAACAGTGTTTTATAAAACACACTTGAAGCTTCTGGTAGCTCAGGAATTCTTTCCATTACAGCTGTCCTCCAGCCCTGTTCTTTCTTAATGTCTGCAGTAATCCTACGTGGTCTGTGGTTCTCAACCTTCTGTTCTCTTTCTCCATTACAGCCTTCTTTTCCCTGTATGACTATATGTGTTGTAGATGCAGTCTTTCACTTTCCAAAATGCTCCACAGTACAATATGAAACAACCAACCTGACCAGACATTTCAAACTAAGCCCCTGAAGTGCAATTTGAGGGTACTCTCCAGTCCAGAGACAACTCTCAATGTCAAAATGCTGAGCACAAAATATGCAGATTGTTTGAAAACAAATAATAAGCTTTAAGTGGAATTGTTTTATATTTGCTCATATTGAAAAGAAAATAGTTAAGAAAATACTTAGGGAAAAGAAAATCTGCTCTGAACATCAATTGCAGAAATTGTAAGTAACAGAAAAAAATACCATCAAAACTCTCTAAATAATTCTTAGAAATAAATTAAAGTAAAAAACATTTACATGGCTCAGGTAGGACTATTCTCTCCAAGTGTGTGTACTAGCTACATTCATGAGGACAGATTTATTTGAAGCTATTTAGTAAAATGATACAACTACAGAGTTTAGGAAATCTTAAAACTGCTACAGTTGGAAAGAATTATGGACACATTTACTGTTCTTTTTTCTTTTCCTCTAAATTAACACCTTCATCCACTGCTGCGGACAGAATAAAGATCTAGCACCAGCCCTCACTTCTCAGGAGACATCAGCAGGACAGTCATATGCACATACTGCTCCTGGGTGTGGGCGTGGAAAATCCTAACTGTACATGGATATAACCCATCAGCTTGGTTTCGTTAGGGACTGTTCTAATGAAGACAGGCTTATCCCTTGAGATAGAGCCCTGCTTATTTTTTTCTAACAGGGCACTATTGTTGAACTCCATTCCACAGGTGGTTCTTATCCAGAGTAACCTCAGCCTTCCTCTAATTTATAATGAGCTAAGCACTGGGCTGCATCAGTTGAGTGTCCTGGTAGCCAAAGGTGCTCTGCCTCACATTTACTGCAGTGAAGTTCCCTGGGTCCAGCCTGAGAGGAACCATTACGGGGAGCAGGTCCCATAGATTTTCTGGGGATTTTATCCAAGTCCTCCATGCTAGCTGAACTGCCCATTCCTTTCTTGCAAGGAAGGATGTCAAAAGTATTTTAAAAATCTCAGGTGTGCAGTAGATGGCCAAGAACTCTACCAGTTTTCAACAGCATGAGAGAAGTCAGCAACATGCAGAGTATCAAATCTGCCCTTATGACCAACCATAACAAGATTAAGCTGCAAATAAATTTTGATTTTATTCCAATCGACCTAGAGAAAAGTATTCTGCTTGGATGGAAGCACAGAGATTGGGAGTATGCACTAGTAAAAGGAACTAGGTAAAGAAGGGAGAGGATAACTGTTGGAAAGGGGAATGGAAAGATACCACAGATTTTCAGCATTTCAGATCCTTTATCTTCTCTCATGGGGCTGGGGGGTGGAGGGGTTGTGGGGGCAGGGCAGCCCCTAGCTTAAGGTGCTGAAGTTTGGACCATAGTTGCCCTAGGTTTCTCACTTTATTGGGGTGGGAGATAGTTACGGTTGGTGCACAAGATCTCTCAGCTAACAACACTGAGGTGATGACCTGAACTTACAGGTCACATTAAGAGGCCTAGAGTTAGGGGTCCTTTCAATCAGGATCTCTGAATTTTCAAAGGAAGATAGAAAATATTCATATGACAGCTTATTAGAGCCACTCCAGGTGAACTTAGCATAATGTACGTGTACACTGCAGCTTACTGGGCAAATAACAACAAAGATGCTAGGAAAGCAAAATAATAATGTTTTTGAAAAGCATGAAAGTCAAAGTAAAAATTCCAATTTTTAGGATTAAAAATTAGTCTTCAGCTTAGCAGAAGGTAAGATATATTTATTTTCTATTCATTCATACTAAGAAAGGAGCAGCATCAGGGAAAGATGGCTTTCATGACCAGCAAAGATGCAAGTGGAGATGCAGCTATAATGATAGAAAGGCTTTTGCTGTAAGAATGTATTTTACTCAGACAAAACGATGTCATAAAACAGAACCAGTCTAACATGCTCTTTTGCTTCTATGAAGCAACTTCACAGTAAGAGGGACTGCTAACACAGACAAACCAAGCGATTTTTTTATCAGTCACCCAGTTATAGATGTAACACAGATTTCCTTTTATCTGCAAAGCATTTACAATTTGCTCTTAATCAGATTTTCCTTCAAAGAAATAAATGAGCATGTAACAAACAAAAGTTCATGAACTCAAACCAGACATAGACATTTAAAACCAAAATCATTTAGACTTTGCTGAACTTCCAGATCTGAAGTTCAATACATGATTTATAGTGCTGCTGAGTGCAGCCACCACAGACATAGATCAGAGCCAGGCACATCTTAAGCATTAGTGCTGATGGTTGCAAATACATTTAACCAGTGGCTACACACAAAGCACTATTTAGGGGAGCAGGACTAGTTCTCCAGCATCTACAATAAATAAAAGTAAAAAATAAAGCAAAGCTTTAAGGTAATTTATTGTCTTTTCACTGGGACATTTTCCCCATTATGAAGATTAGATGCATATTGGTCAAATACTGAAGTACAGAGAATCATTGCCTTGGTTAGCCCTATGGCGGAGTCTGATTCAGTGTTGCAGGCTTTACAAGCAGGCTCTGGAGTCTGAAGTTTGCATGTCCAAGTCCTTCATCTTTCACTCCATAGTGAAAAAAAAGCCCTGCTTGTGTCCAGCCTAACTGCACCAGATTTAAATACAAATAGCAGATAGGAAAGCATCTTGTTCCACAGAGTTAACAACCTCGGGTATTAGTGCATTGTGTTTATCTGATACTGAAGTTTCTGAAAAAGACTATTTTAAGGCAAAGGATAGATTGAAAATTGAAGGTTAACAACTAGCTAGACTAAGTGGAGAGAATAGGCTAAAGGAGCGGGGCTTGTTCAGCCTGGAGAAGAGAAGGCTGTGGGGGCACCTCATTGCAGCCTTCCAGTACTTAAAGGGAGTGTATGGACAGGAGGGGAATCAGATTTTTACAAGGGCAGATAGTGGTAGGACAAGGGGGAATGGATTGAGGCTAGAGGAGGGAAGGTTTAGATCTAGGTTAGTTCTTCACAGAAAGTAGAGAGGTGCAGTAAAGGGCTGCCCAGAGAGGTGGTGGATGCCCCAACCTTGGATGAGGCCCTGGGCAACCCTGTCTAGATCCAGGCCTGGAGGTTTTTGGCCCAGCCTGTAGCAGGGGGGTTGGAACTCAATAATCTTTGGTGTTCCTTCCAATCCAAACTGTTCTGTGACTCTGTGTGAATTTCCTTGTCTCCAGGCTCAGGACTAGCATATCAACAATTGTAATCAGCTTTGAAGCTCTTCAACATGTTTCTGATGGAAATAGCAAAAGATTAGTGATTAATTATAACTGTTATTCGCATGTATCATGATGTTATTTCGGTAGGATTCCATGCCAGTCTTTTGTTTAGGTACATGCAAATTGATTTTATTTGAAGTCAAATTATACCCTGGAAACCATTTTTTTTCTCATTGCTTATGAGGGTGGGAATTAAGAGAAAATTTCTTCCGATGATCTTTAGAACACGTATAGGTATGTATCTTTCTCCAGACAAGCTTTATACGGGGGGTGGTACGGCATATTATCTTTAGCACTGCTTGTGAATCAAACTGCTATACGAATCTAGTGCCTCGTGCCAGTGATTCACCTTGCAACAGACCAGAGAAGCATTTGAGTGACTACCCCAGATAGATTCATGGGGCATCAAATGCTCTTCCCTGTCACCATACCCAGCACTCTGCTCCTCAAGTGTTTGAACTTAACATATATTTATGAGATTAACATTATTTCAGAGATGAACAACAAATAAACAAACTCCTTTTTTTCTGCACCGCACCAGCACACGCACTCTCTCTTGCTTTCTCCCCTGAACACACCTTTCATGACTATTAACCATCAATATTTAATACTCACAGGTGCTATACAAAAATATTTTAATCACTTAAATGCCACTGAAGTTTCATTCAGAAGAAAACAAACTTGATTTAGAGCTGTGCATTAACTGAACTACCTCTCAACTTTTCCTTCTGTGCACCCTTGCAGGAAGTCATCCCCTCTTTGTCCCCAAGAAATGGCCCCCTCTGAGCTATGTAAATTGTCAAAATAGGACAGGTGCCCACAAAGGAAATGATGTATCAGATTTGGTTATAGAGAAAGAGACAAAAGACAAGAGTGGGAGCTAGGAGAGACGGAGTTACAGCAGGAGAGGTATCACAGGAGATTGGATGAGGAAAAGAGCACAGAACTATGCAGTTAAATGCTGACAAACAATCCTGACAAGGCCAACTTCACTTCATTCAGCTTTCTGCTTCATCACCTTTCAGCTGCCTTATCCCTCCAGAAGTATCACCTCACCAGCGCTTGAAGACTGAAGTTCCCAAGGTGTCATTTTTCCTTTGCTCATCTGACATTCAGTCAAAATCCCTCGAGTTGTTACAGTTGATGCTTATTTGGCAAGAGATTGGAATAAAAATCCTACTGAATTATTAGAAGTTTTATGCCGCAGTGACTGATGCAGCTGCAAAACACGTTTTTTTGTAGGCTTCAGGCACAGAGAAGTACACAGAAAACATGCTGGGTTTATTTCTCCCTTAAAAATGAACACACATAATGTTGTTTTCTCTTGGGGTTTTGGATCATGTTGAGAAGGGAGATAGACAAAACCAAGATTCCAGTAGATGAACAGAATAAAATGTCTATGCTTGGGACATTTTCATGATCCACACTACTGTTTGAAGCAAACAGATATTAAAATCAATGTGTTGTTACATTAGTAACAACTGTTGTTACTAATGTAACAGTGCATTGATTTTACAGTTACATTAACAGTTACATTACAGTTACAGTTAATGTAAAAGTGCATTGATTTTACAGTTAAATTACAGTTAACAACAACAGTTGTTGTTGTAACAGTTGTAACTTAAACACTGTTACATTAGTTACAACAACAACAACAGCAATAATTTAAATACTATATAATATTAGATAGTTAATGAAATAAATATTATAACTGTATTTATACATTATTATAATATTATTATAAGATTCATTATTATTACTATTATAAAAGAATTATAATTAAAGATGA
>VXBZ01004287.1:3518-15292 GCA_013399135.1 Heliornis fulica
CGATATGGCGCCCGAGATCGCCGCCGCCGTTGGCTTCGTGTCCGGCCTGCTGCGGATGCGGGGCTGTGTCAGCGAGCAGCAGCTACAGGTCTTCGGCGGGGCGCTGCGGGAGGCGCTCGCAGGTGAGTGGGGGGGCAGGGTGAGTGGGGGGGCAGGGTGGGTGGGAGCGAGAGAAGCCCACGCGTGGCCGTCCGTTGCCTTCGTCCCCAGGGACCGGGCGGTTGCTTGTGTCCTCCCCTGGTGGCCGCTCCCCGGCGCTGCTTCCAGGACATGGTGGTGTCCCTTGGGGTTGGGCAGCTGTTTGTGTCCTTTTCCAGCATCCTGCTGTGTCATCCTTGTTGCCGGGTTTGTGCCTCTCTGTCCGGGTGTCCACCCGTGCCCTCCCCCGGGGACTGGCAGGCATCCGTGTGGCTCCTCGGTCACCCACCTGGGTCCCCTGGGGTCCTGAGCAAGCAGTTGCCTCAGCCCTGGGAGTGAGGGGCTTGTGCAGCTCGGCTGCTGGGAGCTTTCCTCGCTGGGGCTCCATACGGATGGTCCGCAGCTCCTCTGTGTGCTCAGTGCCCTGGCAAGATGTGCTGACCCCCGTGTCAGTGGGGTTTGGCGCTCCCCACCCCGCGGGTGTGGGGCTCAGCACTAAAGTGCGCGCTCAAGGGTCTCCTGGCAGCCTGACACAGCCGTGTTATCAGCCCAAAGAAGGGATGGTTTGTTTGCCGCTCTGCCGAGATAAAGGGTGGTGATGTGTCCCTAGACTTAGGGAACGACCTGGACGTTACTCCCTGACTGTGGTGGTTTGTCGCTGGAGATACGGTATCTGCCCTGGCCACCCCAGCTGTTGGGGTACAAGGCTTTGTCCCCATCCAGTTTGGGGTTTCCAGGACCCGAAGAGCTGCGCTCCTGAGCCTTGGAGCAAGCAGCGGGACGAGTAGTCGAGCTCCCGGCTCTGGAGCCTCTCTGCCTGCTGGAGGCAGCCTGAGGAGGACTCCGTTTCCTCCGTGAGACGTGGGACCGCCCCCACTCGGGACCGCAGCAGGACGCAGACTTCCTCACAGCTGCCGCGTGTCTGCTCACCGCTCTTCCCTTCTTGCTTCCCTTGCAGAGCACTACAAACATCACTGGTTTCCCGAGAAACCGTTCAAAGGATCCGGGTATCGCTGCATCCGGATCAATCACAAAATGGACCCCCTTATCATCAAGGCAGCCAGCCAGATCGGACTCAGTCTATCGCAGCTCTACCAGCTCCTGCCCAGCGAGCTGACGCTCTGGGTGGACCCCTACGAGGTCTCCTACCGCATCGGGGAGGACGGCTCCATCTGTGTCTTATATGAAGCAAGTGCAATTAAATCTGTGAACTCTTATGGGATGCTCACCTGTAAGAACCAGGTGATGTTAGGTCGCACCTGTCCATCCAAAAACTACATCATGACTGTCTCCAGCTAAATCCTCCTCTTGTCCTTACACTGCCAAGACACGGGCTACTGTATACCTCACCTGAGGATCTATTTTTAAGAATGAAGAGCTATTTATATTTTTTAAAAAAATCCAACAAAATCCAAAATATTGGGCACCGCTTTGAACAGAAGTGGTGTTCTAGGTGCCTTTTTAAAGCTGTTGCAAGCTTACGAGTTTTTATTGTGAAGCCAATATCTACCTAATTAGTGTTGGATGGCAATTTTGGGCTGGATTGTTCACTTGGGTAGCTTGGAATGGAGGATAAGGGGGAAGAGCCAGACTGGGAAGTTTGGCTTGGTGGTGGGAGACTTCTGTGTCACTTTCTCACCACCCTGGTTCCAGACAGTACTGCTGTATTGCACTACTGTTGGAGAAGGGACAAAGGAGTTTCTGTCTTTCCTCCACTAACTTCTTCACTGCCCAGCTGGTCTGATCTCTCTGGGGCCTGGATATAGTCTTGAGTCTGAGGCTGGATGATGTTGGGGAACCTGGGATTCTTCTCCTTTGTTCTTGCACACCTCTTCTGGACCCACCTACTCTGAGTGCAGCTGTGTTCTGCCCCACTCTCAGCACAAAGTGAGGGGGAGTGTGGCCTGTCTACAACCTCTTCATCTCTCCTCTTTGCTCGTGGACTGAAAGGAGCCATGTGGGTATTGGTGTCCTGTGGAGCAAAGCAGAGGAGTGCTGGGGGCCTGAGAGGGTCCTCAGGATGAATAGTCCAGCTACTGTGGTGGCACTGGAGGACTGGTTGTTCCTGGTGCTCCCCAGTACCTGGCTGTTGCCTACTACTCACTGCACACCGAGAAGGGTACTCCAACCCCGAAACCAGCACTGGGTGGCTGTGAGTTACAAAGCCTTTCTGCTGTGTGTGGCTTAACCACCAGCCCACAACCTGCTCTTGGGTGGCCTCTCTGCACTTTGGGAGTGGAGACTGGCCTCTTCCTTGCTGAAGTTGCCTAACGCAGTGCCGACAACTTGCTGTGTCACTTCTGGAGAAGAGCTGAAGCAACTCTCCTTGTGCCATAGAGGTTGGTGTGTCAGAATCCCCTTTGCCCTATCTCTTAAAATCGGGAAGTACTGGGGACCTTTCCCCCTCCCTGTGTGTGGGCTGCTTTGGTGTCCTAATGGTGCTTTTAAAGTCACAGCACTTTTTCCCTCTTTTCCTCCTCTGGGTGAGCAGCATGTGGCTGTCCCTGGGAGCTGCCTCCACTGACACCTTGGTAAAGGGCATCATTTTGGTCTAATCTCTTGGTACATAACTGTTTTGCACAATGAATGCTTGGTCCCATGCTGTCTAGCCAAGTAAAACTCCTCTTGGCACCCTGGTGGTACTTGTGCTTGGGGAGACTTTGCCCAAGTGTTGTTCAGGATTTGACCCTTAAACCGGGTAAGTACAAGTGGGGTGGGAGCTGTGAGTGCTGCCCCATGAACTCTACCAGCCTGTTGGGAATGAGCCTTTGCAAGGATGTAATATGTCCACTGCCTTTTTACTAACCAGCTAGTGCTCCTCCAGTGATCCTGGGAGAAGTGATGGGAAAAACAGGGCATTGACTTGGCTGTTTGTAATGAAACTTTCCCAGATTTCTCAGCACACTTCTTGACCTTCCTCTTTCCTGACCTGGCAGCTGACCAGCATAACCAGGGTTGTTCTTGCCCTTTGAATTAAGTTCTCGGACACTTGTGCAATATCTTTCCAAATCTTGCGTGCTCTGGGAGAAGTATCTCATCTGCAAGAGTTCTTAGCTTGGTTTTTTTAATATATTAAAAATTAAGTACAGCTCCCCAACTCTGACTACTAATATGGAAAAGGTAAGATTTTTTTTTTCTGTAAGCCAGAACTGGAAAACCAGCCTTGATTCCTTTAAAACATAAGTGTCTAGTTATTTGTCCTTGAACAGTAAATAGCAGACAGTGGCTCTGAAGTTGCATCACTTCCCTCTGCATCACTTGAATTTCTCATGTCAGCAAAGCAGAAGCTGAAATGAAGCACTGTGGCTTTTCCCTTGGTGAACTTGTGCAATAGGTGACCTCACCCAAAGGGCAGTACTTGGGGAATTTCCAAAAAGAAAATTCCCTTTTCAAGGAAAAGGGATCTCTGTAGTTTTTATGGGAGTCCTTCTTTAACGTGCTTGTGTGGAAAAGCCCTGGAGAACTGCATCCAGGATGGGCAGTTTGCTTTGCTGGACTTCGTGGCTGGATGTGGAGTTTCCTGAAGGCTGGTACTTCCACGGGTTATAATTTGTCACCATGAAAGCAGGCTTAAGATTTACACACACCCCACACCTCCCCCTCCCCTTTACTCTGTTCCCTCCCTCTTACCAGAAAGGATTTTCAGGAACAGCCCACACCAAAGGAACACACTATGATTACTCTTCACATCCCCCCACCTCCAGAACCAAAATAGCTGAGTCTCACTCTTTGTGTCCCTGGTGTGGAGGAGTCTGATGTTAAAGGTGTCTGGTTTTAGCTTCAAAACCAACCAAACTTGGGTATAATCCATTTCTCTCTTGTAGCTGGTTACTTGTAAAAGCTGTGAATTAGTGTGCTCTGTTGCCTTCTGCCTACAAGCCTGATGCTCAGCTGCAGAGCTGAGTGGTGTGTATTCTAGGACAGTGTATTTGAGGGGGTTCTTGTCTCTTTTTTTGTTTAACAAGCTGGACTGTTGAACGGGACCTGCTTTTTGTATTTGGTGAAAATGGTAGAAAGTTTGTAAGCTACACTTGGAGGAGGGAGTGGATGGTTACCAATTGTATAGTAGTGTTTTTATACACAGAATGTACAGATCCTTCAGCAGACATATGCTTTTGTTAATTTAATAAAAATGTAGCAGTATGAACAGGTCTTGTTTTCTTGCTGGGGACTGTTGAATGCCTGCGAGGAGGGTGAGGGTGGGGATTGTGGTCTGGATCTCCTGCTCTGGATGCTGTGGGCTTGGTTAATATGTGAATGACTGTCAATATCCAGCTGTGTCGAGGAGGAGGTTTAGAAAAAAAGCTGCTTAGTCAATGTGCTGACTCTAAAGACCTTGGAAGCCCACAGGGTTGAGGCTGGGAATTGGTCTGAGTAATGTGGGGCTGCGGGTGTCCTGCCCTCTCCTTCGTCACGCTGACTACTGGCTCCTGCCTCTGAATTGTTCAGTGTGGGATTGTAGAAATCCTGTGTCCTGGATCCAAGGTGTGAAGGTGGTGTGTGGTCAACTGCCAGGTTGTTTGCCAGACCCTAGGGGTGGCATGAGCAGTGAAATATCTGTGCCAGGCAGAGGGGCAGTGCCAGGGTCAGCCTCCCTACCCTCACAGTCCTTCCAGCAGTGACTGAGATAGCAGAGGAGGAAGGGTGAGAGATCACAGGATCCAGATGTACAGGTATGCAGAGGATGCTATGGACCTGTCATGATAAAGGCAGCCAAGGTTGATTCACTGGAGATCCTGTTTTGGCTGTGTCAGGATGCTGGTGACTGCAGCACAGAGCTGTAACCCCTGGCATGGGGAGGGCCAGCTCCAGGTTTTATCCCTGTCTGCACTCCTCTTCAGGCTGGCCTGACTCATGGACCTGAGCTAAATCAGCATGTGCTGCTTTCAGTCCAAAATTCCATTTCTAGGGAGTTTGGAAGGGCTTGGGTTGAGATGTGCAAGGTTCTTGTGTCCTACTCCAACCCTTTCCCTGTGCCAGCGCCTTCTGAGAGTGGTGATGCCGAGGGGGAAGGCACAGGCCTGGTCCTACCCCTCTCCCTCGTGGGGGGCAGAACCTCTTCCTCCTCTTCAGCTTTTATCATAACCCATCACCTCTGAGAGGAAAACAGTTTGTGGGCTGGTTTTGGTGCTCTGTCAAAGCTGCTCCTTTTTGAACTAGCCCCTTCATTAGTTTCCACCAACACACCTAAACAGCTGCTGCTTGCTTGTGGGTGAGCTGGGTTAGCTTGGTGCATCTTTACCTGCCCATTCCCTCCCCGAGCCCTTTCCAGGCCCTCGGTGTGTTTTATCCCAGTGAGATCCCTGAGCACGTCGCAAGAGCAGCTCGGCACGGGAGGAAGGGAAGCTCAGCCGTGTTTTCTGCCGAGCCCTTTGCTGGATTTCTTTATTTGGGCTGGGCAGGAAAGAGCCTGGGTCAAATGTCCTCTGTAATCAGAGGCTGGAGTGTTGTATAAAGGAGTGTTTGCCTTTGACGTGGCCTGGGTGAGAGCTCAGCCCTTTGCCCGGCACACCTGCCTGCACAGCGGGGGCCAGGGCTTGAACCCAGACACTGGCTCTGCCTGTGTGACACACATCAACACATGATTTATTCCCAGTAAAACCCAGCTGTGGAGAGGAAGGGCAGCACTGGGGATGTTGGGTCTCAGGTGAAAAGAGTCTCCTCCTGCCCCAGCAGGCTGGAATGGTGTTGAATGCCTATTTAGAGTCAAAAGGCAGGTGGGCTTCAATGCCCTGTCCCCTGCACTGATGTGGTGTCCCCTTGCTCTCCGTGTGGGCTGCAGCTCTGCTGTCTGTCCTTCCTCAGTGGAGCTGGGGCAGTTCTGAGGGTCAGTGAGTTAGAATCATAGAATTGTTAAGGCTGGAAATGACCCCAAGATCATCCAGTCCAACCATTAACCCACCGCCACCAAGTCTACCATTAGACCATGTCCTCAAGCACCGCATCTCCCCGTCTATTAACCCCCTCTGTTCCCCGATACACAAAACACAAACCAACAGAGTTAGTTTATGCGCTGCTTTATTCGGGGCCCCGGGAACCTGGGGACTAGCGTCCAAAGCCAGATTCCGAAGACCCTTTGTCATGAATCATCTTTTATACTTTTTACACAAATCGTCTACGTGCAGAGCATCACATCTCTTGGTTACAGATTAAATACATCATATGAACA
Organism: Heliornis fulica; assembly: GCA_013399135.1. Taxonomy (NCBI): domain Eukaryota; kingdom Metazoa; phylum Chordata; class Aves; order Gruiformes; family Heliornithidae; genus Heliornis; species Heliornis fulica. The sequence continues at coordinate 9,826 of VXBZ01004287.1, forward strand.
ACAATAGATAATTTCCCTTTTATAACAAATTTTACATGCTTGTCGAAACTGAGATAATATTAACTATCTGGCTACCCCTATACTCTTTTATCTTTTAACAAACAGCTTGTTCTTGCTACTTGTTCTATAACCCCCACTGATTTCTTTAATTATGTTTTCGCATTCTTGACTAGGTGGGTCAGTACATTCTCTATTTGTCCCTAGTTTCCATTCCCATGGGGCCTGTCTGCCTGGCCCGAGCCTTTGGCCTAACTACTCCAAATAATTTTAATGCTCATATTTGCAACACCTCCAGGGATGGGGACTCAACCCCCTCCCTGGGCAGCCTGTTCTAGTGCTTGAGGACTCTCTCAGGACAGAAGTTCTTCCTATGATCCAACCTAAATTTTCCCTGGTGCAGCTTGAGGCCATTACCTCGAGTTCTGTCACCTGTTACTGGGGAGAAGAGACCAACCCCCTCCTCACTGCAACCTCCTTTCAGGGAGTTGTAGAGAGCAATAAGGTCTCCCCTCAGTCTCGTCTTCTCCACACTAAACCCCCCCAGCTCCTTCAGCCTCCTCGTAGGGCCTGCTCTCCCGACCCTTCACCATCCTCGTTGCCCTTCTCTGGACACGCTCCAGCACCTCAACGTCCTTCTTGAAGTGAGGGGCCCAAAACTGAACACAGTACTCGAGGTGAGGCCTCACCAGTGCAGAATACAGGGGGATGATCACCTCCCTGGTCCTGCTGATACCGTTCCTGATCCAAGCCAGGATGCCATTGGCCCTCTGGGGAAACAGAGGTTGTGCAGAGCCTAAATCAGTCATGAGGAACATCCTGACCCAGCGGCTGCCACCGGACAGGGCACCCCTGGTCCGTGAGGATGTTTTGGTTGACTCATGGCAAAAGGTTTATCTGATTATCTTTGTGTGTGTTTGTGTGCTGCTCTTTACGGGGTTCCTTTCACAGGCATTGGATGTTTCTCAGTTCTAAGTTACCAGAAAAACATCAGCATTTAGGATGTGAAACTCCTGCTTGGGATTATTTCTGCCCCAGAAGCCCGACCCTGCCTGTCCCATGGGTGCTGTTGCTGCCTCGAAGTGCTTTTCATAGAATCATAGAATGATAAGAGTTGGAAGGGACTCCCAGAGGTCATCTAGTCCAACCCCCCTGCAAGAAGCAGGGACACCCCCAACTAGATCAGGTTGCTCGGGGCCTCATCCAACCTGACCTTGAACGTCTCCAGGGATGGGGCATCCACCACCTCCCTGGGCAACCTGTTCCAGTGCTCCACCACTCTCACAGCAAAGAACTTTTTTCTAATATTTTTTTTCTTTTACCCCACCCCACCCTGACTTGGGACGAGAGATGGACCCCTTGGGGACATGGCAAGGGGACAAGTTGCTCAGAAGAGGTGAGTGGGACACAGCTCCAGCCCAGCAGCCGAGGCTCTGAGCTCTCCCTTCTTTGCCTCTGCAGCTGGAGGAGGGACAGAAGCGAAACCAGGTGCTGCTGAGCTGCTTCCCTGCACCAGCAGGTCGGTGCAGAGCTGGGCCAGGTGCTTCCTGCCCTCTTTGTTTGCCGATGGGGCCGTGAGCAGCCACCGGCTCTTTCGGCTCGGCTGAGACCAATCAGCCACGCGTGGGTGCAGCCACGATCGCCTGTCTCCGGGGAGACTCAGGCGGCAGCGCCCAGCCCCTGCTCTGGAAAATGGGTGGGGGGAGCTCAGACCTGGGGTGCTCCTTCACCTGCAGTGCTCCAGAGCCCCAGGATGATCTTCCCAGGATCTGCTGGAGCTGTAGAAACTCACGATCACGTGGCCCAGCAACAGGGAGACGGTTTGTGGAGTTTGGAGGGGTTGGTGCTGAGCCAAGCCCAGGGTGCTTTGGGCTGCAGGCTCTGGCAGCACCGCTGCTTGCACCGGCAATCTCTGGCACCACCGGTGTTTGGTGCCGTGGTGGAGCCCCCACGCCAGCTCTGCACCCCCCAGGGCTCCCCCCACAGCGTCAGATCCAGGCTCTGGCTTGGAACGTGTGCTCCTCTTGGTCTCCATCCCTGCTTGCCCTTCCTCTTGACAGACCCTCCTCACCCTCCTCTTGTCCCATCCATCTCTCCAGCCTCCCTTTGCATCAGCACAGCAGCCGGAGCTCAACCTCTCCCTGGCCAGACCTTGAGCTCTCACAACCCATCTTGGCTCTTGTACACCCCCAAACACCCCCCAACAACCTCCCTCATGGCCAAGGCACCCCAAATCAGCTCATCATGGAGAGGAAGTCACCTCTCTGCCTTTTCCAAACCTTACTTAAAACCCAACTGCTCAGTGGAAAAAAAAAACCAACCCAAACCAAACCAACAAACAAAATAAAACCCAACCCAACCCAACCCTTTCTTCCTCCAGAAAGGTCACGGGCAGATGCGAGCGCGTGTGCCGCCGCCGCCGCACGCCCACTCGCCTCCCCCTCGTGCGGCGCGGTAACCGTCGTGGTGCTGGCAGCTTGCTGTGCTTGGAGGGACTCCAGCAGCAGATGGGACAGGCTGTGGTGTTGCTTAATGTGAACTTGAAAAAAATTCCACCCCCCCTACCCCCTCCTCAACCCAAACAACCACAAAACCTGTCGGCAGGCTCAGCCCCGTCTCATTCCCTGCCAGCTCGTCTCTTCCCGTGACAACTTTGGGGCAGGAGCGTGCGTAAAAGAGGGTCCGTGTTGGAGTTGGGGGTCTGCTGCTGGTGTCCCCAGGGTGGGCACCTCTCACAGCCCTGGGAGGACACAGCCCTTTAGGAAAAAGTTCTTTCCTGTGAGAGTGGTGGAGCACTGGAACAGGTTGCCCAGGGAGGTGGTGGATGCCCCTGGATCCCTGGAGACGTTCAAGGCCAGGTTGGATGAGGCCCTGAGCAACCTGATCTAGTTGGGGGTGTCCCTGCTTCTTGCAGGGGGGTTGGAGTGGATGACCTCTGGGAGTCCCTTCCAACTCTGATCATTCTGTGATTCTATGATCCCTCATTGGGGTGAACAGCTTGAGTGGGACAAAAATGGGGTGTGGAGAGAGAAACCCCCCAGCCCTGCAGTGTGTCCCCACATCTCCCCAGGTGGTCACTAAGGGGCTCAGGAGGCCCAACTCACCCCGGCCACCCCCTTGCTGCGAGTGCCTGGGTGAGGGGCTCCCATAGCTGGGACAGATGGGGGAGGAGGGGGTGGGGAGCTGTTTTCAGCTGCTATTTTTTGTTCTCCACTGAGCATCCCATGGGCAGAGCCACCCCCATCCCTGTTCCCATCCCCGGCCCCCTGCGCCGGGGCTGGCTCCGACGCTCATTTACGACTTGTTGGGGATAAAAGGGACTTGTTGGCGGCAGCGAGCAACTGGTGTGCGGGGACAACTGTTGCCATCTGTCTGNCTTTCATGCACCACTAAACTTTGCACCTTTTGTTTCCCAGAGGAGGGCTGAGAGCTGGGGAGAAAAGAAGCCTCTGTGAGGCGCGGGGGTCAGGGCAGAGCTCCTCAGCTTGCCCCGGGGTTTGTAAACAATTCTTATTATATGTTATAATAGTAATTGTTGTTATTTGAGGGGTCTGCCGGTGCTGAACCCCCTCTGGTCCTCCCCTTGCCACACCGCACCCTGCGAGCTCGCTGGGCACTGTGAGGTGCCCTGACATGTTCAGTGCAGGCTGCTGGGGCACCTGAGGGGTGTCCCTCAGGGACCCGAGCCTGGGTCTCCAGGGAGTGGCTGCCTGCCCTGCCATCCCCGAGGGATGTGGTGCCCCTGTCCCCAAGGGACACTGTCTTATCACTAAGGGATGCTGTGCCCTCATCTCCAAGGGATGTGGTGCCCCTGTCCCCAAGGGATGCCTTGTCCATGTCACTAAGGGATGCTGTGCCCTCATCTCCAAGGGATGCGGTGCCCTTGTCTCCAAGGGACACTGTGTCCCTGTCACTAAGGGATGGTGTGCCCTCATCTCCAAGGGATGGTGTGCCCTCATCTCCAAGGGATGCTGTGCCCCTGTCTCCAAGGGACACTGTGTCCCTGTCACTAAGGGATGCTGTGCCCTCATCTCCAAGGGATGGTGTGCCCTCATCTCCAAGGGATGCTGTGCCCCTGTCTCCAAGGGACACTGTGTCCCTGTCACTAAGGGATGGTGTGCCCTCATCTCCAAGGGATGGTGTGCCCTCATCTCCAAGGGATGCTGTGCCCCTGTCTCCAAGGGACACTGTGTCCCTGTCACTAAGGGATGCTGTGCCCTCATCTCCAATGGATGCTGTGCCCCTGTCTCCAAGGGACACTGTGTCCCTGTCACTAAGGGATGCTGTGCCCTCATCTCCAAGGGATGCGGTGCCCTTGTCTCCAAGGGATGCAGTGCCCCTGTCTCCAAGGGACACTGTGTCCCTGTCACTAAGGGATGCTGTGCCCTTGTCTCCAAGGGACACTGTGCTCTTGTCTCCAAGGGACACTGTGTCCCTGTCACTAAGGGATGCTGTGCCCTCATCTCCAAGGGATGTGGTGCCCCTGTCCCCAAGGGATGCTGTGTCCCTGTCACTAGGGATGCTGTGCCCCTGTCCCCAAGGGATGTCATGTCCTTGTCCCTGGGAGATCCTCCGCCCTGGCCGTGGCAGAGAGCAGGCAGGGCGCAGGCAGCCGGCGGTGGGAGCAGCCAGAGGCTCCATTCGCTGCCCCGGGGCGGTTTGTGCTTCCTTGTGGGGAGGTGTCTGCGTCTGGGATGGGAGTGCAGAGCCTGGGGCAGGTCCCAGCCGGGTCGGGGTGTCTCACCAGCTGCTCGTGTTTGTTCTGGGCTCTGAGCCTCTCATTTTTCCCATCATCTGTTTTTCTGCTGAGCTGCATCTCCGTGCCCAGCCTAGAGCTGGTACCTGGGATGAGCCCTGCGTGTCGGGGGGCAGTGCGTCCCCCCCTCGGAGGGAGGAGAGCTCATGGGGCTCACCCCACTGACACATTCTGCACCCCCAAGAGTGTCTTGTGGGTCACCACCAAGCTCTGCCCATGCCTGCTGCTGCTGCCAGCCCCTGCCAGCCTCGTGTCCCAGCACAGGGCAGAAGGATGTAAGGGAGATGCTGGGGACTGTGACCTTGGCGGGGGCATCCCTTGGTGGGGAGGGGGGGATTGGTACCAGCCCCAACCCCTCTGTGAAGGCCACTGGTTCCTGGGGGTATCCTGTGGGGCAGCTCTGGGTGTGAATGCAATGCCTGAAGAGAGCAACACCCGCTCCTTTGGGAAAGGTCTTCCTGGGAACCAGCTGCAGGCAACAATCTCGCTAAGCCCTGTGCTCCGCGTCCCCAGCAGCTGCCAGACTCAGGGCGAGGCCCATTTTCCCTCTGACAATGCCCTTTTACCGGGGAGTTTATTTCTATTATAGCACCAGATAAAACAGAGGAGTGGAAGGACGGGGCTGGAGGGGAGCAGCTGCCATTGCTGACTCCTTTGCTGCTTTGTTGTGAGTTAAAAGGCTGGGTCTGGGCTGAGCCCTGGTGCTCATCGCCC
>VXBZ01004287.1:20582-38160 GCA_013399135.1 Heliornis fulica
AACCCCAGCCCTGATGCCCTCATGGGTGGGTGGGGGGGTTGTGTACCCCAAAAAAGGTCGGTGCTGCACACCCCAACCCGCAGCCCCCTCCCCCTGCTCCTGGGGGTGCTCTAAAGGATCAATGGCAAATCCTGCAGCTGGAGGAGAAGCTGAAGCCTGAAGGGCTCCGTGGTGGTTTCGTGGCAGACTCGAGCGGCGACACGGTTGGAAAGCAAATGTTGAGGGATCTGCTCTTGGCTTTGTGTTTCTGTGGGTTCCCCAGTGCAGGGCTCTGTGTTTCCTCTGCACAGACACATCCCTGGCCCCATCCTTGGCTTGCTCAGGGGCTCCAGGAGGGTCCTGCCCTCGAAGCCTGGCAGGTTAGAGGGGCAAGCCTGGATTTTTCCAGATTTCTTGGTGGGTTGGGTTTTTGGTGTGGTTTTGGTTTTTTTTTTCTAGCTTATTTTTATAAATAGCAGCCCCAGAACAATCTGTTCCTTTTATTTGTGTATTAAGTGGAGTGAATTTTAGTCCTGGCAGGAGATGGCTCTAATAACTAAGAGCTCCCATCTCTCCCAGTCCCAGCAAGGATGCAGACCACAACCCTTGGGGGGCTCTGGGGCCATGGGCTGTGCCCAGGCTGTGCCAATGCACTGTGAGGTGGCAAGAAGGGGCTGGAGAAAGGGGCTGTGCTGACCCCAAGTGCTGCAGACCGCTGTTCCCTGCCTCAGCTTCTGCCCACAGCTGGTTCCTGGCATCTCTCCTGAGAAGATGCTCAGGCTCAGTAAAACCAGTGCCACGGTTCCATGGGTTACATGGGAGCATCCAGAACTGGGAGCTTCTTGGCTCCAGGTACGTTGGGACACAATGGACCCTGTTCCTGCCTTGCAGAGAGCCCCCTAGAAGTCTCCCAAATCCCAGGTTCCCATTGAAACCATTGCCCTGGGTAGTGTCCCACTGGGACACGGGTTCTGCATCCCCATCTCCCCATCCCCCTGTGGCACCACCACCCTTTGTTTGACGCGGTTCTGCTCACCGTTGATCTGGTTCCCCTGAAGGTAGAGGTTCTCAAGGTTGGTGTTGACCCTGGGGATCTTCTGGAGCCTGTTGTAAGAGAGGTCCAGCTCGAGGATGCTGCTGCTGTTGAAAGTGTTGGTGGAAAGACCTTGATTTGTCAGGCTGTTGTGGGACATTCGTACATAGAGGAGCTTGGGAGAGACCTTGAAATAGTCGTCGGGGATGGTGTTGATGTAGTTGTACTCTAGGTAGAGCTGTTCCAAAGCCATTGGGAGCCCATCAGGGACTTTCCTGAGGTGGTTGTAACTGAGATCAGCAAGGATCAAGGACTTGAGCCCTTTGAGGGATGCTCCCATCTCAAAAATATAATTGTGGCTGAGGTACAGGGCTGTGAGGTTCTCCAGACCCTCCAGAGCATTGGAGGGGACCTTGGAGATTTGATTGTAAGACAAGTGGAGCTCTCTCAGGGACCGGGGCAAGGGGCTGGGCATCTTGGTCAGGTTGTTGTTGTTCATGTACAACCTCTCCAGGTTCTTGAGCTTGGCAAAGACCCTCTTGCCCATCTTCTCACTGGTGATTTGGTTATTGTGCAGGGCCAGCCACTCCAGCTCCGTGGCGTTGTCAAAAGCCCCTTCTTGGATGGCAGCGATGTGGTTGTTCTGGAAGTAGACGTATTTCATCCGCGAGGGCACGAAGGGCAGGTACCTCAGGTTCCGTGTGTCACAGTACATGGCTGATGAGAAGTTGGGGGGACAGTCACACTCTTGGGGACATTGCCAGGATGTTGCTTGCTGAGGTTCAGGGCCAGGCTCTACCTCAGTGTCTGGAGCTGGGAGGTAGGAGTACACGTAAGGGGTGTTCTCGTCCTCGTAGTAGGGCATGTAGTTGTAGGAGGACATGCGGGACTGCCTCATGTAGTACTGTAGCCAAGCCATGTCTTCTTCTTCATTGTACTGGCCCAGGGAGGCACCACAGAGGCCAGCAATGAGCAGGATGGTGGCCCAACTCATGGTGTTGATGCTGGGTGGACCTGGGTGTGGAGAAATGGGAAGGAAACCATCAGGTTGGAGTTAAGCGCTAGTGGCAGCTGAGCTGCACCCCATGGCCTGGGGATCCCTTGGGTTTGATGTGGTTGCCAACCCCTGCCTGGTGTTGGTGGCACTTGGCAGCAGGGCTGGAGGACCAGGGGACCTGAGTGGATCCTACTCCAAAAAATGTGGCTGCAGACATGTCCCCTGTCCACAGTTACCTGATCTTCTCCCTTTTCACCTTCTAGAAACCTCCAACCCAGTGGATATTTCCTTGCAAAATCTTTACTTAGGGTATTTAAGGAGTAGAGGATGGAGATACGGGGCACATGGTCCAATCTGGGGTTAGGTCACCCAGCTCTGCTCTGGGATTCACCTGTGCTGCCTCTGCACAGCAGGGAGGAGAAGGGACTTGGCCAGCCTCGGGCCAAGCAGAGGAGAGAGGTAGCTGTGAGAACAGGTTGCTGGAGCTCAAGGCATGTTTCGATGGAGCTATATTTATGCTACACTCGCTGGTGACATGATTCGCTGTGGGTTTCATCCAGCTCTCCCTTCCCCCACAGAAAGGCAGGATGCTCATGCTGCTCAGGACTGATGTAAACCCTGGGAAACAAGTCCTGGCTTATTTTTGAAATGAAACCACTCTTCAAGCTTAGATTTCCCCAGCCCAGCCCTGACACCGAAGGAGCAGCATCACCCGCTGGCCCCTCTAGGCCAGTGTGACCAGGGACGGAGGGAGCCGTCCCCCAGCCTGGTGCTCAGACCCGGCTTGGGAATTCCAACCATCCAAGGGCTGACATCTGGAGGAGATCAGGGCTGAGGGCTTGGAGCAAGCCCACCCTGTCCCTGAGCCCCTTGGCTTGGCACAGGCCTCGCAGCCGCCCCGTGCCACGGCCAGGGTGGTGTGCTGGGAGCAGGACTCCAGCTACATCCAGACTCCTGAGGCCTGGAGCGAGGAGGCTTGAAATGCCTCCAGGAAACACGCAGGCCCGTGCTCTCTGGAGCGAGAGAGGCGTCTCTCCGCTCCTATATACGTGGCTGGGAGCACAGAGCTGTGGGAGTGCTGGTGCAGCGCTGCCAGCCCCGGCACAGCCCTCCTGGCCGTGCCAGGGGGTGGCTGCGGGGTCACCCCGGCCCGCGGTGAGGAGGGGGCGTCTCGCTGGGCAGATAAAGAGGGCACAGTTCCCTGCCGTGCCACACAGGCACCCTGGCAGGTTGCTGGGTCTGGAAGGAAAGCGGGATTGAGGGCTCCAGCAGGGCTCCATCGCCTTCTCCTCCTCTTCCTCCCTCCCCCTCGCCGTGCTCGTGCAGCCGAGGGGCAGATGAGAGGTGGCCCTCTGGGATGCTGAGTGCAGCGGGGGAGCCTGGCAGTCGAAGAGGAGTTTCTTCTCCTCCTCCCTCCCTCCGGCTCCAGGGCACTCTGCCCACTCAAATACCAGAGCCACGGGCTTCTCCACCCACGCAGAGCTGCTTGGCAGCCCTTTCCCAGGGAGCCCCTCTGTGAGGGGCAGGATGGATCTATGGGGTCCCTCTGACTTTTCTCTTGCCCCCCACGCCCCCTGTAACAGGCAGGTACCCCCAGAGCCTGTCCTCAGTGGATGCTGCTGCCCCTTGCTCCATTCCCAAGCTGCTTTTCCCCTCCCCAGTGGGCTTCAGCTGTGGCTTTGGGGTGGGATGTGTGCTGAGTGTGCCAGCCATGAGATCCATGTCATCTCCCAGTGCCCATGCTCCTGTGCCAGAGGCTGCCAGGCCCATGGGGTCAGCTCCTCACCCTGGGAGGGAGAAGGCTGTGGAGTAAGGGGCTTCAAGCTGCCTGGCCATCTTTGGACTTGACCCTTTGCTGCTGTGACAGGCATGGAACCGACTCCCCCTTCCCCAGCATCCCAGCAGACAGGGTGGGCAGAGCTGTGCCAGGCAGGGGGGCAGCGAGCAGGCGCTGCCTGTACCAGGGTGTCGATGGCTGTAGGTGCCCAGCTCCCAGCCAAGTGGGCAAGGAGCAGCTGAGGGGACACGAGTGGTGGGTAGCAGGACCGGGTTTCCCTGCAGCGGCGGCTTGGGAGCGCTGGCTTCCAGCTGTGCCACCCGTGTCGCTGGCGTGTGCTTCGCGTGACAGCCGCCCGCCCGCCGAGGCAAGGGGATGGAAATCAGGCTTTTTTTAAAAAAAATAAATAATAAAAGTAAAAAAAAAACCAACTAACAAATATAGAGAAGGACTTACCAAGCTAAGAGCCTCCTTTCCAAAGCCTCGCTGCTCTTCGCCGGGATCTCCCGTGTGTCAAGCAGCATGTGAGTGTGTCTCTTGATTTGCAAAGGCTGGTGCCCGCCCTAGATCCCAGATCAAATATTGTGCTTGCAGGTCACAGGCTCAGCAGGGTTTTTTTTGGGGGAGTGACCTCCCAGCAGCAGCCAGTTTGCAGGAGAGACTGAAGAGACCCTAATGCTGCCTGGCGTTATAAATAACCTGCTTTTTCTTTCCTCCCTCTCTCTCTCTCTCTCCCGTCTTTTCTCATAGGAGTGTTGGCACTTTTCAGGCTCTCTCTGTTTAACGACTTAGTGGAATCAGGGATGTTGTTTTTAAAAGGGCTGTTGTTGGGTCTCCTGTGTTTCTCATCAAGAAGCAATGAGGAGGCCTCTGGCCAGATTAAAAGCTCTCAGGTTTTGAGGTGCTGAGGATGGGGATTCTTAGGGAGAAGCAAGAAAGTATCTTTAACTTCTGAGGTGCCAGGGGAAGAGACATCAGTGGCTGCTCTGAGTGCAGCCTGGGCTTCTTCCCCAGGAAGCCTCAGTTTATGCAGTCCTGCTATTAAATATTTAGGATAAACATTTCCATGAACGATAAGGCTGCGGCATCCAAGGTAAATAAATTGCCCTACCAAAGGGCCACTGTGACAGCGGGAATTTGTCTTCAGCTTGGCAGGAGAGAGGTGCCAAGCTGGCATTTCTGCTGATGGTTCCCATCCTCCCAGGCTGGGGGTGTGCTCCCCACCGAGGCTGACCCAGGGGTGGGTGCAGGGGGACGGGGCAGGGCAGCATGTGCCGATGGTGACCGTGGTTGGGCAGAGACAGGGGAGCTCACAGCTCATCACCCCCAGTGCCAGCCTTGCCCTGGGGGAGGAGGGGAGTGTCCTGCAAAGCCTGGAAGCAGCAGGTGTTGTGACAGCCCCCCCACCCCCTCCAGTCCCCGTCCTGTCTCTCCGTGCACCTCAGCTGTGCAGACACCTCTTCCAGGGCTGTCGAGGCATTTCCTCCAGCGAGGAAAGGAAAGGAAAGGAGGAGCCCTGACCGCTCATTGCCATCCCATATCCAGCTCCAGCAGCACGCCCGGGGTCCCTCCCAGGAGCCTGGAATCACTTAGTGAGGCTCAACAGGTGCCAGACACCCTCCGGGCTTGCTTTTCCCTTGCTTTCCATCACAATTTCCCAGCCAAAACATCCTCTGGATGGTTTCTTTTATCCCTGGGAAGCCCTGTGAAGATCCTTATCGCTCTGAGGTTCCTGGTTGCAAGGAGAAGGAGTGTTTGGGGCGGTTGGCAGCCGGGGGTTGTGAGGGACACGCTGGACAGTGGGGACATTGCCAGAAAGCCGGTCTGTTTGGGAAGGAAGAGTGTCCCTGGAAAGCACAGCTCCCTGTACTGCAGCACGGGGATGGGATCTGCAAGGAGAGGGAGGATTCAGAGGAAGCTTTGCCTCTGAGTGGGAAAGGAGGACAGGGGGTTAGTGCTGCCTAAAAGGAGGAAAAACCCTGGTGAAGTGAGGTGGGGGTGGGGAGGGGGAGTTTATTTGGTTGATGGCATCTCTTTGTTCCTCGTGGGGTATTGCCGTGGCGTGGGGCAGCTGGAGAAGGGCTCTCACCGTGGGAAGGGAGGTGGGTCGAGGATCTGGGCCTGCTTGGAGGGGTTTGTTCCCGCTGGCAGGGGGCTGTGTTCCAGGGAAAATGGTGGGGAGGGTGGGGGCAGCCAGTAACATCTGCTGCTCGGCGCTTGGATGGTGTCAACCAGCATCACATCTCTGGCAGCTCGAGGTGTCCTGGTGGCCAGCAGCTCGGAGGCTTTCACAGCCCTTAGATGTTTTTCTGGGAAAGCAAATTGTCCCCAGGTAGGTTAGATAAGGGATGTGGTCTCTCCTACCCTCTAGAAGTTACAAATATTCCTGTCTCAGGACACGTGTCCCTTGGGGACACTGTCCTGCAGCGCTCACTGGCACCCGCTGTGGGCACAGGGCTGGTGATGCCCTGGAGGATGCTGAGCAGCTCTCCCCACGTGAGCTGGTTCCTGCTGGTGCCATTCCCCAGTGCCTCACCCCCTTTTCCCAGCCTAAGCCAAAAAATAACGACATATTTAAGGTCAGTTTTTATGTTCCTCGCTGTCACCAGGACTTGCTGCTGAATCTTGTCATGAGCAGTTTAGGACTGACTACCTCTGGGAAGTGAAAATTTACTGTCTAAAGAACCACTCGTGTCTTTCTTTTCTCCATCCAACCTTGAAATTTCATTCCCCAGGTGTCCACCATAGACTCACAGAATCCTGTGGGTTGGAAGAGACCTTTGAGCTCACCGAGTCCAACCCCAGCCTGACCCTGCCCAGGCCACCTCTAGCCCATGTCTTTCAGCACCTCATCTCTTGGCTTTTCCAATCCTTCCAGGCATGGGGACTCCACCACCTCCCTGGGCAGCCTGTCCCAACCTCTCCCAAGCTGCCAGCAGGGCTCTCTCGCTCGCTGCACTTCCCCGACGTGAGGCGGGTGTTGGGCAGACCCCAGCGCTACTGCTCATTTCAGGCCAGAGTAAAACACTTGGTTCCCAAGTGACTTCCATGAACCTTCCCCAAGATCCCTGATAAACCTCTCTTCCCTATTACTGACTGTTCAAAGAAAGCCCTGATCTGGTGACAGGAGCTGGGAACACGCTGTCCCTCTCTCTCCAAGCCAATGGTCCTTATCGCTGCATAATCTCCTCGGAGCAGTTACAGGCTGCATCTCATCAGACAGATGCCTGTGTTGGTTTGCTAACCCAAACCGATGTGAGCAGTGTCTGTTTGGCTTGGGTTGGCTCCAGTTGTTTTGATCAAATGCTCTTGAGCATTGTGTTTGGAACCACCGAATCTGGCCCGAGTTTGACTCTCCTTAGCAAATCCTGCCCCCGGAGCCGGGAGCGCTGGCTTCTCCGGGATGGACGTGGATTTGTCAGGATGTTTTTGGCATGGGGACTGGATGCTTCACAGCATAACAAAGCAACAAAAGAAAAAAACCCAAACCCTGATGCTCCTGCTGAGGCTGAAGCTCTTTCTGCTTGGATGAAGGGGGAACTATTCAACCTACCGTGGGCATCCCAAACCAGCGACGGGCACAGACACGGCTACTCCCCAGCAGCTTCCCTTCACTCATGGAAATGTTATTTCTGCCTCTTCCACATTTCCAAGAAGTTTTGGCTCTCTTGGAGCTGTTGGCTGCTCTGTCCTCCCTCTCACCCTATTTTCTTTCATTTCCATGGCCCTCCCTGTCCTGGGAGGGGGTTACCTTGGGCTCAGGGTGCTGGCGCAGCGATTTCCCCGTGCCCTGCCCTGGCTGCCTGGCAGCTCCTGCAGGTCCCCTCCCAGACTGTCTTTAAACACAGAGCCCTGAGGGATGAAGGTCCCAGCTGCTCTTTGAAGGGACTCAAAGAGTCCAAGCAGGAGCCCAGGAGACCTTGTCCCTTGGCATCTCCAGCCTTGCTCAGACAGGGTGGGTGGAAACGCGTGGGGCATCACCCGCATGGTGAATCCTGATCAGAACCCCCCCTGTGCCTCACATCCCCTGGGAAGGCTCATGCTGAGGTCTCTGTGGCTCCCAGGTCTTCATGGTCTTTCTGGGTGTTTGCAACCTAAACCTCCTCTTCCTCATGAGTCCTGGCTCTTCCCAGCCTCTGTAAAGCACAGAGAGACCTCACATGCAGGAGATGTCAGTGAGTGCCAATCGCCAGGTACCCCACATCGCTCCACGCTGCCCTGCTGTGACCTCCCTCTAACTGTGCCCCAACACAAGAGCACTGGTGTCTGCTGGGCAGCTCTGCCTGGAGGAGCAGCCTCCCAGTTTTCATGAGCTTTCCCTTCGGATAGTTCCCCTCCCCAGGTTGTGCTGCTGCTTTTCAAAGGGCTCAGCCCAAAACAAACTCACCTGGAAGCCCCGACCTGATTTCTGAGGATGGCCACAGTATGGGCAGGCAGGGAAATGGATCCCAGGGGCTGCAGGCAGTGGGTGGCAGGGAATGGGGTCCTTTGGGTCCCTTTGGGGTCCCTTTGGGGTCCCTTTGGGGTCCCTTCGGGGTCCCTTTGGGCTCAACCTCATCTATCTGCATGGAGAGAACTCCTTGACATCTGGCAACTCTGCACCAGGAGGCTGCAGCGTCCTCTCCATAAACACAACGGTCAGTGCGGAAGGGCAGGGCGAACCCTCCCTCGACCTCCCTTCTCACCCTGGCCTCCCTTCTCACCCTGGCCTCCCTTTTCCCCCTGGCCTCCCTTTTCCCTTTTTGAATGATACATTCTTCAGCCCAAACAACATTCTTGAACCGAGATTTGAGGCAATCTGGAGGGAGTTGGTCACTCGGAGACGGCGCGACTGGCGAGCGAGTCCCGGGGCTCTGCTGGAAACTCTGACTCGGGTTGGGGCTGTCGGGCTGATGCTTTCCCCATGGCTCCTGTTTGTCAGCATGGTCTGGTGCTCCTGTGGCTCCTGGGGTCACCCAATTTCCATGGGAGGTGCTTCTGAGCTTCACTTGCTTGGAATGAGCTGCAGGGGCTCAGTGCAGGCTGACCCTGGCTGGAAATGGGATGGCATCCCTCAGCTGGGAGTCCTCACCCATGGTCTGCTCCCCTCCTCTCCCTCCTGAGGGACACCTGGCACTGTGGAACCAGTGGCTGGCTGCAGCCCTGTTCACTTGCTCACATCCCACACCCAGCCCTAGCTGCTCCGTGCTGTGGGGCTGTGAGAAGGATCCTGAGGTGGAGAGGTGCCTTGGCACCAAAAAGAAGGGGGTTACCAGCTCCCAGCCCCCACCTGTGTCCCCTTGATGCCACCCTGTCCCCTGCCCTGGGCATGCTGCACATGCTGGGTGCCACCCCGAGTGATGCAGAGCAGCCCCTCATCCCCATCCCCATCCCCATCCCCATCCCCATCCCCATCCATGCTCGCCCATCCCATCATGGTCCAGCAGTGACCAGGACGGGGTTGTGGCTGTGCAGGAGCCACAGGCAGCTCCTGGTTACCTCCAGGTCCCCTGGGGAGGGGATGGGGGAGTGAGAGCAAACCCCAAATTGCCCCTTGCTGTCCCCAGCTGCTGACTCAGCACCGCTGCCAGCGCTGGGAAACTCTCGTTTGGCTGGGGAAGCCTTTGCCCCATCCCACCCTAATTACAGGCTGCCTTTGGGGCTCTGGAGCCTCAAGAAATAACTCCCTGGTCTCTCAGGGCCTGCGGGTTATTATGGGGTGGACTCAATCCTCCCAGCACCCAGACCCAGGAATGTCCCTGCAGCTCCCAGCTCCACGGACGTGGCTTTGGATGCCCGATGGTCTCCGGTGTCCCTCCCCTCCCTGGTGCCCTGGGCTGTGCTGGGAGAGGATGTCTCAGAACAAGCAGGGTCAGAGCTTTATTACAACCCCTGTAAAATGTGTTTGAAAAGGTTAAGTGCTTAATTTGGAACAGAACTGGAAACTATGAAGCGTTTCCTCATCCCTTCGCTCCCTCTCCTGCCCCTGGACGTATGCTATACGCTGCTAACACCTCGGTGGCCAAGGGAGCCTGGTTCTGAGCAGCAGGGAAATACATGTGAGAGCCCCTGGGTTGTGAGGAGGAGCCAGGAGAGCAGTTTGCACAAGATCAAGTGCAAGTCCACTGAGGGAGGACAGCTGCAAAGGTCACAAAGTCCCATCAGGTGTCACAGACTCTGCTGCCGCCGTGATTTATTGCCTGGACTTGTGATCCAGATGTTTGCCCACAGCTGCATCTGTATCACTCTGTTCTGCTTGTGGCTACCAAACTGGCAGGATGCTGATGTCTTCCCAGCCCTGTTTCTGGGACTGCTGTGCCCTGATCCTCAGCATCCCGCTCCCCAGGGGGACGTGTGCTCAGACCCTGTGCTCAGCCATCCCCGGGCACAGCAGCTCCGCTGGGATGTGGCAGCGGCTCCCAGCCCCTTGCTGGACCTTAGGAGGGGATGAGAGCATGGGAAGCCCCAGGATATTTGTCAGTGGTGATTACCCTGTGCTTTGAGGCTCAGCAAGGTGTCCAGGCTGCCTCTCCCCTTCTCTCCCCATCAAGGGAGCTCCGAGGCTGCCAGGCGCTGCCTGCAGCTGTCCAAGGAGCAGAAGGAAAAAACGCAGCGTTTCCTTGCTCAGAGCCTTCAATTCATGTTTTCAAAGGCCCTTTGAACGCTTGGCTCCTCTCCAAAGCCTCCCAGCTCTCCTGAACAAACAGCAGGAGGGAACAGGTTCATTCCAGCCCATTGACTGAGGCTGCTGGATGGGGAAGATCTCACGTCATGTTTCCTACAAGCGAGGAGCATCAGAGCCCTCTTGCAAAGCGCTGAGCCCAAGAGAGACACATCTCTGCCTGTCCCCAGAGCTGCCCCCAATCCTGTCTCTCCTTGCCACCTTTGAGGACTTGCTGCAGACCTCCTCCTCCTTCTCAGTGAGCTTGGTACCCAAACCCTCTGCAAACAGGCTGCAGACACACTGGGAGCCAAATATAAACCCATGTCAGGATAAATAAATTATAACCATCAGTCTGAGCTGCATCAGGCAGCAACCAGGGAGAGGGTCCTGCACGCAGTCAGGCTGCTGGGGGGTCCTTCCTGGCTCTGCAGGGAGCATCAGAGAGGAGCAGGGTGGATGTGCCTCATGCCAGGGTGCCAGTAAAACCTCACATCTGTCATTGCACTTCAATGCCACACGTCCTCCCGGATCACCCCGTGTGACGGTGGATGCACCCAGCTCTGGGGTGGGGGGAGCTGTGCTGGTGGGCTGTGGGAAAGAAGAGCCTGATCCTGTCCTGTGCTGGGTGCATCCCACAGCCCCGTGATGGGCACCCAAGCACCAGCTGTGTGTGTAGCCCTTTCCCAGTTCCTTGTGGCTCCCCTCAGCTTCCCAGATCCCCCCTTAGCTCTGGGAAGGTCGTGGCACCAAACCCCTCTCCCGAACGGTGCACGGGCTGTTTTTCTCTCTAAAGCATCTGAAATATGAAAAAAAAAATAAAAGAAGAAGAAGAAAAATGAAACATCAGCTGCCTGGGAAACCTATTAGAGTCCCTGCCTGCTCCTGCCACCTGGCTTCTCGTGCTAGAAAACAAATCAAAGCATGAAACATCCCACTGCCCAGAGCCTCTTCGCCCTGGCATCGCTTCACCCGGAGCAGAGCTAAGTCCTGCCAGGGGCCACTGTAGTGAACCTCTGCCCTGGCTCCCACCACCGTCCTCAGGCCTTCTCCTGAGCTGCAAACACTCCTCCAGATGAAAGGTAGGCACGGTTTGGGTGTTGTTTTTTTTTTTAATATGAAAAAAATAAATAAAGCGCTTTGGAGATAAACAGGAGCAAGAAGCGGAGCGTGGGCGTCCTCTGGCTTTGCTGCTGTTGAGCTGAATTGAGAATGTTTGGAGAAAACTTGGGGTCCTGGCAGCACCTTTGGAATTCAGGGAGATAAAAAGCATCTTGACAGAGGTGGTGTTGGAGGGATGGGACAATCCCCTCGGGTTTGAGGTAGCAAAGCCCCTCTCTGCCACTCCCCGGGGTGCTCTGGGGCACATCCCTTGTGCTGTGCTCACCTTTCCCCCCCCCCAACCCACAGGACACGGTGCTGGAGCCCCACGGAGCGGAGCTGGGTGGGGGCTGCCGGGGGTTCCGTGGGCAGACGCAGCAGAGCTGGGGGTGGGCTGGGTGCTGCAGAGCTCATGCGGGTGCTGTCAGCCCTTGAGCAATAATTAGCGATGATCAAAGCAGCTTCTTCCCGACAGCCCTGACTACGGATGCCTGGAAATCTCAGCTCGCTTTCTGGCCGCTGGCAGGGAGAAAACAACTCCTGCTGCTGCCTGTGGGCAAGAGCCTTGCCAGGGCTGAGCTGCTCCCAGGACCCCCAAAACAAGTGGGGTGATTTTCAGGAGGGCTGGGGGCGAGTGTTCCTGTGGGCAGAGCTGTATGTGCGGGGCTGGTGTGTGGGACTGGTGTGTGGGACATGGCTTGGGGACACACACACTGTGCTACCAGGGGGGTAGTGGCTGGGTCTCTATCGCTGCATCTCTGCAAGTCAAGAAGAATTAAGGTGAATGAGAGTCTGGCAGCTCCTCTGGGACTGAGGAGTGTGATGGTGCAGCTGCTGAGCCACCCCACCCTTGGTTTCAGCTCCTCCTGCACCGATCCAGCGCTGTCCCCATGGCCGGGAGCCCCGAACCCCAACTGCAGGCTCTTGATGGGGTTATCCCAGCAGAGCATGGCCCTGCTCAGGGCTGGCATTACCCCCCCTGCACCCCTGGCAGCAGCTGGCAAACCTCTGCCCCGTGCCCCTGCCTGCATTTCCCTCCTCCTTTGAGCCCTCAGTGGGAGGGCTGGATGAGACGTGCCCCGGCCACGCTACGTGGGGTTTGATAAATTCCTGCTTTGTTTTCCTTTGGTTTCCACTGACCCTCTCGGGGCTCTCAGTGTGTGAGGGATGATTGGAGCAGGGATGGCTGCCAGCTGCCCCCACAAGATCCCAGTGGCTTCTCCAACTGCCCTCGGGATGCTGGTTTGTGCTGGGCGGTGCTGTTTGAAGGACCCAGCTCCTCCCCCCCAGCTGCCACAGCGGTTGTGTGAGGTGTCCACAGGCTCTGCTCTGCAGGAGCAAGCATGAATCCCTGGCAGATCCCTGCCTGGCACTCCTGGCCTCCTCCTGACCTCAGCCCACTGAGTGGAGGCGATCAGAAAAGTCCCATTCTCCCCCCAGACTCATCCCACCAATTTCCTTGCTCATCCCTGAGCCCCTCTGCTTGTTCAGGGCTTGCACCTCAGCTACATCGGCACCTCCGTGGCCCCTTCCCTGGTCTCTCAGTCCTTCCCTCTGGAATGATGCAGTGAACCACACTGTCTCCTGGAGCACCAGGACTTCTGGCTGCCTCTTGGGCTCAGTTTTTGTCTCTGTCTTCCAAGAGAAAGGGAAAACACAGCAGACACAACCCCACGGCCAGTGCCGGCTGCTGCGGGATGGTGCAGTGGGAGCTGGGAATGGCTGGTGCCGTGGGCATGGAGTGATGAACCCGAGGCACAGGTCTGGTTTTGGGGTGCTCACTGTGCTCCCACCTTGTGTCCCCTTTGCTGTCTGCAGGCAGCTGTCCTCTGGGCCGTCACGTGAAGCATCGAGCGGTGCTGGGGACACAGGACAGCCCCAGGAGCGTGAAAAAGGCCGGAGATGCCCCTGTGCTTCCCGGGATGAGCCAGGCTGGTTGTGGCTCAGAGCCAAGCTGTGTCCTCCAGAGAGGTGAGAGTGGAAAGGGGGTGCCCAAAGCACAGCCAAGCTAAACACAGGGGTGAGCTATTAACGCCTGAGAGCAACCCCAGGGGGGAAAAAATAAATCAAAAGGCCCCGTGTAAGGATTTCCTTCCTTTATTTTTAATTTTTTTTTTTACATTTATTGGAGATCACCCCAGCTCCTGCTCTCCCAGCCGTCATCCAGCTCCCTCCCGGCCAGCACCGCGCTGGAGGGAGGGGTTGGCTGCCTGTGGCTTTCTCCCTTTTCCCCTGCAAGACGGAGATGCTGATGTGTAAGCGCTGGGTCTCCTTGGCTCCCCAGGTCCTCCATGGCTGAAGCAGCAGCTGCGGCGAGGAGGCAGCCAGGAAGCCGCCCTATAGACACAGGAACGTGCTTCTCCGAGGCAGCGTGGGGATTAACAGGCTGTAAGGAACAGGGCAGCTCCCCCTGTGCCGTCCCTGTCCCTGTCGGCAGCGGCCGCAGCCCCCGGCACGACCGAAGCGCAGGGTGGCTCCGCTCCAGCATCTCCTCCGAAACATCCCGACTCAAAGCAATTTTACAGCAAGCCACCACTTCCAGGGAGCCTGACCTTTACATTAATAAATCAGCTGTGTTATTGAATGTATGAATAATGCATGATCACACCCAGCCCCGCGCTAAGCTCTGTGTGTGAGATTTAATTAATGCTCTCACGTAATGCCTCCGAGGGACGGTGAGGAGCGGGTACTGCTGCAGCCTGGTGATGGCTCCAGGGCATCCTGGCCCCAGCAGCCTGATCCCACTCACCCCTGGTGGGAGGTGGTCCCTCCAGCCAAATTTTTTTTGGGGGAGGTGTGTTTATTTCTCTGGGTTTTTTTAAAGGGGAAAATTCCCCTTTGCTACGGAGATGCTGGAGGAAACCCCCCGTCCAGCAGCATCCTCTCACGGAGTATTTCCTCTGGGAAATAACACTGGCTTCTTCATTCCCCGACCTTTTCCTGCTGTGGCTGGTAATAATGTGAAATCCTAAGTAAATGTCTCCATTCCAGTGTGTTTTCCAGGAAACTGTGACCAAACACTGTCACCGCGGCTGCGACCTCCGGGAGACCCCCAGGTATTTAGATGGGAATCAGACCCAAAGATGGCCTTGATCCCAGCAGGGTCCCTCCTCCAGCTGCCTCCCAGGAGGGGTGGCAACGTATCTGCTTGGTTTTCACCTCCACAAAGGCTTTGACCCCATTCACGGTGCCAGGGAGAGTGTTAGTTTGACTCTGGGGGAGGCGTGTTTGCTCCCAGGCTGCTCCCCACCGCTCCTCTTGCTCCCCTGCTTGTCCTGGAGAGCATTGGGGGTTTGGAGGGGGCTCCCACAGCCACTGCCATGGCTCTGCATGCCCCCTTCCCCCCCACCCCAAGTCAACAGGCTGGAGGTCTCGCAAGGAGAAGACCAGGGTTAATTAGCGAGGAGCACAGCGAGGTCTGGTAGTGATTACGTGCACCCTTCGCCTGGAAGCAGCTACAGACTCACGTGGCCAGTGCATGGTGATGGGGGGGCTGAGCCCCTCCTGCCCTCTGGCAGACCCCTGGCTCAGCACCCTGCCCCATGTCACAGGGCTGCCTGGGGCCATGGGTGCAAGCAGGAGGGGCTCGGGTGGGTGTATGGGGGGAGCCCAGCTCATGGGAGCTGCAGGGTACCCAGCCCTGGATGTGCCCCGTGGCTCTGCCAGGGTGCTGGGGCTGGAAGCCAGCTGCCATGTGGGCTGGAAGGGACCCCCAGAGATCATTGATCCAACCCCCTGCCAGAGCAGGTCACACAGGTCCAGATGGGTCTGGAATATCTCCAGAGAAGGTGATGCAGGATGCTCCTGCTGACCCTGCTCCTGCCTGACCTTGGCTGTGGAAGGATGAAGAGCTTCATGTCCCTGCCAGGAGAGGGGATGTGGGTGTCACAGGGAAGAGCATGAGATCACTCACAGAATCTGGGGTGGGTTTTGGAGCTGCTCTGAACTGGTGCCGGTACCACCGACACAGGGGAAAGCTCTGCCCGCCTCTGCCAGCCAAGGGGCTGCCCCTCGGTCCCTGACCCCCCCACCCCAGCACGCAGCGTTTCAGTGAGCTGGAAACCAAACACCTTTCCTATAGCTCCACATGCTCAAATGTTGCCCTTGGCTGCACACGAGGGGCTGGGAGCCCTGGGACTAAAGGGGCTTTTGTTGGGGAAACGGCTGTGAGAGGAATTCGAGAAACTCCTTCTACGTTTCTCTTCCTGCCTCCTTCTCCCAACCTTCCCCCATCCAGCAAACATGACCCTGGGGGACTGACAGCTCTGATCACACGGTGAGGGAACATCCCTCTTCACGGGGGCAAATGCTGGAGCCCAAGTCCCTGCACCCCAAGCTCCTTCCCAGCTTTTCTCCTTGCTCCTGACGTGCTGCGTACACCCCGGGCTCCCTCCCCTCTCCCTCCCCTCTCCCTCCCAGCCTTCCCAATTAAATGTTTCCGAGGGAGGTCGTCTTGAGTGTCTGCAGCTTCAGCAAACCCCGGTAGGTTGCCTCTGAGGAGCAGTTTCAAAGACTTTAAGCGCTCTCTGATACCGGCTCTGCGTGGATGCCAGGAGCTGCTGGAGCTCCGGGGTGGCTGCACGCCGCCAGCACGGGGACAGCCCATCCCAAGTCACTGCTGTCCCCAGGTTTTTTAAGAAATGCCAGGTCACCAAACCTCCTGGCTCTTCCTTCGTGCTTGGCTCAAACCCTGGGTGCAGCTCTCTGTGGACAGCCAGGACAAGCTGCAGCTGGCCTGGTATGGAAACATCCCATGTTTGCACCCATAGCTACGGTTGTTTTCTTCAAGGCAGCAGCTACCTAAGGAGGAGTTTGTTTTCCTACCAGAGCCATGGGGAACGCTGGGACTTGGATTTGGGAGCTCTGACTGAGGCTCGTGGTTTGCTGGGCCGCTGGCTGGCTGCAGGCAGGAGGGATGAGGAATGCAGGCTGTGAAGCTGCTGCTCAGGGTGGTCCCTCTGGGGCCCTGAGGACAATTTCCAGCTGCTGAGCAGGGGATGGTGCCAGCCCCAGCCTCAGGTGGTCCGTGGAGCCACCAGGCTGATGTCCTGCTGCCCATCCCAGCCGTGGTGGGGCAGCTCTGGCACAGTCAGAGGGACATGGGGCAGCGTGATGCTGTCAGGATGAGGCCCCAGGCTCTGGGACAGAGGGGGACTGATGCTCCCCAGCACCACCTCCAGCTGTGCATTTCATTCTGATCTAATCAGATATTTACTGTGGGACCATAAATCTACCCTCAAATGCATCTCCAGGGCTATCCCCAGCCTCTTCCCATGCACAGCCACCATCTCCCACCACCAAGCCCTTCCCTTGCTGCTTAATCACCTCACTTAATCAATGCAAATGAGTTCAGAGCCATGAATGGACTTTGATCCTGGTGCAAATCCCTGTAAAACATGCAGCTGGAAAAACTTTTCCCCAGCCTTTGGCTGGTTTCCCTTGTGTGTCTGCTGCAGCATGTGCTGCTCACCTCCCAGAGGCAGGCTGGACCTGCCAGGGCTGGTGTCCTTTGTCCACAGGGTGCCCCCAATCCCCTGGGGGTGTCAGAAGGCACAACAGCAGCCCAGCCAGCTGGGAAGTCATCAGAGCTTTTCCTTCTGTGCTGTCCTTACAGCAGTGCAACTGTCCCCTCATCTGCCTCCTGGGCTTCCACGCCTGTCCTGAGCCATGGGTGCTGCATGGTCTGTTCCCTGCGCTCCTGCCTGGGCATATTTTTAAGAACCCCATGTCTGTTTATTGCCCCTGTCCTGCACACAGCCCATGCTCACCTCTGGGAGACAGGCCAGGCTTGAACACCCCCAGCTGCCACCACCAAGCTGTGCTGATATTCACTTCCAGTCCCACGTGAAACCTACTGAGCCCTGGGGCACATTTGCAAGAGCCAACCCTTCTGGGGTCATCAAACTGTTCCTTGTTGCCAATGTCAGGGAGGGTGGGTGTGAAACATCAACAATTGCCTTGGAAGACCAACAGCTGGATCTACTGGCCATCCGTCCATCCATCCATCCATCCATCCATCCATCCATCCATCCATCCATCCATCCACCATCC
>VXBZ01004287.1:55019-70375 GCA_013399135.1 Heliornis fulica
TGTTCCTGTGGGAGGGGGGCTGTGTGCAGTGCTGGAGTGGGGAGAGGGGAGTTTCCCTGCCCTGCGGAGGAGACCAGCATCCCGCCGCTTTGAGAGCGAGGTGGGAGAGAGCAGCCAAAAGAATCCCTCAGAGCTGCAGGGACGCTTCTCAGCGAGCTGGTTTTCTGCCCAAAATGTAGGATATTTGTCTCCTGCCCAGCAGGCAGAGCCGTGCCCGGATCCCACGGACCATTCCCAGGGCACATAATCCCATTTTCCATCAGGGAAATTCGAGCCAGCTCAGCTCCAGACAGGCGGAGAGGCGCAGCTCCCCCCCTCCCCACCCCCACCGTGGGTGGAGCTGCCGTGTGGGTCCTGTTTTTGGAGCCGTCTCTTTGTCTCTGCTCTGGCAGAGGCAGGAGATGATGGGAGGAAGCGACAGAGCAGTGATGTTCTCTGAAGTCCTGGGAAAGGGTTTTGTTACGGAGGAGCCTCACCCCAAACCTGCCCTTCCCTGCCTGTATGAGAGTTTTAGGAAAAGCATCTCCAGGGCAGAAAGTGGGAATTCATCCCCTCGGCAGCTGGATGCAAAGCTTGTCCTGCGTGAGGGCTTCGAAACTTTCCTGGGAGCCCGTGATCGTGGGTCTTCCTTATGTGGTGCTCGGCATCCATCCTGCAAGCTGCCACCCGGGAACCCCCTTCCCTGGGACAGGCAGAAACGGGTGCTGGGTGTCCCTGCGCCCATGGGAGGGGGTGGGGTGGTGAGGGGCTGAGTGTTTTCACCTGGGAAGAGATAAAAGGAGCTGTGGGAGGTTTCCTCCCTTCTAGGAAGAGGCTGGAGGGGAGGGATGAGGCAGCAGTTGATAAGGCATCAGAGCATTTTCCCACCCATAGAGAAAGGGGAGTTAGGGAAAACAAGGCGTTTTCTTGGAGGGGAGGGGATGGACCAGGCAGGCTTGGGGGCTGTGGTGGCTTTGGCAACGTTTTCTCCCCTGATTTGCTTTTGTCCGTGTCCAGCCGGTTCCACTGTGTGTGGCAGAGGTCTGCGGGCGGGCTGAGCCCGGAGCGAACTTGGTCGGGACACGCAGCAAGGGAGGAGGAGGGAGGAGGAATTGCTGACATGGAGCAGGCAGTGGGAAGGTGTTTTCTGCCAGCACTGCCTTCCCACGGACCCTGCTGCGGGAGGAGGTCGCTGGCAAACTTGATGAGCCTTTTGCAATTAGCCTGATGACCGTGGTGCAGGGAGGAGATGCTCCTGGCACGCAGCGGCACCCAGGAGCCGGGTATTGTCCTCCCCATGGCTTGCAGTCCTCAGGCTGAGCCCCAAAGCGTTTCTCAAGACCCGAGGAGCGTGTCTGAGCTTCAGGGTCTCCTGAGACCCCCATCCCCTCCGTGGACACCCCACCATCCCCGCAAGGAGAAGCCCTCGTGGCCGCCTCGGCGGTGGGCCGGAGCCGAGCAGGCTGCCTGCAGCTCCGCTCCTGGCTGCGAAAGGCCTGGGAAAAGTGAGTTGTTGCATCAGAACCGTGTTCCCCAGGGAGCCCTGGGGATGCCTGGGTGTCTGCCCTCCCCTCCGAGGACAGGCTTGCGCAGGATGCAGCCCTTTTCCAGCGTTCCCAGCTCTCCAGCGCCGCTGGATAAAAGAGCTCCCTGTCTCAGCTACAGCTGATCAACCTCAGGCTCTGGCACTGTTGCGGTGGTTGGATTCAAGGGAAGCCGACAAGGCAGCTTTGCTGGCTCCTTTGGCTGATTTTTAGCTTTTTCTCCTTGTTCTGCTCCAGTGTGCGGGTTCCCAGGCTGGATGGGGGCATTTTCCAGCCTGTGGGCTGCAGGGGTGATGGGAACTGGAGGGTCCCAGTGGGAAAGCTGGGAATGGAGCTGGCAGGGTTGTGGGCAAGGGGCTGCAAGGGATGCCTGGTCCCACAGGCTACGTTTTTCCCCTCTCTTCTCAAAGCTAAAAGTTCCCTTTATCCCTCCCTCCTGGGAGCAGGGAGGGTCCCAGGTACACTGGTGATAGCGATCCAAAGCCAGCTGTCCAACTGCTGCAGGGGATGGTGGGGAGGGCAGGAGGCACCCAGGGAGAGAGCTGGCACTTCTGCCCATGACAAATCCTCCTGTGACCTTTGCATAGCTCGCTCTTGCCCCAGAGGTGGTGATTTTTGCCCGCCCTTGGCACCAGTTACTGGGCTGGCAGCGAGCTGGGGGTTGGTGAGATGCAGCGAAGATGAATGATTTGGAAGGCAAACACCAGTGGCATTTGGGGCTGGAATTTCCAGCTGTTGTGCTGGATTTTTGTCAATTATAATGGGATAACTGAGGGGGCAGCTGCCTTTGTTTCTTTCCTGGGAAGAACCCTGGGCTGGCATCTGTTGGGTGCCTGGATCTTGCACCCAGGCCAAGCCACTCAGCCCAGCCCGCGGCTCAGGAGGTGTCAGAACTGGTTTTGTCCATGAATTGAGCCTTTATACCCACACCAGGCAGTTGGTTTCTGGAATGTGTCCATTGCTTCGTGATTTCACTTTATTCCTGCGTGGGTACCTGGGATCCCAGCTGCCCTGTCCGTCAGGGAGTGATGAGGAAGGTCGAGTGGAAGCATTTGCAGGGCCAGTGCTGAGCTGTGGCTCTGGCTGCAGATTCAGCAGCTGGTGCTTGTGCAGACTCTGGGTGTGGGATTTTGAAATCTGGCTTCTTGCATTCATACCAGTAAATTCAACTGCATGAGACTGGCTGGAGAACAGGCTGCCGACTGTGTTGGGTCCAGGGAGAGCTGCCTTTGAACCTTCCAGTGTGTTGGAGGCAATTGTTAAAGCTTGTGGTGGCCTCAGGCTTGTTGCTGTGGCCCTGTTGAGGACATTATTCTGGGTGTGGGGAGGTTGTGGGGACTGCTGGCTGTCAGCTGGTTTCCTGCAGATTCCTTGGAAGTGGGTCCTGCTCTCTCAGAGCAGATTTGGGAGCGGTGGGCAGAGCCTCAATGGGGAGCTGCAGCTCTGGAGGGAGAAGCTGTTGGGAATGGGCTGGGGAGAAGTGTCGTGGCAGTGCTGGCTCTGCCTGGCTGCGATGGGCAGAGGGGCTGTGCCAGTCCCTGGTTCTCGCAGGGACGTTTGCAGCAGGTTGTCGGGGGTGCGGCAGATAAAAGGGGCTGCGTCTGCCTCTTGACACTTCCCTTCTGTGCTGACAAATGCCACATGATGCTGCTGCTCTCCAGCCTGCATTTCTGGCTCGCTGACTATTTCTGCTATCTGCTGAGTCCCAGAACATCTGTGGTGTTAAAGCCTCATGCGAGGGGATGGCGCAGGCTGTGCGGGGCCAGGTCGTTCCTGGGAGGGCTGAGAACTCAGCCAGCTCCAAGCGGGTGACAGCTCTGCCCTGTCTTCCACCCTCCCTGTGACATTGCCCAGGGTGGTGGCTGGGTGGCCCGGGAGCTGAACACCCGGATTGCAG
This sequence comes from Heliornis fulica, assembly GCA_013399135.1. Taxonomy (NCBI): domain Eukaryota; kingdom Metazoa; phylum Chordata; class Aves; order Gruiformes; family Heliornithidae; genus Heliornis; species Heliornis fulica. The sequence continues at coordinate 58,440 of VXBZ01004287.1, forward strand.
CGTGTACCGGCTGGAATATCACGTCCCAGCCCCCTCCTCCCCTCTGCAACTGGCCAAACGCAGCCCTCACCCCCCCACCGCCCCCCCCCCCGAGAGTGATGGGGGTTAAAATCCAGGTCAGAGTTTTGAAAACGGAGGCAAAATCCATTGGAAAGGTGGTGCCGGGGGGGAGAGCCAAGCACATGGAGGGATGTGGCTGGGAAAGGAGAGGGCTGCTGCAGGGCCAGGGGGAGGACTCCCTGTCACGAGTTTGTCTGTTCTCTGCCGCCAGCCGTTGAATGTGAACCCTCACAACACAGAAGCACGCACGTACGTCCCCAAAGGGGACTTAGCCCGGCAGCGCTGAGCTGAATATCTGGCAGCATTCGGGCCCCGCTGCTCTTGCCCCGTTCCTCCCTTCCCCCAGCGAGAAGCCGGAGCTCTGATTGGAAACAGGCGTGTGGGGCGTGTAGGGGTTAAACGGAGCCAGATGGGAGTGGAGAGAGACAAAAAGGAAAGTAGGAGGCTGGGTCTGGAGGTGGGGGGGTGAGAATTGCATCCTTAATTGGAGATAGTCAATTACTGGGAGCCCCAGGAATGAATCGCTTCAAAGGGAGCCGTGCTGGCCAAGCCCTGGGAGCTGTGGCCCATCGAGGAGCTCTAAGGGCATCCCTGGGTGGGATGCAGACCTGGGTGGGATGCAGACCTGGTGGGAAGCTGGAAGGAAAAAGGGGGTGGTGTAGCCTGGGGCTACCCCAGCAGCGATGGTCTGGGCTGGTTGCTGGTCGTGTGAGGGCTGGGGCCGTTTCTGTAACGCTGCCCGGAGGCAAACGTGGTGTGCCCGACCCGGCTCTGCCTCTTCGCTGCTTCCAGCGGGCACGCCGGGCTGAGCAGGGCTGGCTGCATCTGTACCCACAGCGACAGCGCTGTGAGCTGTGAGCTCTACTCCATCATGTTGTACAGGAGAGAGTAATGAGCCAGGACAGCCTGATGGCTCTCCAGCCTCAGCATCACCCGCTCCAGCATCATCAAAGGCTTCTGCCCCACACTCCAGTCCCAGCAACGCCAGCTCCCACAGCAGACACCCCATTTCCACAGGAGATCTGTATTCCTCTGAGTCTCCTCATCTTCCTCCTTGCCTCATCTTGCTCGATTCTCTTTCCCACCCTACCTCTTCCAAGTTCTTCCATCTGCCTCGCTCGGCTCTGCTCCTGCTGGGGTGACAAGTGCTGCTGGGAAGAGCCTGGCAAACACCCCGTGGTATGTGCCTAGGAAGCCCACAGCCCTGTATGCTCCAGCTGGCCCTGGGAAGTGTTGGAGCATCCAAAGCACCTTCTGCAACGGGGCTTTCTGGGGAGCTCATCTGCAACAAGTTGGATCCCTCCATCCTCCAAGGCATCAGCTGGAGAACTACCAGCAACAGTCCTGCAAGGATGATTGCTGCTGTTCCAGGCAGCAGCAGGGGGGGCAGAGATGGGACAGGCAGCCTTCATGGTGATGATGCAGAGAAAAAGGAGAGGTGGTAGGTGTAAGGTGTTGGTGTCCAGGAGAAACTCTCAAGGTAGGGGCCAGCAGAGACCTTGCCTGATCCCTCCAGATCTCCCACTTCAACTGGGACCACCCCAAATAGCCATCCCAGCAGTGGGACTGGGGGGGCTGGATTGGTTATTTGGGCAGTGCAGGGAGCTGTACAGCCAAACACCCCTGACATGGACCATGTGTAATCTTGCAAATGCCTTTTTATCACATGGCCTTGAAAATGGACTGCCCTGCATTAAATCCTTGTCCCTGAGGCACAGAGCCATCCATCTTTGCTGCCCTGCTAACTGCTGCTGGCCTCCCAATACTGTTGCTCAGCCAATTTCCTACTGAAACATTGATTTTGCTATTTTATTGTATTTTTTTGGCTCAAGTGCAAAATTAAGCCTAATCCATCAAGATCTCTGAAGGGACCATACATCCCTCAGGGAGGGGGCACAGTGGTGTTGGGGGTCCTGGGATTAAGCAGGTTCTGTGGGGTGGGTGGTGTGTGAGAAAACCCCAAACCAAGTGGAAAAAAACAAAACAAAACAAATTCCCCCTCCTGTGGCATAAAGCTGAGAAAGTGAAAGGGGATCTCAGTGATTCATGGTCTAGAGAGGAGTTGGATTTAAAGCTCATTTCCGAGGGGAAGGAGAGAGAATAGCAGGTTACTGCCAGGGATATGGAGTAGAATCCTCCTTGTCAGGGATGGAGGAGATGGGATGTGACATGGTACCTAAAATGGGTGTTTCCTAACTCACCTCTTCTTGTTGCTTCCCTCAGGGAAACATCTGGACCATGAAGGTGGCCTTCAGATTGCTTCTCCCGCTTGTTCTTGTGCTGATCTCGGAGGTGAGCGGGCAGCGGAGGAAGCCTCCCCGAAAACCCACTCGCCCACCTCCTCAGTTCGTTGAGCCTGTTGAGCCCACAGAGCTGCCTCCACCCCTGCCACCAGGTCCCCCCTCCATCTTCCCTGACTGCCCTCGAGAATGCTACTGCCCCCCAGACTTCCCCTCTGCCCTCTACTGTGACAGCCGCAACCTGAGGAAGGTCCCGATCATCCCGCCCCGCATCCACTACCTCTACCTCCAGAACAACTTCATTGATGACCTCCCAGAGGAGTCCTTCAGGAACGCAACAGAGCTGAAATGGGTCAACCTAGACAACAATCGCATCCGGAAGGTGGACAGGAGGGTCCTGGAGAAGATGGAAAACCTCATCTTCCTCTACATGGAGAAGAACCAACTCAAGGAGGTTCCTGCGTTCCTGCCACCCAACCTGGAGCAGCTGCGTCTGAGCAGGAACCAGATCTCCAAGATACCTGCTGGGGTCTTCAACAAGCTGGAGAACCTGGTGCTCTTGGATCTGCACCACAACAAGCTGAGCGACGGGGTCTTCAACAAAAACACCTTCAAGGGACTCAAAAACCTCATGCAACTCAACCTTGCCCACAACATTCTGAGGAAAATGCCCCCTGGGGTGCCCAGTGCCATCCACCAGCTCTTCTTGGACAGGAACAACATCGAGGACATCCCCAGTGACTACTTCAAGGAGTTCCCCAACCTGGCATTCATCCGGCTCAACTACAACCAGATCTCTGACAAGGGGCTCCCCAAGAACTCCTTCAACCTTACCAACTTGCTGGTGTTGCATCTGGCCCACAACAAGCTCACCAACGTCCCTTTCATCAGCCCCAAGCTGGAGCATCTCTACCTAAATAACAACTCCATTGAGAGTGAGTTGAACTGGCCAGCTGGGAGGCTGTGGGGTGGTCTGTGAAGGAGGAGATGGCCTTGAGGATGGCAAATGCTTAGTTGGAAAAGGTCTTTTTTTCAATGGGATGTGAACCCTCCAAAGAGGGGTGCAGTGGTGAGATGAGCTGGAGGCTCTTTGTCAGTGAGCAGGGCTCTAAGGGGGGTGGGATTGCATGTGAGGAAGCATGGCCTGAGGCTTAGGGTTGTGGCTGAGGAGCTGAGCTAAATTCCCACCGGTGCTGCAGGGCTTTTCTTGCTCACCACCACGGGCAGACCTTCTTCAGGGCCACCTGCCATCTAAACAGTTTCTTCCCCAGCAGAAATGGGGATATTTAAAAAGGAGAGTCTGTGCACATATTTTAAGAACAGATGCCAAATACTCAGTCAAGATGGTTAGAAATAACCCAGCTCTTGAGCTGAGCCTCGCTGAGGCAGGAACAGGGAGAACAAGGCTGTGATGGAGGTTGCCTTGGCAAAGCAACCGGGACAGTTCTGCACCGTTCCAGGCACAGCACTGTGATTTCATGGGAGAGCTGCTGGCCTGTGAAACGTGTAAACATTGCTAGCACGTTGAGAAGGTGCCAGAGACCCATTCCTGGTGGCTCCAGATGTTTGCTGCTGCTAGAGGTCCACCAGCCTGCTGGCCTTGCTACCCACAGGGGAGCGAGAACGTGGTGGTCCTTGCAGAAACCCTCCATGTGCATTAGGAAAAGTGTGCTGGGTTCTTGTGTTTCTGGTTGCTGTGGGCAGTATGGGGGCTGCAGGACCCACCCTGGGCATCACTTGCCTCTGGAGCAGCCATCGGGTCAGTGCTGGTCCCCACAAGTGGTGTGACACAAGCACTTCCACGCCGTGCTGTGCCACGCACCGGTGACGGTGTGGGACTTTATATGTCACAGCCATCTGCTGCCACAGAGGGGCTGTAAAGCCACTGAGCAGCTTTAGTGGGATGGCTCCTGCCCAACCAGGGCGCTGAACATGAAGGGACAAGCAAGAAATTTTGGGATGTGATGCCAGGGAGAGGGACAAAACCCTCACAAAGTCACGTCCCTTCTCTCAGAGGGTCACCAGAGCCTGTTTCTGGGGAATAATGACCCAGCAATGAACAAACATCTGTTTTAAATACTGGTTAATCTGCATTTTATTTACACAACACCAAACTGGAGCCATGAGGGATCTCGAGGTGATGGCTGCTGGCTTCACACACACCAGTGGCCAGGTCCTGCTAGGGCTTTCCATGGGGTGAAAAATATCATAACCCAGCTCTTATTTTGCCTATTTCCCCAGCTTTTCTAAGGTGTCAGTTCCCTGGAGCTGGGTAACAACGAAAGAATCCCTGGGTTTATTTTTCATGATTCTGGGGGGTGGGGGAACACGTGGAGATCCAGGAGAGAGCGAGGTGGTATTGATGTTCTCTTCAGCACACCGGTGCTGCAGTGTGTGTCCTTGATGTGGGGTGTTTTGAAGGCTTAGGGCTGGCTTGGGCAGGTTTGGTGTTTGAAATAATCCCTTTTCTCTCCTGAATGACTCTGCATCACGTCTGAACGTGACCTACTTCATTCCTCAGCAAAACCAAGATTTTCCACTCGTTGGGGCTGTGCTGTCTCCTGTGTGTGGAGATTCTCCCCAATAGCAAAGCCACCTCATTTTGGGGTTCAACAGATAGGTGGGGTTGGGGTAGGTGTCTCTGGCACCCCTTCCAGCTTCCCTTTCCTCTAACCTGCACCCCACTTTTCTTCTCCTCCCTGCAGAGATCAACGGGACACAGATCTGCCCCACCTCGCTGATGTCCATCCACGACTTCTCCCCCTCCGACCTGGACGGTGTACCCCGCCTCCGGTACCTGCGGCTGGACGGGAACCTCCTGAAACCCCCCATCCCCTTGGACCTGATGATGTGTTTCCGTCTCCTGCAGTCCGTGGTTTTCTAGCCCCGCCTGGCACCGTGCCGCCCCCAGGACTTGGCTTTGCACACAGACTCCACCCCTTCAGTGTTTGACACGTGGGACCCTCTTTGCCTCCCTCTCCCCCTCCTCACACCCCATCTCCATCCCTCTTGCTGTTTCCCCCTTTTCCTCCCCTGCTGTGGACACGGGTGGCACCTGCATCCTTGGGGACCACTGTCTGCAGGACATCACCGCCTTGCAGCACCCATCCCAGGTCGCAGAATCAGCCTGGGGTGGCCGCCACGCTCTTCCCACCCCTCCCAGCTCCCTGCCTGTTGGCCCTGGCTTCTCTGCCCTCCCCCAGGCCAGCCCTGGAGCTGTCTCCATCCCTCCCTTTCCGGCAAAATTCCCTAAGTTTGGCTTTGGTCCAAGCCAAAAGCATCTCCGGATGGAGCTGGTGAGGGGCCCCAGGGGCCACTTCACTGCAGGGCTCCGGTCGTGTCATTGCTCTGGGTTGGCTGCACCCAGAGAACCCTGGGGACAGAGGTGGAGCAGGGATGTCCTGTGCTGGGTGCTGAGGGTGTGGATGGCCACCCTGCAGCCTTGGGGTGCAAAGCCATGCCAGCTGGGTGTAAGGGGTGCCTGGGGGAGCAGGATCCATGCAGGCAGGGAATGGCCAGGTCTGGTGCTGGCCGGCAGGACCGGCCACATCCTGGGGTACTGGGGAAAGGGACATGTTCCTCCAGCCTGGACCATCCTGGTGGCTTCAGCATTGGCTCCACGTTGCTCCAGAGGCTGTGGGGGTAATTCCCTCGTGGCTGATGTCAACTTGGCAGGAAGGAAGGAACGTGGGGGGCGGTTGCATCCCCCGCAGCCAGAGCTGGGCTCTCCGGTGTGGATTACACCAACCACCCTCCTTGGCAAGACCTTTCATCCCTCCCAGGCTCCCCCTGGTAGCATCAGTCCACGGTGCCACAGCCCCCACTCAGCATCCTGCATCCCCCCAGCGGGTGCTGCTCAGGGCTCAGCACATCACCCACACTGCTGCTTCCAGTCAAACCCTTCCCAGCACCTTTGGCACCCCGATGCTGGTGACCTGCCTTGGGCACAGGACCACCCCCCCGAGGGGCAGAGAAGAGCCCACTGCTCTGCAGCAAGGCCAGCAGGACACCTGCTTTCATATTTAGGTACCCAGGGCCAGATGCTGATGTGGGTGTAAAGCTGGGTGGATCCATGGGCTCTGTGCTCTGCTCTCACAGTCCCTCTGCCACGACTCCCATCTCCTGGAAGTTTTGCTCTGTGTTGCTTTCTTGAACCAAACACACATGACTGGTTGGTTTTGCCTCCTTTTTTTTCTTTTCTTTTTTTTTTTTTTTTTAAAGATAAAAGGAAAGAGAAAGAAAAGGGAAAAAATTATTCTTTTTGGGAAAGCTCTTTTTTGTTTCCCCTTTTCCCCGTTTTCACATGTATCACTTCCCTCTTTGATAGCTGTACCTTCATATATAGGGTGTTCGGGTTTAGGGGGGGTATTTTTTATCTTTCCTCCCTATTCTCAGGATTTATTTAAAGCCAAGCATCACCATTCTTAAAAAAAAAAGAAAAAATCCAACTGAAATAAGCATTGAAGCAATAAACCAAAGAAGCCAGCCCTTACCTCCCTGGCCTTCAGCCACCAAAACTGACCCTTCTCCGAGACGGGCACAGATGGGCACCGTGTCCCGCTCCCCAGAACTGTGACCTGTGTGCTCCCCACAGCTGGGACACACACCAGTGACCCTGGGAGCTGGGTGCTCCCCAACCCTTCCTATCTGGAAGGTTCATTAAATGCCCATGTTAATTCAGGCCTGTTTTCTCATGAGCAAAGGATCTTCTCCACGTCTTCCTCCAATGGGCTTTATTGGGTTCGACAGGTTTCAACCTTAAACCCGGAGACCCTATGTGTATATTTATATATAATGTGTATATATACTGATAGACTGTACAGATATATCTAGAGACATATGTAGTTCTCGACTGATTCCAACTTAATGGTGTTTTTCACTCCTACTCTCCGCAGCAGTGAAAATAAAATGATTCACAAGGGACCCACCGCCGCGGTCGGACCTGCCTCTCTCCAACCCATCCCCATCTTCCTCCCTGTGCCAGAGCTGCTGCTTCATTCAGGACCAGATTTCCACCATTGAGACCAACCTCTCCCATAGCTGGAGTTGGGTTGGGAACCCTGTGATGGGGACACCCTGGGGGTCCTCACAGCGGGAGGCTGGTGGGTTTGGGGGTTGTTTGTGGTTCTAGGTTGGACTTACAAGTGGCTTATGGAATATTCACCTGTCCTAACGAGCTCCTCTGTTAATTATGAGAGCCCAACCTCCACAGCAGCTCCTGGAGCTGTGTCTGGTGGGTGTCATCAACCCCATGAGCTGGCTGGGGAAGCCAATGGCCTCCTGGGTGGGTGTTGGGGCAGGTTCTGTGAACTTGGGCCGAGCTGCCCACGCGTCACTTTTGAGCCCCTGGAGAAGCCAGACAAAAGTCCCTGGGGTGAGTTTTCCCCAGGGAACAGCACAGAGGAGCTCCAGGTTGTGTGTGTGTGTGTGTGTGGGCAGCCGGTGCATGGAGTGGGTGGGCGATGCACCTCTCCCACCCACCACAAGGAGCCCGTGTCCCACCCTGGGGGGACACCACCTGGGGCTGCGGTGGCGTGGGGTGCACGTGTGTTTTCACATGAGCAGGACGGGGGTGTAGGCAGCCCCTCATCCTTNTGTGCAGAGCAGGCAGCGAGTTTCCCTCATGGTTTTTGTCCTGGAGAATAAAATCTCCGTGTTTTGTGGTCGGGTGTGAATCATGCGGGTGCACATCCACTCGCTGCCTCCCCGGGTACGTCAGCACTGTCTGCCGGGGGGGGGGGTGGGGGGGTTCTTCTCCCTGCAAACAGCCCCCGTGCTGCCCTGGGAGCTGGGCTGGTGGTGTGGGAAGCTGTTGTGGGGTCATGGGGAAAGCTGGAAAGCCCCAGTTAGTGGGGTGCCAGAGTGGACATCCAAGGGGCTCCCCGGCATGGTGGGTGCTGGGCTCCCTGAGCGTGGGTGAGAGGTAGTTTGGGATGTGGTGAGTTACATCAAGCCCCCTTGCAGCTGGTGACTCCCCCCACCCCAATTGTGGGTGTCTGAGCTCAGGCCTCCCCTGTTGTGAGGGTCTATGCTGACCCTTTGGACAATGCCACCTGTCTGCTGTAGCCACCAAGGCCACCACAAAGCAGCTGCCCTGGGGCCCCCAGTGCTGCAGGGACCCCCACCAGCCCCAGCCCAGGCTTCTCCCTTGAGCATCTTCCACCATGCTGGACTGCTGGGCAGGAGCTGCCCCCTCTCCACGTCCCCAGAGCTGGGGGAGAAGCTGCCATCCACAGCCAGGTCCCCTCTGGCCACGCTGGCCCCAAGCCCCTACTCCCTGGGTGGGGGGTGGAAACGACTCCACCACAGACCCTGGACAAGCACCTGCAGCCCCTCCAAGAAACAGGGGCACTGGGTCAGCTATAACCCCCCCCCCCAGCTGCCACATCGCCTTCATCACGGTGACTGCCGAGCTGCCTAATGAGGGACTTAACGAAGATTAACGGTGCCCCTTTGCTCTGCTCCCCTGTGTGGGGTTGGGGGGATGGTGGGGGCGAGTGGGACAAGGCCTGTTGATGGTGGAGGGTGGGGGGAAGGCGCTGCCAGGGTGTCCCTGCCTGCCCAGCAAGCACCGGCAGATGGGTGCGCCGTCTCGGGTGGGTGAGTGCGTGGGCTGCGATCTGCCTGCAGGAGCGAAGAACATTTTCACGGCAGTGGGTGGCTGTGTGTGTGTGTGTGTGAGAGGCTGCCCAGCTCTGCAACGAGCCTGTGGGGCTGCCATGCACCCCCTGCCTGTCCTGGGGTGTCCCAACCCTGCAGGATGTGTCCCTGGTGGTGACACACCACCCCCACACCGCCCCTCTCCAGAGGATGAAGCAGGGCTGTGGTCCCCTGAGGTGAGCTCTAGGTTGGGGAGGGGGGGTATCAAGCAGCCCCCCTGCCCCAGGGCACCTGGGTGTGTGAAGGGGGAGATGGGGGACTTCTCTCATCCTACCCAGGTGGGGGGAGCAGCGCTGCCCCCCCAGCATCCATCCCAGCTCTCCCTTCCCAAACCACCCCCATGTTTCCTAAGCAACAGTGTGCACAGGGGCGAGCGGCGCTGAGCCCTGCAGCAGGAGAGTTGGGGTGCAAGAGCCGAATACCAGCAGCCACCTGGGAGCTGGGGTGGGTCTGTGCAGACCCCCAAACCCTTTCCAGGGCTGGGATGCTCACTGCATCCCAAGGTCCCACCCAAGGGGGTCTGCACCCTGGTGCTTTTCATTCCTGCATCGCTGGTGATGGCTGTGGCTGGACTTTGTTCTCCAGCTTGGCCAGACCTGGGCTGGTTGGGGCAGGGGCAGAGCTGGCTCTGTCCCCTCTGCCCCAGGGCTGCGTCCCCCCATCACCCAGGGGACACCAGGACAGGGAGCACAGCACATTCTTCAACCCATCCCGCTCCCCACATCCCCAGACACAAGTCTGGGCTCACCCCTGGGAACAATATAAGGTCGCAGTGGGGGGTTGCTGGCTTGATTGGCCACATTCTGCCTCTCCCCCCCGGCACTGGCCATGCCAAGCCCCTCTGTGCAGCCCCCCCTCCCCTCCTCTCCATGCATTAATAGCTCAGCAGCCCTTCCCCAACCAGTGCACCAGCCTGTGGGAGTGGGGCTCTCCCACACCAAGGAGGAGGAGAAGGGGGTCCATCCGTGTCCGTGGCAGCTCTCTGCTCGTGCAGCATCAAGCAGAGCCTCGCCGGGCTGGGGTGAGCTGTGGGGCTGGGTGGGTTGGGGCTGGTGAGGTGTGTGGGTGACTCCTTGTGCTTGTGAAGGTTTGATCAGTGAGAAACCAGCAGAAACTGGGGAGCAGCAGCCTGAGAACTGGGTGCAAAAACTCTGTGCTGGGTCGTTGCTTTCGCATTTGGTTTGGGAGAGATGGGTGGGAGTACTGCTGGGTGCCCAGCCCTGCTGCCTGCTCTGCCGTGGGTGCACACATGGGTGTGCAGCTGGTGGGTGGGTGATGCTGCAGTGCAGGGTGCAGGGTGCACGGTGGGTGCTGGGGAACCATGTGCAGGGGCTGGTTTTGGGTGGGAGTGAGCTCCCTTTGGGAATGGACCCCGGCAGGTTTGGGTCGGGGGGGGCTTCCAGGTGCACCCTGGCTGGGCTATAGGGCTGGGGGTGTCCCCATGCAGGCAGCCCCCATTGCTGAGGGTCGGGTCACAGGGACCCTGTATGCTCCTGGTGCTGGCTGATGCTGAGGGACAGCATCTCCAGGCTTTGGATGACAGGAGAGCAGGAGAGTGCCAGGGCCTCTGGGGTCATTTCTGTTTGTCTGCCCAGTCTGTCGGGCCAGCCACCAGATTCACCCACTGCCTGGAGGGGCCAGAGCAGGACCCCCAACCCCTCATCACCTCCCAATCCCCCTCACCACCTCCTCAGGGCTGGGAAAACAAGGAAGTGAGGGTGGCCCACCACAAATGTGGGGCCTCTCGTGGGCAGTCATCCAGCTGAGCGTGAAATGGGCTGAAAAGCGACGGCCCCGCGGTGGCCACAGTCGCCACCATGGCCACAAAGTGGGGCTGGCTGTGGCCAGTGTGCTGGTCCTGCCTTCCCAGCCCTCTGCTTTCACTGCTTTGCAACCACTTCAGGGCACCCAGCCCCATCCTGACCAGTGTTGTTGCCCTGTGGAGTCCCGTGTCCCTGGAGTCCCCACAGCTGCCATCGGAGCAGTGACCCCACCGCGTGCAGGATGCAGACCCTGGTCTGGCTGGGCATCGCCAGCCTGTGGCTGGGGACAGCTTGGGCTGTCCCAGCCAAGGAGGAGAGGAGGAAGGTGGAGAAGCCAAATGCAGATCTTGCGCTCTATGAAAACCTGGACCTGGACAACTATGACCTGACTTTGGACAACTATGGTGAGATCCTTGACCTGAGCAACTATGAGGAGCTCTATGACTACGGTGACCTTGCTCCAAAGGTGAGTGGGATGCAGGGGAGCACCTTGAGCGTGGGCAGCTCTTGTGTCCCAAGAAAGGGGCTGTGCAGATGGGGCACAGCTGGAGAACTGTGCCTTGGTGGCTTTTCCACCACTCTTACTGGTGGCAGGAAAGGCTTTACCTGACCCCAACCTTCACCGGCTTCCTTGTCCCCTGCCAGAGCAGCGCTGCAGGAGGCCAGGACATGCAGGATGCTTCCTGCATCCCTCTGGGCAAACAGGGAGGGGGTTTTCTGAAACCCTCAGCTAGGAGAGCTCTTCAAGGAGGAGCTGAGTTCTCAATAAGACCTACCCCTTGCCCTTATCCCCCTTGACCACTGCCTCCCACCCTGAAGAAGAGCAGGAGGACTCACCTGGCTGCCACAGCCCTCACGCCCAGGCTGTGTTTGCAGATCGAGGTTGGCACCCTGGCTCCTCGCCCCAAGGACCCTGGAGCTCTCCCAGACCTGGGCGCCACGGCTGAAACCCCAGAGCTGCAGCCTCTGACCACTGCCAGCCCCGTCCACCCAGCATCCATCCCCACACAGGGTGAGTGCAGGCCCCTGGCTGCAGCACAGAGGTGGAGCCAGCGGGATTTGATTCGCATGGGATGCAGCCACATGTCCTAAGGGTGACAGGGCTGGTGCTCCGGGGAAACTGGAGCAAATCCTTTTGCCACCAGCAGACAGCAGCAGTTATTTTCTCTGCCTGGGGTGTCGGGTGGGGGGGGGTTGTGTGTGTCTTATCACA
>VXBZ01004287.1:91991-108320 GCA_013399135.1 Heliornis fulica
CTGGGAGTCTCTTCCAACTCTAATCATTCTATGATTCTGTGATTCTATGGATGGATGGATGGATGGATGGATGGATGGATGGATGGATGGATGGATGGATATCCCTCATATTAATCAGATACATCAAACAGAAAGAGCATCCCTCTCCTTCAGCACCTGCAGGAACCCTGCCCCAGCCCTCCCAGCACCTCCTGGGGGCAGGAGGGTGTCAGGGACAGCATCCTCAGCCTGCACTTGCATCTCCCAGCCAGCTGCACCAGGAGGGCGATGCTCAGGAGATGCAGGGTTTGAAGATGAGAAGAGCAGCTGGGCAGAAGGCAACCTGCCTCAGCGTTGTGGATCAGGATCCGGCCCCTCAGCAATTATCTCTGATAAATGTTTTTGGGTTGCCATGGCAATGAAAGAGCCAGGCCAATCCTTAGGTTTCCTTTCCTCAAAGGGAAGAAAGTTTGCAGACCTGACCGCAGGAGCCAGCAGCCCGGCGACGTGTGCTCCGCGCTGCCAGCCCGCCACACGCTGGAGTACACACAAACCCAATCTGTCCCCCCATTGCCAATGACACTGAGCTATTCAGCTCTGTGGGACTCCAGGGCCAGTCCTCCCCTCTGTGACCCTCGGTTTTTGTTTGTGCTACGCCCCTGACAGAGTCTCTGCCACCCCCAGCACGGGTGGTGATGGTCGAGACCAGCGTTGGGGTTAAGGTCAGGATGCGCCTCAAGGTGCTGAGCTGAGGGATGCAGGGATGCAACTTGGGGGTGGGTGCAGCCAATGTGATGCTCAGGGACTGGCAATCCAAAATCATAGAATCCTAGAATAGCCAGAGTTGGAAGGGACTCCCAGAGGTCATCTAGTCCAAACCCCCTGCAAGAAGCAGGGACACCCCCAACTAGATCAGGTTGCTCAGGGCCTCATCCAACCTGGCCTTGAACGTCTCCAGGGATCCAGGGGCATCCACCACCTCCCTGGGCAACCTGTTCCAGTGCTTCACCACTCTCACAGGAAAGAACTTTTTCCTAATATCCAATCTAAATCTCCCTCCCTCTATTTTAAAACCATCACCCCTTGTCCTGTCACAACAGGCCCTACTGAACAGCCTCTCCCCATCTTTCTTGTAGGCCCCCTTGAGGTCCTGGCAGACCGCTAGAAGGTCTCCCCAGAGCCTCCTCTTCTCCAGAAGAAATACACCCTGCCCAAGCATCAGCACTGGGTGGAAACAGGACCCTGGGCTGATCCTGCCCTCCCCACTCCCCTTCACCCCAAGCTGAACAGGAGCAGCCACGGTGCTGTGGTGAAGAGCACCCAGGCCAGCGAGCATCACCGTCTCTTGGCCAAGGGGATGTCTCCAGCCAAGTAGCTCATCTCTCTCCGCAGCCAAAAGGGAACTCAGCACTTTGTGAGCAACCAGGGACTGTCCCATCCCTCGGAAGGAGCAGTATTCATCTCAACCCTGCTGGAAACTCAGCACCGCTGCCCTGCTGCAGCCAGGAGCCTCTTCAGCTGCTTATCCCACTCTTCTATTACTGGAAAGTTTTATAGCCACTCACTGTTTGTGATTAATCACTTTGTTTTAATTGCTGCTCCTCTGGCTGGCAGAGGCTCAGCAGGGATTTTATGCCTCTTGGCTGCTTCCCCCAGGTATGTTCCAGGACTGGCTGACTGTAACACGCTGAGCGGGAGCAGCCCTGGAAAGCGGGTACCCCAGTTCAGCGGGGTGCAGGATTGGGTGGTGTCCATGCCCCCAATACTGGCTCACCAGCAGCACCCCAACAGAGACACGATGTGAGAATGAGCTCCCTCAAACTGGCAGCAGCTCTCCCTGGGACCACAGGCTGCAGCAAGGGATGGGGGGACAGGGGATCTCCTCAATGCTCCCCATGGATGCTGACATCCTCCTGCCGAAGGCTGGAGGCATGTGGAGGAGGGGTGAGACCTGGGAGCTGTTGGATATCCTGCAGTGGTGTTTCTGCATGGAACAGGAATGAAATGCAAGCAGCAGGTTTTGGTAAGGAAATAAGAAACACCCAAGGCTGGAGCATGCCCAGGGCAGGGCGGGATGCCGCTGCCTCTGCAAACACTGCAGCACCGGGGTGTTCCCGGGCTGGTCCCAGCTCTGCATCGCTCTCCCGTGGGGAGTGATGGTGTTTCAAAGTGGGAATTTGATTCAAGCTGTTTGATCACCAGCTGGGAACCCAGCAGTGCTGCTGGCATCTCGGGGATGTCCCAACATCCTCCCCTTTAGGGACCAGTGGGTGACACCAGCTGTGCTGCTGGGAGTGGCCCCACAGCAAAGGAGCAAATCCAAGGAGTGGAAAACACATGAAGGTGGAAACCAGGCAGGAGATTTAAGTGTGCAGCAAGATGTCACAGTGTTGCCTCCATCCTGGTGAGGCTTTGCCCAGCTTGAGTGGCTTCTCCCCACCCTGGGAGTATTTTTCTGGGAATTAAAATAGTTTTTTCCAGTGAAGCAGCTCTGTCCTTGGAGGTTTCTCCTCCCACAGTGCAGGGCATAAGGTTTCTAGCTGGTCTCCAGACGTGTCTATGTCCCATGTGCCTCCCTCGCACAGCAGCTGAGGACACTGCTGCCAGCGCTGCCTATACCCTGCCTGCACTTCCCTGCTGAATAATTGAAAGTTCATGCAACAGCCACAAATATTTAATACCTTGTTCATCAAAAATTTACCCTTGTTAAAGCTGTCATTTTAGATGTCTGACAGGGCTGGAGGAAAGGCTGCGGCGAGGCATGGAGGGGGCAGCAACAAAGGGATGTTTTGGCCAGAGAGAGGCATAAAGGAGTGTGAATTAGGGGATGCCGTGGTCCCATGGGTACCTGGGCTGAGCAGGGGGCTGCCCTGGTGACAGGACCCTCCTTGCTGAGCATGAGGAGATCAGAAGGCACCAGAGCATGGTGGTGCCATCACGCCCTCCATCTGCTCTGCTACAACATCCCCTTCCCTAGGGAGGGCATGGCATGAACTCAGACACTCTAATTAACTCCCCATCTCTTGTTCCAGGCTCAAAACCACCCCAGGGCTCTCTGGGACTGCACCCAGAGGGCACCATCAGCCGGTGCCTGGACTGGGTGCAGCCCCTCGCAGCCCTGCCATGGCCATGGCCCAGGGTGGGTGTGGGGGCAGCCCAGTGCACACATCCCAAGTGCTGTTCTCCTTGGCTGCCAAGCAAGCAGTGGGGATGGCTCAGAGGCCTGGAGCCTCCACAGCCACCAGCAGTGATGGCAGAAGGAGATATAAAAGGCCGTCCTACTTAGCAGGGTTTATATAAGGAGACGTCTCCATGGCAGGATGGGAAAACAGACGGGTATTGGAAGTGATGCTTTGATGTTGTCTTTGCAGGGGCGACTCTGTCACGGGGTGAGGTGGCACCTGGAGCCCACTGCATCATGTGGGGCTCCCACCACCCCCCATGGTGTCCCCAGCACAAGAACTTCCCACAAGGGGGTCCTCCAAACTGGGATGCCCCTTCTGCTAGAGGCACACAGATCAACCAGCTCCCTTCACTCCCACCTGCTCTCCCAGACCCTTCTCATCTCTAATTAACACTCTTATTAGTTAGTTTATTAATGGCCTCTTTGCACAGAGCTCACACAGTGCTGTGTGACCCACAGGTCAGTGTCTGCTGCTGGATTCAGGAGTGGTGACCACAGGTGATGCTTGGTTGGGGTGGTGCTTTGCGAGGGTGGGCTTTTATCACAAGCACCCTGCTTGGGTTTGGGCTCTGCAGAAGCCCCTGCTGTCTCTTCCCTGCCTGGCCCCTGGTGATGTGCCAGGTAGGAAGTGAGTTGGGAGAGGGTGGCACCTCTGCCAGCAGTGTGTGGTGGGGGCAGGTTCGCTCCCCTTATGGAAAGGCACGTTGTGGATGTGTTTATTCCTGTCCTCCCTTGGCTGGTGGCAGCGAGTAGGATTAGTCAGTGAGGAGCAGGTACCTGCTGCCAAGTTCCCCTGAGAGGCACGTGGGGTTGGGCATGGGTGGCCCTGTGCCCCAGAAAATAGATGGTTGGCATGTGGGGGGGATTCTCTTTGGAGACAGGGTGGAGGAATGGGTGTTCTGTGTCAGCTGAACCCTGCACCAGGGTCTGTGCCTCGGCAGGGTGGGTGCCACCCCCTCCCTCCCCAGGACCTGCTGCCCCTGGGAGGAGCAGAGCTCCCCAACCACTGAGGCTGCAAATTAGAGTGAAGAAAAGGAAAGAGAAATCCCCATAATTGCAGGGCTCTGGGAGTGGAGGCTTTGGGAGATGCACCAGATTTCCTCACAGCTTGGCTCCTCTGCCAGCCAGCCGTGGGCCATGGCACCGTCCCAGCTCGGGGGGGGGGGGGNGGCAGCAGACACTGGGAAGGCAGCAGCTGTTGAGAAGACATCTTCTGCCTGGTGATGGGGTGAGTTTGGGGGTGCATGAGTGGCAGGCTGGAGAGCTGGCTCCAAGCTAGTCCAGAGCTCTGCCCTCGCTTGGGTGCTCTGGTCGTGAGGTTGGGCTCTGCCAGCCCCCGGATCTTCCCCAGTGGCCTGCGGGGGATGCTCGGAAGTGCTCTGCCTAATTAAAAGCTGGCTGACGTGGCCGGCAGCTGCTGGTGGAAAAGCAGGTTAATGTCCTGGTGGCCTCAGGGCTGGCTGGGGCACGGGGCCAGGGAGGGCAGCGCCAGGCAGGGCTGCAGCAGACCTTGTTCCCTCGGCCCCTCCACGCCTGGCATGAAAGCACAGCAGAGCCTGAATGCTTCTTCATTAGCATAATTCATCATTAGTGCTCATCAGGTGGCTCTCTCTGGAGGTACCATGGGTAAGGTGCACCTTACACGTTGCCTCTGCCAATCCTTCTCCCCTCCATCCCCAGAGCATCCACAGAACCTTCACTTGCTGCCTTGCTGGCTGGTAGCCACCTGTCTGGCCACATGCTTGTCTCTCTGTCCCTCTGCATCCACTGTTCTGCCCACTTCTGTCTGTCTTGTGCCCAATGTCTTCATTACTCAGTGCTTTCCTCCTGGCATCTATTTGTCCATCTCGCTCTCCACCCACCCCCTTGCCCAGCTGTTGACATGGGGCTAAAGCAGGTGTTTAGGGGATGCTGCTTCCCTGTCCCATTGCCCTTCTGAGCTGTCTCCAGGGTTTCCTCACTGTCCCCAGCAGCAAATAACCCTCCTTTGGGGCTCCCTGAAGGACCCTGTGAGGGACTGCAGAGCCCATTCAGGTGATCAGCTCAGCCCTGACCCAGCTCTGGTGGTTGGGAAGAGTTTGGATGTTGGTGAGCACCTGGAGGAAGTGTGGTTTGGTGAGGCTGGCCAGGCTTGGAGCTGCTGCCTGATGTGGGAACCTGTCCTCAGGAAGAGCAGGGCCAAGAGCCACCAGGTCCTTGTCCCAGAGCCCATCACCAGGGTGCTGGTCACCAGGCAACCTTGAGTTGAACCAGTCCCCAAGAGAGCTGGAACCAACTGTTCGGTCATGCCAAGCGTGAGTCACCAGAGCTTCCCCTGTCAACCAGCAACAAACAGCTACTCCCAGCTTAGAAGTGTTGTCCCAGTTTCTCCTGCTGTTTACAGTCATCTACCTTCAAGGATTTACTTTGCTCCATTTTTTTTAATGTAACTTCACCAGCCATTAGCCCAGAATGCAGCTCAGCTCCTTCATCACTTATAGCTTTTTCCTCACCATCCCCCTTCCACTCCCCACAAGCATCATCATCATCATCTGAGAAACTATGGAGCTGCTTTGGTAGCAAAGACACCGTGAGGTCAGGACCTGGCAGGGGTGGTGGAGGCAGCATGGAGCTCATTTGTGACCAAAACAGCCTGATTATGGTAAAAGTGCTGAAAAACTGCATCAGCCCCAGCTGTGACCTGCTGGGAGCTTTGGGCTGCAGGTCCCCAGCCCCAGGGAATGGCCCTGAGGCTTCTTCACCTTTGGGCTGGTGATGTCTCTGCTGGATCCGGGCATGGGGGAGTTAATTTGTTTCCATGCAGATTGTACGAGGAGGGAAGAGTAAACGCTGAGGCACAGAAACACTTTCGCTTCCCTTAAAGCTAAGAATAGTACCCGATGCTTTCAGCAGTGACTGGAGCCAACGGGCTTCCCGTGCCTTATGCACCCTGTGTTGTGGGAGAGGAGGGCGGTGGGGAGCTGGGGAAACTGAGGCACGGCAGACCTTAACCTGGTTTAAGGGTGGGTGGGGTTATAAAAGGGCTTGTTCTCTCTTTCCACTGCAGCTGTGTCACTCTGTGGGGCTGGGGATGCCACACAGCAGGGGACATCCCCCTGCCTGGAGCTGATTTCCCAACCCTGTGTCTGGTGAGAAGCCTGGGAGAAAACGGGGTCCCTGCACCCCAGTGCTGGCCCTGGCAGAGTGCTCTCCCAAAGGCTCAGTGATACCTGGAGATGAGTCAAAACAGCTAGTTCAGAGTAATTGCTTTGGAAGGGTTGTTTCAGTCCCAGCTCCCTCGGGGCTTGGACGTGGTGATGGGGAGCGGGCAGCCGGGGACACGGGGCCGGGGTAAGCTGGGACACTGACTCTGCATCACGCTGGGTGCAGCTCCTTGGTCTGCAGTGACAGCCCCTGGGGCTGGCAGTACCCACGAGCATCATTTCTCTGCAGCACTCCCAGAGCTGTGCAGAAAACAAACCAGCATCCAACAACCCAAACCCACTTGTTCCAAAGCCAGGAGCTTTTCTGCTGGAAGCCACCAGGCTCTGCTGTCCCCTGGCTGGGTACAGAGCTTTGGACACTCTCCCCTTTCATTTTGAACCGGTTGGCCACTCTGCTGCCTCCTTTTCCAAACTGATCATCTGTGTTATCTAATGAATGGCTCCAGCAATTAATTGCAGGGGTAAATCCACTCCTCATTAGGAAAAGATTTAGGGAACGAGCACTAGGAGAGCTCTTGGACTCTCTTAGCTGAGCATGCATAGGTGATTGCAGTCTGTGGGGCTTTTTAATTAATAATTGAGGGGTTGATTAGGGCTGAGTTAGTGCCCTGGAGGAGGCAGGCTCGGTGCAAGGGCAAGCCATGGAGCTGGAGATGCTGCTGTGGTTTGTGTCTGTGGTGTTGGCTGAGAAGCTGGGCTGGAGCCAGCCTGACTGAGGAACCTTCTGCCACCACGAAGGACACATCAAAGTGTTGGAGGGGCTGCAGGGTGCCCTGTTGGGCAGATCCAGGGGAGCTGGTGCAGAGCCCTCTGGCATGTGGGTGGGAGGGTTTTGCCAGCTGCTTTTCAGACTCCCAAAATTGGATGTTTGAGTGCTTCAGGTTGGGGTGCTGGAGGTGTGTTCTGTCCCCTCCAGGTGACACTCATCTTCTGCAGCTTGTGCTGCCATTCCTGGCTCACCCTAATGAATCCCAGGCGAGGGGGACTTGGACCCCTGATGTGTCTGAGCTGGGTGCAGTGGAATGAGCCCCTTGTCCCTGAGAGTCTCCCATGGTGGCACATGCTGGGAGCAAAACCCAGCACATCTGCTTGGAGACAATATTGCAATACCATAGATGATGTTTGTCTTCTGAGGGCCATCAGCTCGGGGCAGATGATGCTGAGAGACAGTTGAGGATTAAAAAACAAAACCCAACCCAACCACACCTAAGACACACACCCTGGAGAAGAAACGGCCGGGGACCGGGCGAGTTTCCGTTAGCGCTGCAGAACGATCCGTCACTGGAAAATCTTAGTGGGGAGCAAGAGGGAAGGAACCAGCTTCTGCTTTCTGATAGTGGTTCCTGACACGGCCCCGGAGCCGAGGGTGTGTTGGGAAGTGAGTTAGTCATCGTGGACAGATAGCGCTGGCCCCCCNGTGGCTGCTTTTGGGTTGCTCTAGGACTTGAAAACTGTGTTCCCAATCCCTGCGTGGGTCGGTGGGAAGAGGAAGAGGATGAAGGCAGGGGTGGAAGCGGTAGGGCAGGATAAATGGGAAGAAGGGAATTAGTCACAGGGGGATCAGGGATCAGGGGGATCATTTAAAACCTCTAATTGGATTTAAAATAGAGGGAGATTTAGATTGGATATTAGAAAGAAGTTCTTTCCTGTGAGAGTGGTGGAGCACTGGAACAGGTTGCCCAGGGAGGTGGTGGATGCCCCTGGATCCCTGGAGACGTTCAAGGCCAGGTTGGATGAGGCCCTGAGCAACCTGATCTAGTTGGGGGTGTCCCTGCTTCTTGCAGGGAGGTTGGACTGGATGACCTCTGGGAGTCCTCTCCAACCCTAATCATTCGATGATTCTATGATCAGGACAAAGGCTGAGTGATGGGGATGTGAGTCTGGCAGGGCTGGAGGGCTCTGGCCCTCCCAGGACCTCCTTGGTGGCACACAGGCATCTTGGCCCCCTCTTCCCATCTGTGTTCATATAGGCAGAGCTGAGCCCAAACCTGCTGCTGTGGTGGACCTGAGGGATGGCATCAGTCCTTTACCTTCTCCCTTTCAGCTTGCTTTGTTGCTGGTGACTGGAAGGAGAGTCTGCTCTTCAGACCCGATGCCTGGGTGATGGTATCTGCAGCCAATTTCCAGCTCGGCAGAGCAGAACAAATTTCTGTTGAGCTCAGTGAAGAGAGCAAAGGCTCCACTCCCCAAAGGTTACACTCATGTGCAGACAATTGCAGGCACTTGGCTCACATCTTCCTCTGCAAACCATGGGCTTAATGTATTTACAAATATGTGTACAAAGCTCTGCAGCTGCCAGACCACACAGCACACAGCCCTGGCAACTGCTGCACCAGTCAGCCCAGCACACAAGTGTCCTGGCTGTGGGCTCGTGTCCCTGCCTCTGAACCCCTGGCCTGGGTATATATGCCCTTAACTCTCCATGTCCTGCACCCTGGAGCTTCATCTCTTGTCCTGGTTGCTTCAGCATCCCCTGGGCTGGGGTGCAGCTGTAGGCTGGGATTAGGGGTGGATGCACACTCACCCTCCTGCCTACACACCCTGTTGCCTATTTTGTTTTTCCAGGATCTCTGCTCTAGACTCATCCATACACATCCTTTATGTATGCAATGTGTCATGCATGACCTGGGTTCACTGTGAGTTGCCAGGGATGCTCCTGGCTGGTGAGGCCAGCACGGCCCTCGGTCTCCGTTAGCTAATTGCTCCTCAGGAGCCTGGGATGTGACAGCCTTTGGGCTCCCAGCGTCACTCAGGGTGCTTGATCGTTGCCTGTCGTGTCCCACATGGAACAAACTGGGGCTGGCAGAGAAAAAGAGGAAGAAAACACATTAGTGCCATTGGAAATTAAGGGCAGGTTCCCACGTCACAGCGGAGGAGCAGCTCAGCCGTCTCAGCAGTCAGCGGGGAAATAAGTTGCTGGCGTCACCGCTGCTGTGAGACACATGCAGGTCTTGCAGAAGAGCTACATCTGTGCCATGTTTGCAGCACAAGCTGTTGCAGCTCGTGTCCTAGCATGAGGTGTTGCAGCATCAGGTTGGTTGGCACCTGGGATTTGAGGTGATTCCACTGCACCCTTCCCGCAGGCAGCTGCGTTGCAGGGCAGAAAGCGCTGGTGGCCAGGGGGTTTGGGTTGGTTTTGGGGGGGATCAGAGCCTTTGGTGTCTTCCTGGTGTTGGGGACCCCAGTGTTAACAGCTGTGGTGTCATCCCAACTGTGCTGCTTGCTCCTATGGGTGCCTGGGATGGAGCTTGGTGTTGGGTGAGGATGGCTGGTTGAGATCCAGGTGTTTAGGGCCTGACTGTCACCGGTGCCATGTGTCAGGGCAGTGCCCTACACGACAGGCGGGCAGGAGGCAGTGGGGATCTCTCTGAGTCTGGTGTGCCTGGACACTGAGAGTCTGCGGGGCTGTGGGCACAGGATCTGCTCTCAGCTTGGTGGGGCTGTATGAGCCAAGGTCTGGGAAGGTGCCCTCACCATGCAGTGACCTTCACCCAAATACCCAGCTCCCCCAGCACCCCCGTTGGGTGTCCCATGCCATGGCTGCTCTCAGTTTAACCTCCACCCTTTCACCCAGGGCATCAGAGGTGCCAGGGCTCCAGCCAGCCCAGTCCCTGGCTCTCCTTTCTTCAGTGATTTGCAGATGCCATGAGCTTCATCTCTCCCTGTCATGACTCATTTCTTTCTCACTGAGGCTTTTAATTTTTAAAGAGGTACTCTTAGGCACGGAGGTTTTAATACCTGCAGAGGCTCCCAGCAGGTGCCACTGAGCTTTCCCAGTCAGTGTGGATGGGGATACAGGAGGGGAGATGGCTGAAGCCCCAGGCAGCACCCCAGTCACACCTAGGACTGTGCAGGGACAGGTGCACTGCGGATGGAGACCAGGCTTGGAGCTGAGAAGCGGGTCCCACGCTGCCTGCAGGATTGTCCCTCTGCTCAGCCCACGGAGGAAGGAAGGAAGAGGACAGGGGTGTCCCCGTGGCTGTGAAGTGCCTGGAATGGTTGGGAAGCACCAGCTGAGAGCTGCAAGGCAATGAGAAAACATTTTGGCCTTGGGAGGATTCCCCAGTCCCACCAGCACTGTGGTTTCTGATAAGCCCCAGACTCCCACGCTGGCTTCGGCCAGCTCCAGGGACGGAGCGGTTTGGGGAGGGTGGGGAATGGCTCCAGCTGCAAAAAAAAAAGCCTTGACCTCCTTGGCTCCAGCTCTGCTGATGCTCTCTCTCCTGGAAAGGTGATGAAGCCACCTCAGGGCTACTGTTTGCCCTCTGCCAGGGACACATGGGGTGCGCTGTCCCATCCTTGGCACAGCCAGGAGCTGGGTCCCCACACCCTTCCCAACAGGGCGAGGGGAGGGGCAGGAGGTGAGGGAGGGGTTAAGGTGCAGCAAGCCCAGAGCCCAGGTCTGTTTGCTCCTCGCTGGATAGTGGAGCCGGTGTTTGGATAGCGATAGGAGAGGTTGCCAGCTGGTGTTTGCTCTGCGTGTTGGCTTGGTGAGCGTCGGGGTGCGCGGTGCAGCGGTGTTACCCTGATTCCCCGGCTGCAGAGGCAGCCACAGCCCCTCCTGCAACAGGATCCTGCCCACGGGAAAAATGGTTCTGGGGTGCAGTGGGACTCAGTCACCCCCTTCCCGCAGCCCCAGTGTGGAATCAGGTTGTGCCCGAGCCCCTGGACCAGTACCCACAGCAGGGGGCCCCATCCTGGAGCTGCAGGAGGACGGACCAAGCACAGCCCTCGGGATGTAAAGCACGGCCCCAGCAAGGAGCTGGTACCCTCCCAGCTGGGACCATTTCCAGCCTCTCCTTTGGAGTTTCTCGGGGTTTTCCAAGTAAATGTTTGTTCTTTGTGTTTCAGGAGAAATCGATGGTGCCTGTCCCAGACTTGGGAGTTGGCAAAGGCAGGTCATCATCACCAAGTCACCTCTGCACCCTCTGGATCTGCCCAACCCCAGCACCCAGGGACCCTCCTGTGCTGTTTTGGCCGTGGGTGTGGGCATGTGCTCCTGGAGAAAAGTTTCACGTCCGTGGATGTGATTAATTCCTCCCTCCCACCACGGACGCCCGCAATTGCATCTATATCCGTGGCTCCCCACTCCTCCTCAGCTGTAAAATATTTATAACCCCCTACATTAGGGCCCTTCTTTCTCCTTGCCTTTTTTTTTTCTTCTTTTATGCCTTCCACCCGGGCTCCCCAGCTCTGCTGAGCCATGCCGCACCAGGAACCGCTTCATTTTAATATAACTCAGCGAGCGGAGAAGCTGTGAGGAATAATTTAGATTTTGCTCAGGGAATGCACTGCTTTTTTTAATTGCAGTCATCTGCAGCTTCTCAGCAATGCATTATTGATGGTTATTATTCAAATAAAACAGTCGTTTCTTTTTGTTTTCCTGGGGACGCGGGTTGCTGGTGTTTATGGTTTTCTCTTCTCCCTCTTCCTCCAGTTTGAGAAGAGGTCACCTTTCCAGCTTGTACTCCTTCAACCAGCCTTTGCCACCTCTCTCCCCTTCATGGTGGGTGTTTGAAGGGGCTGAGCTCACCCCAGCTTTGCCCTGTGCCATCAACACCAGCAAAATGCCAGCCGTACCCTTTAGTTTTATTGCCCAAGGACTCGACAAGCAGCTTTAATGTAGGGCTGGGGGAGGCTTTGCCTTTCTGGTGACAGTGTGCTGAAGCCTGGCTTGGTGCAGGGACCCACGTGGGAGTGGAGGAGGTGAAGGTCTGCTGGCTCAGGGTGGTTTTGCCAGGGCACCACAGCCCTGCCCAGGCTCTGCATGCTGGCTCAGCCCATGCAATAACCTGCGGCCCCTCTCCCTGGGCTTTGATGGGTGTTTTGGGGGCAAAAAGCAGATTTTGGGGAGCAGTGGGGTGAGCTGGGAGTGACAGAAGTCCCCTTCTCAGAGGGCACGGATGTCCCCTGAAAAGGGACCTGCTGGGGTTACCCCCACTTTCACAGTGGGGTCCCCATCCCGGCTGCATCCCGCTGCCACAGCCCTGCACCCCAAACATCACCACGCCGGGTACCACAGTGCTCAGGCCGGGACCAAGAGCATCTCCATCCCTGGGGAAGAGCCTTCTGCTCCAGCCTGGCTTTTTCCCTCCCCATCTCTGGAAGGGAGGCACCAAAGTAGGACTCGGGAGCCCGGGTGCTCCTCCGCCTCCCCAGCTCCGGGGCCTGACAGCTTGCGAGTGATGGGAGAGCGGCTCTCCCGCGCTGTCACTTCTTCTCCTCTCTTTCAGCACTACCCACCGCGTTGTCACTCCAGGCAGCAGGGACTTTCCTCAGTCCCACTAAGGTCCTGGAGGTGTTACCGTGATGCAAACACCGAGTACAAGGTTCCTCCTTGATGTGAGGAATGAAACGAGGTCAGAACTGGAGGGAAAAATGTTCATTTTGAGATGGAGCTGAAGATGTAGCTCCTTCCCTCTGACTCCTTCTGAAAAGCACCGAGGGGTCCCCCCCACATCTCAAAGGGGGACATTTGCATTGTCCTAACCACAGGGCACCTCGATGGGGTGCTCCATGGAGAAGGAAGGGGCTCAGCCATGCCAGCAGCCCCGGTGAGGCTTTATCACATCCCCACCACACCGTGTTCCCCTTCACCCTGCCCACGGGTGCTCGGGAGGAAGCAGCTCAGAGGTTCTTCCTCAGCTGTTACAAATATTAGGGGTTTAATAACAGGCACTAATAGATTTAAAGCCTGTCATGGCTCCAGCTCTAAATGGGAACGTGTAGGGGTGGGGAAAGGAAAAGTGCCGTCAGTCACAGGGCTCCCAGGGAAAACACAGCGTGTCTGTCAGCTCACAGGCAGTTTGGTGACGAATTCCTTAGGTGAGTGAACAATTCTGTCTCCTAATTACATTCATAAAGCAAAACTGGGCCTAAATCCCTCCTCTTCTATTCTGCTTTTTATTTCCAGCCCCCCTCCCTCAATCACGTAGCTGCTTAATTAGAAATTAACGGGGCTGTTAGAGTAATTGAGAGCAGAGACAGAGATTTATTAGCAGTAGTGTGGAGGTGGGTTCATTAGCAATCTCGTGGCTGGGGGGGGTTTCTGGGGCTGCAAAGCCGTGGGGAGCTGCCCCAGAGTGAGGGAAAAGCCCAGAACCACGTAAGGCAAAGCAGGCAAAAGGTAGAGAGGGGAGTTTTTGTGGTGGTGGGTGATGGGACCCTTCCCACCAGCAGCACCCAGGTTGCTCTCCTTGCTTTGAGCCTTCCAAAGTGACATCTGCAGGTGCTGAAGCTCAGCAGCACTCAGGGCTCAGCAGGGAGAGAAAAGGGGAAGAAGAGGCAGAAAAAAAACCCCAAACAACCCCAAAACCCCTTTTACACCAACCCCGCACGGATGCGGGAATCACCTGGGAGCATCTTGGCCAGTCCTGCCTCCTCAACGGGACCCCGTGGGTCCTCCCCTGCCCTGCCCCACAGGAGGGGACCTCGGAGCAGCGGGACCTCCCCCGCCAGCCCCTGGCATTTGCAACAAAGCCGTTCCTGCAGGAGCGATCGGGGGTTTATTTATCCCTGAGCATTGAAAGTCAAATTGCTGGCGTGTTCCCTCCCTATATTTAGCCCTTGAATGGAGAGAGATTTTACAGACGCCCGACTCTGCCTTGTGCTTAAGAGTCAGTCAGTGTTTCCATTAGAAACCCTGGGGGTCCAATCCTGCTCTCTGCTACCCGGCACCATGACAAAAATCTTCCCCATTGATTCCAGCGGAGCGACGCTGGATTTATACCCACGGGGATGAGATCAGGATCTGGCCTCGGGTTTTGATGGGTTTGTAACTTGGCTGATACAACTTGGCTGATTCAATTCATTTTGGGCTAAAACTCCACCTACAAGTTCCCAGCCTGGGAGACATTAAAGGCAAATTATTATGAAGTTTCATACTGGTTTTAAAGGGAAATCATCGGTTAAGCCTGTTTTGTACAGAAGAACCTGGTGGATTGATCTTTCCTAGTTTAGGGTTGCTTATTTTCAGGTGCTGCTGGTCTCTTTAAGGCCAAGCAATGCCCAGGTCAGGGACTGGTGGCTGCTGCACTTACAGGGCACCCAGCAAGAAAGTATCTGGAAAAGCAAAAAGGTACCAAAGGACAGATAACAGCTGAGCTTCCCATCACAGCAGGGCTCCCCAGTGGGTTTAGGTCCCTGATGGTGGTCTCCAACGCTGCTGTTCCACTTGTAGAGTGTTTGCTCCTTTCCTGAAGCAGCAGAAATTGCCTGCAGGGAGGTGTGGGGTGGAAGGTGCCTCCCAGGCGAGGACAGGGCTCCCCGGTCAGCCAAGAGGGAGAGTGGCGAAGGGCATCAGCACATCCCTCCCACGGGATGTGCATCCCAGGTCCGTGTGTCCCGGGTCAGTGCATCCCTCTGGACAACCAAGGACCAGATGACTACCCAGCCATCATCCAAGGTGAATGAGGAGGCCAAAGGCACAAGCACAAAGCAGAGCAGCCCCGTGGAGACGTGCCAGCAGGATCCAGCATCTCCCTCGGAGCTCGCCTGTGAGCGCCTGCCGAGAGCCAGACGAGAAGCAGCCTGTCCCTGCTGCCACCCCCGTGGCTGCAGCAGCCCGAGCCCTGGCTAATCCTGGGAGGTCCCTTCCCACAGCTCAGGGCTTGCCCCGTGGGTGACAAGTGGGGCTTGAGTCTTTCTCCCTTCTCTTCTGAGTGCAGCAGCATCACCTGTGCCCCCCCCTTCCTCCCCATCAGAGCGTGGGGACACCACGGTCACCTCCCCAGGCATGGCAAAGCCCCGTGTCTCCCGACAACAGGGTGACACCGTGACTGGATGGGATGGCGCAGGAGGCCGGGGCAACGATGCTGGGAAGCAGGGTTACACGAAGGGTCTTCAGAGCAGGTTTGGATCAGCACCACCCCAAAAAAACTCCTCAAAGCAACTGTTCCTCTTGCTGTCCCCCACGTCGCTGCCGTGGGGGGGGGGGTGTCGGCGCGCGAAGGGTCTGGCTGCTGGCTCGGAGCGATGGTCCCGCTCCCGCCAGGCTTTTGACTTCTCCTCCATGTGCTTTTCCTTAAATGTAAAATGGAAGGGGCTTTCAGCCTCAGTGTTTATGGTTGCTCTGGCTGTAATGGAAACACACCAGGCAGGAGCTGCTCTGTAATTGCAGGCTGCCACTGGATGGGAAGCACGTTATTCAAACGGATTTTGGCCATTTCGAGTGCCCAGGCTGTAAAAAATCTGGTTTTCCCCATTTCAGCTGAAGCCCAAGGAGGCTGCAAATTCTCAGCATTTCTGAGAGCGTGAAGTGCTGTGTTAACAACAGGTTCCCCGAGGCAGGAAGGTCGATTTCCTTTCAGGAGTCCAAATCCAGATGGTCAGAGATTCCTTCCAAGCTCTAAAAACCTGTTTTAAAAGGCTATTATGTCTCAATAGCAGTTTTGCATCCCAGCCCACTGGAAGCACTGTCTGCTGTCTACACCAACATCTATTCCTCAAGCTGTTGGGCAATCCCCTAGACCTGGTGTAGTCACTTTATATTCTCCTGGAGGGGATGCTGGGCACCAGCACATGTTTATTCCCTTTTTTTTTTATAGTGGCCAAGCTGTGGAACAAAGAAATGGAAAGTGCCTGAGCTCAGTTTGAGAAGCACAGTTTGATCTTGCCATGAGCATCTCCAGCCCTGGAGTCCTTTTCAATAACCCTGTCCTAACTCCCTGGGAAAATGCCAGCAGATCCCACCACTGAAGATGACCAAGGAGTTGCAAGGTCCTTTCGTCCTCTCCGCTGCCAAGCACAGGAGCAGGTTGATGCCTTCAGTGCTGCAAAACCACTGAAGGGAGGACAAAGGGTTTATGGCTCCCAACACCAGGAGCACTGAAGCCGCTCAACCACACCAGAGCTGTGCCACCACCTGAGGGGGCAGATCCGCTCTGGGAGAGCCCAACGGACGAGATGTTTTCCCAACACACATTTTGGATAACGGCTTCCACAAACTCAAGGAGGAATTCCCCG
>VXBZ01004288.1:7910-26345 GCA_013399135.1 Heliornis fulica
GGCAGGGTTTAGCTGAAAAATAAATCATTAATAATACATCATATATAGCTGGACACAGAATAAAGGATTCCCAGAGATCATTATGGGGGTGTGAAACAACAGCTTTTTGCTTTGCACTTGGCAGTGTTCTGCTAATGGCTTGGCTCTCACCCGCTCTGTCCTCTGCAGTCGTCATCATTGTCCTATTTCCTACCGTGCAGAAGCTCCAAGGCATCTGTCTCATGGAATCACATCATGAAATCCCAAACTGGTTTGGGTGGGAAGGGCCATCAGACCTCCCCAGTGTCACTGCTGCCTTGGGCAGGGACATCTTCCAGCCCCACCCTGGCTCCAGAGCAGAGCTGCTCCAGCCCTCCCATCATCTCCGGGGCTCCTGGGGACTCGCTCCCACAGCCCCGTGTCCTCCTGGAGCACTGGTGGGTCGTACATCTGACTCCCAGTGTGATGCTGCCCTGTATGATCAAGGCAGACAAAAGTTTTGTTCATTTCTATTGCCCTGATATTGGCTGTACAGAAGTGGGGAGAGCTCACAGGCTGAGGCTCAGACTTCCCAATAATCTGTGTGTGCTGGCATCACCCATACTTCCAGTCAGTTTTCCAGTTTTGCTTTTCTTTAAAACTGGAATTTAAGCTACCAAATGAACATCATCAAAATCATATCATAGGCTGTGGTAAATGAAATTTCAATGGGCTTCAACTGATAGTTGTAATCTTATCTAATTTCTTCAGTCATTTTAAATTTTATCATGAAAACAAAAAATCATAATTAATTCCTAAGCCTTTAAAGGAAAACTTTTCAATATGAAATAAAAGTATCCTGAAGGAATAACAAGAGTAGCTTGTACTGTAAGAGTTTCAGGACTTTCTGAATACAACCCCATGAACATTCTAGCTGTGTGTATTTAGGACCAACAAGCCTACAGCCTGCAGAGTCTTAAAACAGTTAAGAAACTTTCTACTTTGGCACCTCAGGACAGTTCAAGATGATTCCCCAGTTACAGTGACAGGAACACTTTGTGCAGGTTCTATAGTATCAGGCAATGTGTTAAGTTGTGTCTCCAAATGGCTGTTAAAATAAATTGTATATTGTAACTTTTTATTAATGTAACTCTGTGACATCATCTCCATTTTGCTGTGAAGTCACCTGCTGAGTCACTGAGCTGCAGATGGATTTCTGCATCACAATGCTTACAACAGAAACTCTCACCATCTTCTGCAGATGTGTAACTTCTGGCAGATGTTCAGGGAAGGAAATCTGTCCTGAGCAGACTCCTTTGCACGAGAGTCAGAGACACAAAATCACCTTGGAAAACAAATGTGCACAGCTGTGGATGTGAGTCATCCCTTCAGGACACCTTGTCATGGTATGAAAGAACCATGGTATGAAAGGACCATGGTATGAAAAAAACACTCAGGTGTTTTTTACTGGTTACAGGAATTCTGCATGTGTCCCCATTATTGAACATTAAAGCCTCCTTGACACTTATTCCAAAGCTAAATCCTCTACAGTTTCAAGTAATTTTGAAGGACTAGACTCTCTTGTCCTTCATATCTTTCCATCTTGCTAATCATCCTGTAGTCTTGAAGTACACCCAAATATTGCATCTGGATTTAAGTGTAGAGCTTAAGTTGACTGTGCATCATAGGACAACTCCTTTAAGATTTTAATCTACTGAGATAGTAATTTGGATGTCCATTAACAGTTTCACTATCAGCAATTACTTAAATTAGCAACATACAGTAACTGAAGGTTAGAGAAAGCAATGATATGTTTCAGTGGCTTTGGGATAAAGATTTCGCCTAGAGAAAATGTCCTCAAAGAAACTGCAGTCAGATTGGATTTGTGTTGAAAAAACACATAGTCAAAGGGAAAATAATTATTTCATTCCTGAGAGGAATGTGTTTCCTGAGAGAAACACATCTCTGTGTTTCTATTTTACACATGTCCATGATGACCCACTGATAAACCAGTAAAGACTATGTAAGGAACATGGGTTTATGACAGAGACTGGCAAGGAAACCAGTCTGCAAACCAATGTCCCAAGAGATGAAGTAACCAAGAGTCACCCCAATGCACCCCAATGTACCTTCCCTGGGGTTTTCAGGATACATTTAACTTTCTCCAGCACATGTTCAGTTTTCTCTGGATCCTTCAACTTCTTTTTGACATCCTCTTCCAGCCGTTCCCACTGGAAAGCACCTGTCACAAGACCAGGTAAATGGGGGTTATGATTCATCATGGCACAGACCTTGGCTGGCAGAGAGAAGATGATACCAGTGCCAAACAGATCCTGCAGAAATGATATTTTCTGCTTGTAAATCAGACAGATCTTTGTGCTTAGGAAGGGCAAGAGGCAATTACTGCACCGTAAAACCTCCATGGTGCTTTCACAAAAATGCAATAAAAACCAGGCAGATCTGGGCATCTCCCTTGCCTTCAAAATCAAGTTCTTCATTTTAAAATAACTAAGTACTGTTGGGGACACAGAATCCCAGACTGGTATGGGTTGGAAGGGACCCCAAGGACCAGTGAGTTCCAAGACCCCTGCCACAGGCAGGGCCACCAACCTCCAGGCCTGGAGCCGGACAAGGTTGCCCAGGGCCCATCCAACCTGGCCTTGAACACCTCCAAGCTTGGGGCATCCTCCACCTCTCTGGGCAGCCCCTTCCAGCCCCTCACCACTCTCTCCATGAAGAACTTCCCCTGATCTCCAACCTGACCCTTCCCTCCTCCAGCTTCACTCCATCCCCTTGTCCCACCACTCTCTGCCCTTGGGAAACCCCATTCCCTCCTGTCCATCCACTGCATTGAAGTCCTGGGGGGCTGCAGTGAGGTCCCCCCGCAGCTTCTCTTCTCCAGGCTGCCCCAGCCCAGCTCCCTCAGCCTGTCCTCACAGGGGAGCTGCTCCAGCCCCTGAGCATCTCCAGGGCCTCCTCTGACCCCTCTCCAACAGCTCCACATCTCTCTGGACTTGGGGGCCCAGCTCTGGACACAGGACTGCAGATGGGGCCTCCCAAGGGCAGAGAAGAGAGGGACAATCCCCTCCCTGTCCCTGCTGATGGAACCTTCAGAAGCACATTCAGAAAAAAATCCCAGATGCTTCAGTATTAATAACTGTTCTTCAGCTTCTGCTCCTAGTGCTGGTTGAATTGCTTTGCAGGTGTCTGAACCAGAATAGATTTGAGCAGAGTCACCTTCTGAGTCCTGATAGCCAAACAAAGCCCAAAGTTTGCAGTGGAATTTGGGTTTTTTCCTTGATTTCAGAGTCAAAACCATATAATTCTCTTAGAACTCCCAACAGCTTTCTTGGGAAAACTGAAAGTGTTGACCATCACTCAACATAGTGTATCATTACACATGCTGCTGGCAGCTCAAAGACACTGTAGGTCTTTAAGGGAAATTCCATCTCTGCCCCTCAGGTCCCTGCAGCAAGGAAGAGTCAGAGGTGGGAAAAGCTTGGAGTCACAGGAACGTGTCCAGATGGGTCTGGAATGTCTCCAGAGAAGGAGACTCCAGAACCTCTCTGGGCAGCCTGTTCCAGGGCTCCATCACCCTCACAGGGAAAGAGTTTCTCATGATGTTCCCATGGAACCTCCTCTGCTCCAGCTTGGACCTGTTGCCCACTGTCTTATCACTGGCACCCCCGAGAAGAGCCTGGCTCCATCCTCCTGACACTCACCCTGAACATATTTATAGACATTAATGAGGTGACCCATCTCCCTCAGCCTGTCCTATAAGGAAGGTGTTCCACTCCCTTCACCATCTTGTTGGCCCTAATTGGAAGGGTGAAACAGATGTAACCACATGGGAGAACATCACCTCCCAACAGCAGAGCCATGTTCATCAGCCATACAAGAAACGAGTAGTCAGACCCATCCCTTCCTAAGAGATACCTGAATAAATGAAGTGGAGGATGTCTGGGAGACAAGAGCAGAAGATGGAGTCCTTCACCACCACCCTCACCAGCGGGACACAGGGTGGGACACCTCGGGGGGCCGTGGGGAACGCGTCCCCTGCCTCCACCGCGAAGAGGCTCTGCGCTGTCCGCACAATGGAGGCGTCACGGATGTCAGCGGGGCTCTTCACCTCGAAAAGCAGCATGAAGAGGTGGCTGACGGAGCAGAGGATGATCTTGTGGGCTTCCACCACGGTGCTGAAGTCCTCGGGGTAGAAGGCCACGTCTGCACACTGGCAGCAGCAGAGCAGGTTGTGCAGGTCTGCGTCGTAGTGTGAGGCTTCCCCCTGTAAGATCGGCATTTTCTCTGAAAAACAAAGAAATCGAAGCAAGTGTTAACTGCAAAACAACCCCATTCCAGGAGACCTGATCAAATAAAGGGCAATCTTGAAAAAAAAACAAAAAAAAAAAAAACCAAAAAACCAAAACCAACCAAACAAAAAAAACCCAAAACAAAAACAAAACAAAAAAAAACCAAACCAACCCCTCCACACACAAAAAAAACCCTGATCTGGTAAGAAAATCTGAATATTTTTTTAAAACACACTAAAAAAAAGAAGTACCTACTATGGTAAAATAAGAAATATAAGAAATATTCAGTTCAGTAGAAAGTCTCCATGCCTTTATGAAACCTCTTTAGGCACTTATGTGTGAAAGGAACCTCATCCATAAAGCCCAAACCTAAAGGATCCAGGCAAATTTCCAGTGCCTGTGAGCGAAGACAACTGTGTATTTAGAGGTGAGGACATCTCAGTAATTAATTGACTGAAAAAGTGCATCAGATGCTCAGAAATCACACGTGTGACATCACAAGCAGGGGCATGCACCCTTCTCTTGCTTTATTTGAGGCAAATTAAAAGTATTATCCTATGATATTGCAAAAAAATGAAGAATGATATAATTACTTTTATAATTTATTTGTAAAACTTTTATGTAAAGCTTTTATTAGAATCATAGAATCACAGACTCATAGAATGATCAGAGTTTGAAGGGGCTCCCAGAGGTCATCTAGACCAACCCCCTGCCAGAAGCAGGGACACCCCCAACTAGATCAGCTTGCTCAGGGCCTCATCCAACCTGGCCTTGAACTTCTCCAGGGATCCAGGGGCATCCACCACCTCCCTGGGCAACCTGTAATTAATTATTTATTATTAATTAATCTGTGTTATTTCCTCGAGTTCATCAGAAAACCACACTGATTTTGTCCATCTAAAAATAAATTAGAAGTCCACTGCAATGTTACTTATTGCTTCTCGTTTCTCCCCAATTTGATTAAACCATCACCAAAAGATGATGCAACTTACAGCAACATAACCAGAATAGCTGCTGACAGACAGCACAGCTCACAGCAATGATTACAAACTGCTAATTGCACTCAGAACATGACATGCATAATGAGCAACACGAGAGACCAGACGCCAGCGAGCACCTGGCTGTTCCAGCTGAGGAGGTGGAACCCGGTGGCACTTCTGTGTCTTTTTCCTTTTCTTCATTTTTTCAGAGGACTTCTGGTTCAAACTTTGGATCATAAAGTATTCCAGCTGAAACAAGAAATGTGTTTTTCAAAAACATAAATCCTGGTTAATTAGGAACAACCTAAGCATCAGCCTCAGGAGGACAAGTGGGTGCAGCACACAGGACAGTGGCTGCTGCCACAGTGAGGAGTCATCCAGATCACCCAGTCCCAGCTCTCCTCTATCAGCAGCAGGTACAACATGCAGTTGGAATTGCCACAATTTTAAAAATCTATTTATTTGTGCTTAATGCTCTTGCACATAATCTTTCCAGAAATGTCAGGCACAAAGATTTTCAATTTATCAGCTTCTGTAGATGTTAATTACAGAACTTTAGAGAAGAACAGGACTTGATGGATAAGGATCAGGGGCAAGTGATGGATGTAACAGTGACACATATGAGCTCTTGAGCTGGCAACTAACCACCCCCACCACACAACGCTACCATGTCCCCTGAAAAAGTCACATCACAGGGTCACCTTTGTGGGCAAGGTTTGTGGCCTACAGATGTTGAGTGGGTTCCTGATTTTCAGTTGGGAATGAAGGGATCTGATAAAAAACTGGCTGGCTGTTGCCAGATATTCCAAGTTACTATCAAATCCCATGGAAACACACTGTATTTACACACCAGGAGTAACAACAGCACAGACCATGGGAAGGAGCCTTGACAAAAGAACTGCACTTTTATTGTTCAAGCTCAACTACCACTGGGAAAGTAAAACAGAAAAAAAAGGTTAAAAAAAAAAGGCTGAGCTTAAAACACTTAATAAAACTGAATATGAAATATCAGTGTGAAATAACATTGTGGAGAAAAATAGACTTGAAAGACTATCAGAAACTGTTCAATGGACTCCCCTGTCTCCAGGAGCACAGGAGAAGAGCAGTCTCATTAGTTGTGGAGCATTTTAATGAGCTGTTCACCTTCTGCCTTGCTCAGCTTCACTGCAGCTGACTGCAGGCTCTGCTCAGGATTGCAGACTGTATCAGGACTGTGAACTGAGCACCCACAAGAAAATGCTAAAAAAAAAAGGCAATTCAAGAACCTTACCTGTCTCACTTCACAAGTAGAACTGTCATGAGAGATTGAGCAATTAAAATTTAAAATATTGGAATTTTGTGGAATAATTCAGCTTGGAAGGGACCTGTGGACATCAGCAACTCAGGGCTACTGCTCAAAACAGGACTCATCCTCAAAGAGGGATGGGGTTGTTGAGTGCCTTGTCCAGCTGGTAGATAGTTATCCCATCACACCAAGAGAAAAGAAGAGGAATCTGGGGAGGGGCATGGTGGGCAGAAATTCTTGAAGTGCATATTGTGACTTTCCTAAAGCTTTCTGGAAAGTGGTTAAAAGTAAAGTAACCCCAGCACTGCTAAATCAGCTGGAATCATAGAATTCTAGAAACAGTCATAAAACCACAACACAATAGACTTACAGGAGGGCTTGGGTGGGGAGGGCCCTCAGACCCCTTCCCCCAGTGTCCCCCTGCCATGGGGAGGGACACCCCCAGCACCCCAGGGTGCCCCAAACCCCATCCAACCCAACCTTGAACCCTGCCAGGGATCCAGGGGCAGCCCCAGCTTCTCTGGGCACCCTGTGCCAGGGCCTCCCCCCTCCCC
This sequence comes from Heliornis fulica, assembly GCA_013399135.1. NCBI lineage: Eukaryota > Metazoa > Chordata > Aves > Gruiformes > Heliornithidae > Heliornis > Heliornis fulica. Next base: position 14,998 of record VXBZ01004288.1, read on the forward strand.
AGGCAGGATTCTGGGGTATATCTAAGTGTAGAGCTGGTGGGAACAGGCCCTTGGTGGGGAGCTCTCTGAAGCCCTGACACAGGTCATGCCCTTCACATGTTTTCCAGGCAGCAGTTTGTCACTCACCACTCCTCCAAAGTACTTCTGCACATAGAACTCATTCAGAGTGTGCAGCTCCAGGTACGTGGCCCCAAGCTCCTTGGCAAGCTGGACCCCCTCGGAGGTGGTCACACAGCTCCTCCTGTCCGAGGTGCACAGGGGACAGGTACAGGGCACTGCTGGGGTAAAAAGCAATTAAAAAAAAAAAAAAGCCATTTTCATCAAGTAATTCAGAATATTTAGCTTCCTAAATCATACAATCATGGAATTATTAGAGCTGGGACACCCAGAGGTCATCTAGTCCAACCCCCTGCAAGAAGCAGGGACACCCCCAACTAGATCAGCTTGCTCAGGGCCTCATCCAACCTGGCCTTGAACGTCTCCAGGGATCCAGGGGCATCCACCACCTCCCTGGGCAACCTGTTCCAGTGCTCCACCACTCTCACAGCAAAGAACCTTTTCCTAATCTCCAATCTAGATGGAACCTCAGGATGGAAAAACTTGGGTTTATTAATCAGTAAGACCATGGTCTTACTGAAACCAATGGTTTCTGCTCTTCAAAAAGCTGTTATTAGTTATGCTCATGCAAAAATAATAATAATAAAAAAATCAGCTTGTCCCACGGTTCATCCTTGTCTTTGGAATTTGTTCAGTGCCCTCCACATCTCACTGTGAGGCAGACCCCTGCAACTTTCATAGAACAATAGAATGATTACAGTTGGAAGGGACTCCCAGAGGTCATCCAGTCCAACCCCCCTGCAAGAAGCAGGGACACCCCCAACTAGATCAGCTTGCTCAGGGCCTCATCCAACCTGGCCTTGAACCTCTCCGGGGATGGGGCCGCTGATGCTGCAGAATACAGTTTCATTTTGTGTATCTTATGTAATTCTTTTACACCAAATTAGGTCTTTTGGAAAGTTTTTCCAGTTAACTGATGACAATCTGTTAGGCACCCTCACTCGACGTCGCTTAGTGCTGGTAAGAGCCTGGCGCCGCGGCCGTGCCCTGGAACGTGCCCTGCGTGCGCCGCGTTGATTCCCTCTGCTCAGACCTATGGATGACATGAAATAACACACTGAGGGGTTTTATTCCTTTTGGCAGCAGCACTTGCTACCACGGAGGATTAAGGTCTTAGTAATTAGTTTGAGCAAACTGCTGTGTTCACACATACCTCCTAGAAACAAAAGGGCTCTGTGAGGGCACGGCAGTCAGCTCTGGAGAGCCCCGAGAGAAGCTGTGGATGGAGAGACAAGCTGCTCCCACGGTCATGTTATGGAGGGAAGAAGGCAGGGAAAAAAACAAGTGGGAATGATAAATACCAGTGGTGGGTATCACCAATCAGATGGAGGTAGCTTGTTCTTAAATAAAATGAGCAAGTAAAGGCACTGGGAAGACAAATGTGAGTTTAGCAAGATCTTGTTTTTAGAATGGGAGATTTGTTACCTTTTTTTAAATCAGAACATAAAAACATGAAGAAGAGAAGGTTCTGGAGAGCCTTATTAATGGCCTTCCAGTCCCTGAGAGGTGCCTGTCAGGAAGCTGGGTAAGAACTGTTCCCAGGACATGGAGTGATAGGATGAGGGGTGATGGTTTTCAACTAGAAAAGGGGAGATTTAGGTTGGGTGTTAGGAAGAAGTTCTCCACTCTGAGGGTGGTGGGACACTGGCCCAGGTTGCTCAGAGAGGTGCTGGAGGCCCCATCCCTGGAGACATTCAAGGTCAGGGTGGATGGGGCTCTGAGCAACCTGCTCCAGTGAAGATGTCCCTGCTCACTGCAGGGAGTGGGACTAGATAGGCTCTGAAGGTCTCTTCCCACCTCACTCATCCTGTGATTCTGTCTCCATCCACCTCCATTGTGTCCCTTATTCAGAGGAGGAGGGGTGTTCAGAAGCACTTTTGGTGGTCAAATTTGTAAAGTAAAGGGGAACTTTCAGGCTCTGGTTTTACTTTCATTGCTGTAGGAAAAAAAATGTTTCAAAAATCAGGCTCCATGATGAAACAGACATCATGGAGATCAATAAAAGCATGTTACAAAGCATTTGGAAACCCAGAATAAAGTTTGTATGTCTGTTCTGCTGGTACCTGAACTTTATTTTCCTGACACAGAGAGGAGATTCTGATGTCTGCCCACACCATGAAAACGTTCTCAGCATCAACACCCTTATTGGCTGCTGGACATTTGTACATCATCTCAGTGGTGCAACTGCAATTTTCTTAGTGATTAAACAGCAACAACAACTTTAAATATTCGGTGTAAAATCATTTTTAATTGCTCTCATAGCAGACCACTGATGAGCCTGGACAGGGCATTGTGTGAACAGGTAAACTGTGCCACAGCCACACCACAGCTACACCGTAGCTCGTCAGCCATGGCAGGTCATCTCTGCTGATGCAGCACTTTGTGGTACCTGAAGTGTGTCTGTCCATCTGGTCCCATCCCAGAGAAATTCAAGGCTTTTCCCACCCCCCTCTCCCACATTTGAAAGCTGATGGGCTTAGTTTTAATCTCCTTCACGAGGGATAAATTTACACCTGAGGTTCAACTCATAACAGCAGCCTCATCTCAAATGTCTGCTGCTTAATCCAGAGCATCTAAAGATTTAATCCCTGTGTGTGATGACTCCATGAGAAGAGTCATTGCAGAGGTCAACACAGGACAGGATGCCTTTCATTACCAGGGTTAATTAACCATAGTGTCCCTGCCAAGATGCCAGCCTGTAGAACCACAACACATTCACATATTGCTGCCATCCCAACAGACTAATTGCTTCTGCCAGCAACTTGGAAAAAACCCACCCCCTTCCCCTGAAACTACAGTCCAGTGCACTGGGTACATACCGTTTTTCCTTGCACCAATAGCAGAAATTATTACTGGAACTGAGCAGTGGCTCAATGCCTTTTTAATCATCGGGACATAACTGTCCTTCAGGTCTTGAAACGAAGTCTTGTCGTTGACAGAGTATTTGATCACAACAATGTCAGCTCCTCCGATGAGACTGCGAGACGTGTACCAGTCGCTGTCAAATATGCCCTAAACAGAACAAAAAACAGACCCCACGGATCAGGAATTTTCTGTCTGAGAAGGAAAGGGTGAGATATTCCATATCCTCAGTGCAAAACCTTACAGGGGTATTTTTAGCTGATAACTTAATCCATTGTTTGAGGATGCACAACAAAGGGCAGAATTCATGCTTCGTAATTTCCTTCTTCGGAGAACAAGTCGCTCATTATGACGAACAATAAATCCATTTTATGAATTCAGTAATTCTTCAGGAAGAACAAACAAACAGGGTTTATCTAGGAATATACTTCTCAGGAAGAAACGTTACTGGTTTAATAACTTTCTGATGTTTTCATTAAGGAAATAAAAGCACTTTCAGTGGCAGAGGTTTGCAGCAACTTTCCGTTATTTCACATTATTATTTTCCCGTTATTCACCACGGCCCTTTAGGGAAAGGCTTACACAGAACTCTGTTATGTACCCACAAACCTTTAAATACAGATTTCTTCAGGTGGGTGTGCTTGTTATCTGCTTCTCTTGTATCTTTAAGGACTGTTAAAGCCTTCAGGATAAGGACTTTAATGACATACCTAATCTTATTTTCACCTTCACATCCAAATCGTCGCTTTTCTCTGCTATAAGACTTATGCTCTAAAATTAATTTTTTATGGTGTTACTTTAAAACTGAGCTGTATCCACATGTAATGAGCAGTTACCACTTGCCCATGTGCCATCAGAACTGCAATATCACAGTTTCTGCTAGACCTAAAGGCAGCTCATTAATGCCAATGAGATCCGTGGCTTTGCACATATAGTCCATTGAAAACTCCTGGCAGAAATCTGGAACTGGTCCAAAGGACTGAAAATCAACTAAAAAAAACCTTAAAATACTATAATCTCTTGGAACAGGGAGACTTTATTTTGGTCTTTGAAATTAAAGAGGGTTATAAAAAAGACAGAGGAAATTTTTAACAGGGACAGTCATGACAGGCCCAGGGGAACGGCCTTCAGCTGCAGGAGGGCAGAGGGAGGGGAGCGGGGGGGCACAAGTCCTTCCTGGGGAGGGGGGAGGCCCTGGCACAGGGTGCCCAGAGAAGCTGGGGCTGCCCCTGGACCCCTGTCAGGGCTCAAGGATGGTTTGGATGGGGTTTGGGGCTCTCTGGAGTGCTGGTGGGGGGTGTCCCTGCCCATGGCATGGGGTGGGGGGTACTGGGGGTCTTGAGGACCCACCCACACCAGTCTGGGGCTCTGCAATTCTGTAACTGTCCTGTGCTGCATGAGGCAAAGCTATAAGAGCTTGAGATCTTGGGGCAGGGAAAAATAAAAAAAAAAAATTAACTATGATGAAATAAAGAAGGTGTGTAAAAGAGAAGTGAAGGGGTGTAGAGGAGGTGAAAAAAGGGCAGGACTGATAGTTTGAGGGGAGGAAGAGCAGTGTGATTTTTGAAGAACAGGTCACAGACAGAAAAGCTTGAGAAACATAGAAAAGATGATTGATACCGACAAGTGAGGTGACTTGCATTATCAGCACAGCTTTGTCTGATCGCTTTGACAGAGTCTCTGCTTGAGATCCGTGGCTGCAGTGCCTCTAGGTACAACAGGTGGCATCAACGTGACACAAGTGTGACAGCCAGCAAGCGTGCTCCTAGGCTGACAGCACACATCACACCCAATTCGGGTCTTTACAAGGAGAGGAGTCTGGAAAAAAACTGAATGTGTAATCAGCATTCCCATTCCTTTATTTAATAGATGTTCTGTCATAATAAACCCGTGGGCAATAAATTATCAAGAACAGGTACACCATGTTGACAAGATGTTTAAGAGCTCTTGGTATTTGTTTTTTTAATCAATTCAGAGACTATAATAACCCCAGAGTAAGGAAAATCTCCACCTGCTTTTAACAGAATCATTCAGGCTGTGTTAAAGACATGGAGTTAACACATAAACACATATTTAGCATCTCTAGCAGTGAGACTACAGTGATTCTTCACCAGAAGAGCTGTGGGGGTGTGGGACAGGCTGCCCAGGGAGGGGGGGGAGTCCCCACCCCTGGGTGTATTGACCAGATGGGAGATGAGGTGCTCAGGGAGATGGCTCAGGAGAGGACAGGGATGGTTGGACTCCATGGTTTTATAGGTTTTTTCCAGCCTTGTGATTCTGTGAGTCTGTGACACAGACAGGGATTTGCAGAACTGGATCCCACAGTCAGGCAAAAATTGAGAATTTTCAATGGTCAGCTTTAATTTCATTTGGTAAAGGCCTCAGCTGAGAAGGTTTAGTGTATTTATACTAAGTGCAGTGGTTTCACATGACTAAATTTAAAGGAAAAATAGAATACAGCCCCCAAAATAATATAGGACACTTAGTTGTTCTCTGCTGGCAGACAGAGACCGTGCCTGTTGCTCCTAGCTGCCTGTTCAAGCTCAGCCCAGAGTTGGACATGACCATCTCTATCAACCTGAAGACAACCTGGTACCTCCAGAAATGTCTGGAGCACAGGAGGACACAAGGACAAGACCTCCACCACAGCTTTAAGCATTAATCACAAAAGATGTTTATGGAAACACAATATGGGTCTTTTACATGTAGAGGTTTGCTTGTATATGATTGTGGCTCCCTCCATTTAAGACAGAGCTGCATCTCCAGTGTGTTATGACACTATTCCATGTTAGAAAACAAAAAGATTTGGGGAAGATTTATGAGGTTTTGGTCAATATGAACACAGCCATGCCAAGAAAATAAACAGCATTTACAGCATAAGCCTAGTCCTGGCCTACAGCAGGAGACACAACCAAACCCACACTCCGCTCTGGTCCTCAGGGTTCTGGAGGTCTCTGCTCTCCACCACTGCCCTGTGCCACCACTGTGTGTCTGTTAATCCTATCAAGAAGATTTTTTTAGCAAGGTTTATGAGATTCTGATGGGGACAGGCCCCACTTTCCCAGGGTAAGAGCCAGCAATGGGTACATCAAGAATTGAAAAATGCAGAATCTCAAGACACTGATTTCTGTTACTCTTGTGTGGTTTCCCTACAGCGACACGTGTTTAATTTTACACCCCAGAAAGCCCATTCTTGGATGTGGATGTTACATTTAAAAACACACAGGAGAAAGACATGTTTCCAGAGGTTTTACTGCAATTATTTTCATTTTCATCAAGTGTAGCACAGACTGCTCAAACTGCTGGGAAAATCTCCCAGAAGCTCTCTGACAATGAAGGGGGTTTGCCCAAGGCATCACTGAGACAGAGGATCTGGAGCCTCCTTGATTATCGTTTTTGGGGAAACCTCCATGCAAAAGTGACAGAGGGCTTGTCCTCAGATGATGAACAACAGTTCAGATTCGGGAATAACATTAATTCCAAGCTCAATCAATGAAATTAATGTAGCTGCTCATCACGCTGCCTGCTCTTGTCATTTCCCAAGACAGTCATTGACAAAAGGAGAAAGTAACTGCACAGCTCAGGTTATTACAATATGACCTTATTAATTATAATTATAATCCTGTTGCTATTCCTTTCAGGATTTATTAGGAAAAAAGCTCCATTCTTTCATTGCACTTATCCATTGTGCACATCCCGTAACACGCTCTCCCCATTAGTAAATCATCCTTCCTGAGAGCTGATGTTGAGGATAAAGCCTTCAGGGGTGATGCAGAACCAATTTTCCTACCAGTCACATGACCCCTCGAGAGGACAATACCTGCTTTGTCCAAAATAATTTATGGATGCCTTTGTGGAATGTCAGTGCAATCCACCGTGCCCCTGTGATGCCCACGCTCCTTCTCAACGCTGCCAGTTAATGTCCACCATGTCCACCCAAACCAGCCCTTCATCTGGGGTAGCAGACACCCTATGAGGGGACAAGGGAGCCTGGCCACCTCCAAGGACCATTCCCTTGGGATTACCTTTGGATCCAAGAGGGCTGCACTGGGAATACTGCAAAGTACATCTCTGCCTAAGGAGGGACCCATCCTCCATTAATGGACCCTTCTCTCCATAGAATCTTCTCCACTTTTCAGAGGTTTCTCTGCAATGTTTCATCAGTCTGGTCCACAGAAGAACAGATGTTGCAGGTGAATGCTCCATAAGCTACTAATCCCCTGAACTTACTCAGCTAAATAACACGCAGCACAGAGGGAAGAGACTTCTTCAGAGATCAGAGGATTTCAGACCACAACCCTGGAATTCTAGAATCCCAGACTGGTCTGGGCTGGAAGAGACCCCAAGGAGCAGTGAGTTCCAACCCCCCTGACACAGGCAGGGACACCAACCTCCAGGCCTGCAGCTGGACAAGGTTGCCCAGGGTCCATCCAACCTGGCCTTGAACCCCTCCAGGCTTGGGGCATCCCCCACCTCTCTGGGCAGCCCCTTCCAGCCTCTCACCACTCTATCAAGAACTTACCCTGATCTCCACCCTGACCCTTCCCTCCTCCAGCTTCACTCCATCCCCTTGTCCCACCACTCTCTGCCCTTGGGAAACCCGATTCCCTCCTGTCCATATGGTCCCTTGAAGTCCTGGGGGGCTGCAGTGAGGTCCCCACGCAGCTTCTCTTCTCCAGGCTGCCCCAGCCCAGCTCCCTCAGCCTGTCCTCACAGGGAAAGTGCTCCAGAGAGATTTGCTTTTCAGTTGAGGATTANTGCATGCTTAAATGCAATAAAAATTAAAATTAAAAATAAAAATAAAAATAAAAATCAGTGAAGTCTAGAATTTTCCCGTGTTGTCTCCTCACAAAGTAAGTTACTGATATTTGTAAAAAGCACAAATAAAGAAGACAGGAGGGGAGACACCTTGCTAATATATAATCACTTGTTGTAAACTGCCAGCTGGAGACAGCCAAGCTTAAAAATGAGAAAGGATGAAACACCAAAAATGAAACATTGCAAACTATGGTTTTGTACTGAAACAGCGTGTGAGGATGTATTAAAAAGTATTAAAATATTAATAAAGTATTAAAATAGGAATTAGAATTAGTAAGTGAGTGGATCAGATTCTTTTACCTGCAGACATGTTAAGGACCATCCAGCCTAGCCAGCACGAGGAGCACAAGGATGCTGCTGCAGGGAACAAAGCCATGGATGATGCCATGGAGATATGAGAGCTCACAGGGACAGGAGCTACGGCTGTTGGTGCAGCCAGGAAAGCAGATAGAGAAATCTGAGAAAAGACTCATGGAAAGAGACTGTTGAATGGGCAACTTAAGAAAAAATCACAGAAAACATCTTTAAGATCACAGTTAAATGATCTGTGCACCAGTGAGTCCCACGGAGGTCTGCAGCTCTGTGCAAGCCCCTGAGCAGGTACAAGCACAGCATCCATCACTCTGCCAGAACATAACCCAGCATGAGGCACTCTCCAAACCCCCCCTGCTCTGCTTCCCCCTTTAGTAGCATTCTGCTACCGGCAACATGGTGATGTCAGTGATGCCCTAGAAACTGGGCAGTTTTTATAACCTAGGGGAAAACAAAAACATTCTGGAGGCATAGGGAAAAACAAAACTAAAGAAAAACAACAAAAAAAAAACCCAAGTTGTCTCACAGAGGGAAAGAAAAGTGGGACCCCCTGAGCACAGTATACACTCCTGTATCCTTATGGTGCTGTGCCAAAGAACACAAGAGGTAAGGCATGTAGGGGACACTAACAGTGACATTTTCATTTGGCTGTTCCTTCTCTGGCATCATAGTTAAATGAATCATCATAGGAATTACAGTTCCTATGTTATCCTTCATTCTGAAGTTGAGGAAGTTACACTTGACAGGAGATATTACAAATTTTGCCTGCACTTTTCCTATAGTTTTCACTCATATGCATGCAGAGGCATAGAGAATTTCAGTATGAAGCAGCTGAAGTTGCAAACTTCACACAAGCCAGTGAGATGTCAACTAAGACTGTCAAATCAGACACAGAGTGCTAAATAAGGCAACCTTTTCCTCAGAAAATCTTAAAATTCATCTTGCAAATTACTCCTAGCACGTTACCACTTCCCATACTGAAGTTTACTCAAAAAAAAACCCACATTAGGAGAAGTGGGACATGCTTGCTCGACACAATTTACGGGAGCAGAACTGGATCAGCAACTGATCAGTTATTAAAATATTCAGTGTGGATGCCAGCACACGTGTATTTTCCCTAGTTCTTTACATCTCCTCTCATCCTGGGTCTGCATTTTTTATCCAACAACCTTCACACAACGTGAGTCACCAGGATTTCAGCCCACCAGCGTACCCATCACCTGCCCGCGGCAGACAGCACCACACAGCTCTGCAAATGTAATGCAGGACATGCACAGTGATTTATACCAAGTGACTGGCAGGTGGACATCAACGTGGCTTTGGAAACAGTGTCCTTCTGCCCCCAGATTTTGAAAAGTCTGCTCCACCAGTGTGCATCATTGGTGTCACTGGTAACACCTTCCCCAAAGTTAGTGCCTCCATCCTGCACTGCCACAGAAAAAAGAGCTGCTTGCAGCACGCTGATGCTGATTTCTATGCTGGGGAACACATTTGTCACAGTGATTCACTAAGTAATATCAAAGAACAGAGTGACCACACAGCAGGTTGGGAACACTGTTCTCCTGTAACACTGGATGGGCATTGCCTTGGGTCATCGTGGCCAGAACATCTTGTTTCCCTCTCGACAGTTCGGCAGCCACCGGCACTACACCCCGGTTTATAAAACACGGTGCTGTCACAGTGACACTGCTGATGTTTTACCAACCATGTCCCACAGCAGCATGATGTCCCCATGGCAGTGCTTTAAGATAGTCATAGAATCACAGAACCCCAACCTGGTTTGGATGGGCAGAGACCTCAGAGCCCCTCCTGCAGCTGAAGGCCATTGCCCTGGGCCTGGCCCTCCCTGCCCTGGGCACCAGCCCCTCTCCAGCTCTCCTGGAGCCCCTCGAGGGGCTGCAAGGGGCTCTGATCTCTCCCCACAGCATGTCTCCAGAGCAGAGCTGCTTCATCTCTGTGGCCTCCATGCCAGCCTTGCACTGGGCCTTGTTGAACTTCATGCAGTTCACTCCAGCCTCCCTCTGCAGGTCCCTCTGGACAACATCCCTTCCCTCCAGCGTGCTGACCCACCACACAGCTCCGTGTCCTTGGCAAATGTGCTGTGGGTGCACTCGACTCCACTGCCCATGTCCCCAGCAAAGGTGTTACACAGCACTGGTCCCAGTACTGACCCCTGAGCAACACCACTCCTCACTGGTCTGCACTTAGACATCGAGTCATTGACCACAGCTCTGTGTGCAACCATCCATCCAATTCCTCACACACTGAGTGGTCAGTCTGTCATGTCTATGTCTCTTCTATTTTCCAATCCAGGTGATTCTATGAAGGTACAACAAGGATCCTTTCCAAGGAGAATATGACTTGAGGCAGCCTCAACATTTTGATTTGTCCTTTTCCCCAGACTACCAGAGGAACACTCCTGAGAGGACCACGCTGTCATAACAAACTTCAGGCATCCAGCCTATGGAAAACAAGCCTGTTCTGCCTAATCCTAGCAAGGAAACAGCTTTGCTCAGAACAAATAACCTTCTGCAGAGTCCAGACTGTATATATATATTTGGGATGTCTTCTACAAAGTGAAAAATGTCATTTGCTCCTCACCATCCCCAGTAATAAATCTCCTGTTCCTTAAATGAGAAATGTCCTGTGTGACCTGATCTGGGTGATCCTGCTCAGGTTGAGGGGTTGGACGGGGAGAACTTTCACAGTCCCTTCCAACTCCTGACATTCTGTGTTCTGTGATTCTGTGAAGCCTCTGAAACACAATGCTCCAGACAGTAAAAAGCTAGGGTTTAGACAGCAGAGAGGGTTATGACCTCCAGAACTAAATAGCATTGCTTTGTGAGGAGCACATGCAAAGCAGACAACATAAAAATACATGAATGGCGTCTCTGATCCAGGTCCTCTGTTCGCCCTTCTACAGCTATCCCTGCCTGCCTTCCCACCTCCCTCCCTGGCCTCCAGTCCTCTGAAACACCCCATGAATTCCTGCAGCCTTCATTTATATTCAGGAGCTTTCACTCCTTGCTGTGCTCCAATGACTCCAGCAAAATGCACCTGCGAGTCACATGCAGCTTCCAGGAGTATAAACAGGACCCCTCCCCCAGTCCACCTGAACGGCTGCCTGAAAGTGCACATGTCAGAAAAGCTGGACACACATAGCACTAAACTGGGACATTCAGTCTTAAGATTGCAAACTTCTGACCATGCATTTCAGGAACTGTCAGGATTCCTCCAGA
>VXBZ01004289.1:0-35029 GCA_013399135.1 Heliornis fulica
GGATGATATCGGGCTGCCAGGAGCAAGCATGTTGCTTACCATGATAAGTAAGCAGCTATGGCCTCTCAAACTGCCCCATATCCCTGCTTATCTTTTCTAGCAGCCTCTGTTATCTCATCCCTGTTACTGGGCGAGGCCCTCTTGTTAAGAGACATCTGTTGGCTAATTTGTTCCTCCCTACTATTGTCCGGTCTTTTGGCTAAACCTGCCAAAACTAAAAATTCTAAACATGTCAAACTACCATGTGCCTACTAAAAACTGGTTCCTGTCTACATCAGTATGAAACTAGGGTTATAGATCCCACTTGTGGGAGTCGACAAACATGAAAGGTGTTTTGTGTCTTCAGAATGGCAAAGTTTCTTGTAGAAGATGGCCCTCACTTTCAGAGGTTGATCAAATTTTAATTATCTCTGCAGCTGAATATATTTTGATGATGGAATTGCTCCTCAACTCCCTGTGCTAAAGAAATTTTGCAGAAGTCATCCATTGCTGCCCACACCAGAACCTCTCCATGGTGGTAGAGACATATCTCCTAAGGCAAGTGGACTGCTGCCCTCACAATTGCAGTAGAGTGTTGGTCTTTCATATGATGGCCCAAACATCTGCTGAGCATGAATAAGCTGCCCTGGTGTACAAGAGGGTGGCTGCAGCCCAAGGTCTGTTTGCTCTGTCATCTCCCATAGCTCAGCCTGTCTTACCAGTGGTACAAGCAAAACTCCAGAAACCAGGTGCACCACAGAATGATGTGTGGCTGACATGTGCTGTCAGCAACTGACTTCCCCACAGCTGGCACAGAAAAAAGTTTAACTATTAATTTCAGGCAGACTGGAAAGTATTAAGGGTCCTAAGTCCTGGACAAGTCTCCTGCAATCAGGGTGAAAATTATTTCCATCCCACTGACCTAAGCAGCAAAGTCACTGTCAACACCAGCTGAAAAGACAACGGTTGGGAGATACTCAAAGTGTGGAGGAAGGGGGGATTTCTGATGCTAACATCCTTGTCAGTAGAAGGTTGTTTTCCAAGAGCAGACAGACCTAGATGATTGTTTTTTTTTGTTTTGGGGGGTTTGCTGGTTTTTTGGTTGTTTTGTTTTGTTTTGTTTTTTTCAAAATAAGAGCTTTATTTTGCTCAGTATCTGCTGCTGTTCACTCTACAGCAGGCTCCTTCTGTGTGAGCGGTATTATTTATGCTTCACTCTGCCTGGACAGCAAGGACTACTCCCAGCCTGCTGTTTTTGCAGTGGTAAAGCTCTTCTTTGTTACTTCTGTGGCTATTTCTTTTGCTCTGTCTTCTTCTTTCTCTGCTGAAAGCCGATCAATGCTTGGCCTGGCCATAAACTTGCCGAGATGTTTTCCAGGTCATTTATTTAAAAACCGATCATTAGCACCTCATGTATGCGGGGAGAAGGAGGGGGTAGGGGGCGAGGCAACAGAAAGGAATGTTGGCTTTTTTCTCCTCTCTGGAAACTCTGGAGTATAAATACAAGGGAGGGATTTTTATTACTATTATTACATTGCTCCAAAAATACAACAGTCAAGCCTGAGCTGATGCTGCTGGGAAAAAAAAAGAAAAAAAAAAAAAAAAACAACCCAAACCCATAAAAAATTTCCAAAACATTAGTTTGCAAAATGCCTGTGAAGTCAAAGCACTTCACAGCCTAAGCCACGTGTATGTTTCCAGTATGTCCAGCTGGGTCAATAACTATATGGAAGAGCCACGACTCCTTGCTTTGAATCCTTAGCAAAAGACCCAAAGAACAAAGTAATAGTAATGATAACTATACTCATAAGACACTGGCAAATTCTCTCTCAAAATAGGCTACTTTGAACCAGAAGCTGCACATGGATGCTGAAATTTTAATGAATATGGAGGTTTTTAGCCACAGCTGCTTTTCTCCTATTGCATTGCATTCCATTCCATGGTAATGCCAACATAGACTAATGCTCATCACCACCTATTGCCCCATCCATTTTTACACCCACTGTTGATTAGCTAAGGCTTGTTTTACAGTCACTGTGGCTTATATAAACTTCAAAAGCTCCCAAAGTCTTTTCCTCAGTCTTACAGCTTTCTCTTGTAACTTGCCTTTGAAGCTTTCTCCTAGAGGTGAACAGTGCTATCTAAGCACTGTGGTTAGATTGTTTTACCTCACAGATTTTTTTCTTTGATATAAGTAACCCTTTCTCTCTGACAAAAGATCTGCCAGTAGTTAAAACAGCATTTCAGATTCTGGAGTAGCAAGCTAATCATCAGCTGGGTGATGCACACAGTATTTTCATCCTCAGTCTGTTTCATGTTCATAAATAAGTGGGGAAGAAAACATGGAAAATTTATTTTATTACCAGGTAAATAAGCAATTTGTAATGAGCAGGGAATTGAGGGGGTTAAGGAACATGAGCCTTCACTGAAAACAATTGAAAGTTTTGCTTTGCTTGCTTCTGCAGTATTGGAGCACTGTTGCCAAACACCACTGGCTTCAAAGCCATGCTCTGTTTCCTACAGCTAAGAAATAAAAGTCATGTTTTGAAAACGGACACTGATGCTTGCACATGGATACCTGGCTGTTAGAGTCTGCAGACTGGATTTCTCTCTCTCTTTTTTTTTTTTCTGACTCTGGTTATCTCTTACTGTCCTTGCTAATTGCTGCGTAAGTGCCCAGGTGTAATTCAAGGTGGAAAAAAACAGTGGCACTCCCTCATTTGGGGTATGACAACTTTCCATGCCTCTAGTTCACAGAGCTGTGTACAGTCACTGAACTGCATCAACATGGACTGGCCTTGTGTAGGGCCACTTCAGGGCCATATCCTGACCTCAGTCAAGGTGCAGTGAGAAATAAGTGTTCTGAGACTTGCAATCGGTCCTGTTTGCAATTCTGTACCCTTTCTGATCACTGCAGGGTGTTTTTGTGCATAAAAGATGTGTATGTGTATATCTATGTTACTATGTGGTTTTTTTTCCACAAGAAATTCTTAAGAATGGATGCAAGAAATAATCTTATCCTCCAGTTACTAGTCAATGCGGGAGGAGGGAACGTTTACGGAAATCACAGGTTCTTCAAGCTCCGGATGATTTGACTAAAAAGGTAAGAAAAAGGGAATTTTTTCTAAAATATGAATCTTTAAGCTCCCACAATATTACACAGACTTTTACACTTGCTGTAGAAAGATGAATCAGTAGCTAGCTTTTAGTATAAAAATAACAGCAATACTTCATTCATCGGATTTGCTCTGACTTCTGCTGAGCCAATAGAGCTGAGGAGGAGGAGGACATTGGGAGGTCCAGGTCCTGCTTCCATTTCCCTGTTCTACATAGACTGTGTAATTTCTGGCACTATTTACAGTGTTAAAAATGGAGTAACAGTGCCTTAAGAGCCTCTCCTCTCCAAGAGTCCTCAGTAGCCTTAGCCCTGTAGCTGCTAAATAGGAATTTCTCTGGATCTCATCCAGTGGTTAAAAGTCTTAATAAATCCTCACCTCTGTACATATATTTACATGCTGCATTATAAGTCTTTCATCATAAAATATGCCACCCTTTTCTATGACTGCATAGAAGTCTGCCCCTGATAAGAGGAGCGGCAGACTCCTGGTTTTGTTGTTGCAGGGCTTGTTCCAAATCCCAGTAAACCAATGGAAATTTAAGCCTGGAACCATACACTTGGGAGCACAGCAGACCTAGGTAGTTAATTACTCTCTGTGCAGGCTAAGGAGGAAGGACAGCCATTTTAAACACAATGTAGCTATTGCAGCATGGATGGACAGCTAGCTAGGCTTGCAAATCTGGGAGGGAAATACAGTGGGAGCTGCTAAGGTGAGTCAAGTGTATTTCTTTTTCTGTTTATCTGTACTGAACACTCAAAGAGTTTCAGAATGTGCTGCAGCATGTAAAATTCATTTCCATTTACAACAGGCTTCTAGCCAGAATCTCGTCTTTCGTGTGAAGAAAAAAAAATCATTGAAAGGAAATTACACTAGATGTTCAAGGTTAAAAAGAGGCAGAAAACAACCCCTTCAAATCCAGTTTGAGTGTCACTCCGGCTATGTGTTTATCTCTTCTTGCAAACCCTTCTGTAACATTAAATTTGTGCCGTGTTCTTTATTTCGATTACTAACGGTGCCTTTCTATACAGGTGACATCTCTACCAGTAAATTAAACAGTGCTGTAAACTTGTCTACTGCTCAGTATAACCTTTAGAGAAGTTCTTAGTATGTTTCAGTCTCAGACAGAAAGAACTCTTCTAAATATTGTAGTCCCTGTTTAGGATTTAGCATGTCCCAGAGGCAGTTCCCAATAGCCTGCATGTAGCTGAATGCTGGCAGAGAGCCTCATCAGTCATTAGTATGGATGGGCCAGTCCTTTTAGCCCCCATTCCAAAAAAAGGTCCCAGGCACTTTGAATTGATCAGGTCAGATGTAGCAAGTGTTTTGCATATATATATATATACACACACATACAGACATGTTCACATGGAAATAATAGCAGTTAACTTAAAAGCCCACATTTGCTACCACATATTGACATTTTTTTAACAAATTTTCTCTGTGCAGAACTGCATTTGCCCTTTGGGTCCCTACATGAAGATGAAGACTTCTTTGCCAACCTGGGTGGGTCGTAGTTAACATTGGGTCAGCTTGTCTGCCTCGTGCTTTTGCTAAATCAAATCCATTTTGATAGAAAGCAAGCAGTTGACCCTAAAAAACTGATGCTTCCAGAGAAGTATTTCCCTGAGGAACAAAGCAATGAGAAACCTGAGTCAGGAGCAGTATTCCAGCACAACACCCAAACCTTCCCTACCTGTTAGTGCAAGAAACACTTTGATCATGTGGGTTTCTTGGAGAACAGTGGCTGCTTAATGTGACTCAGATCTCTTTAGTTAGCCAGATACAAATACAGACCTTTCTGTGAGGGGCATCTCCTCTTCTTCATACATATTTCACTTTTTCTCTCTCCTGTAATCCACTAGTGCTCTGGGCATTTTAAGCTAAGAGAAAGGTTACATTGGTTAGAGCCTGTACCTAAGCATAGTTCGTGCTGTATTTGCAGTGCCTGTGAAGGCATGCTGGCCTCCTCAGAGGAGGAGCATGGGGAGACACCTGAGCAAGGCACTTCATTCTCTTGCTTGCCGCATGGTTCTTAAAAACATGGATGCCTACTGCAGAACGTACTTGAGTTAGCTGCACAGCTTTTTCATGGAGAATGAATTTAAAAGGGTATTCAGGGGATTATAACACTTGTTTGGCAAACCTAGAGTGAATCTATCAGAGCTTTCATCCCAACGTCTGTGGGTTTAACATCAACTACTTGAGAAATAATGAATAAG
Source organism: Heliornis fulica (assembly GCA_013399135.1). Lineage (NCBI taxonomy): Eukaryota > Metazoa > Chordata > Aves > Gruiformes > Heliornithidae > Heliornis > Heliornis fulica. The sequence goes on from VXBZ01004289.1 coordinate 5,318, forward strand.
CAGCAAACAAGAGACAGCACCATTACTTAGAAATAATTTGTTAGCAATGCAAAGTGGATTTGGGAGCAGCACTATAAATATACTGGATCAAATAATTAGATTAGAGATGGTTCTTTACAGAACAATGCAGAGAGTTGAATAGTGAATGGTCCTGTTTGCAGGCCTCCTTCCAGAAGTTTATGACTCATCTTGGGGTGAAATGGATATTTTTTACACTTGAAGCAACACAAATCATGACAGTGGATTGCAAACTGGGACTATTTCACTTTAGCTAAAGGCATTATATAATTCTGAGCAGGAGGGATTATCATTCTTTTAAGAGGTATAGTCAGCTGGGGTTTATGAATCCTCTGCTATGCCTGTCCCCTTTCCCGTTTCTCAGTAACAGGGGAAAAGATGGGGATTCTCTCTCTTTGCCTTTCTTTTGAGTTCTCCAGACTGTTCTGTAAATGTAATATCTTTCTTAATCTGCACCAACATTTATTCTTCATTTATTCTATTCATTTTCTCAATTTAATCTTTCAATTTGTGGGTGGAGTTTGTACATTCTACTTAACTTTTGCCAGCCACCAGTTCAGTTTGCAGACTAGGTTGGCAAACTCCTGCTGAAGCAGATGACTAAATTAGGTGGAGTGGATTGCCCCTGGGAGTCCCCTGTCCGCATTGCCTCTGGAAGGAGCAAAGATCACCAGTTTATGCAGTTAATTGGATATGTTAGGTAAGATGAATCCCACCTTGGTATGGACTGTGAGGGGAAATTATTGGTTCACCTTGCTTGCAGTTTGCTAGGGGGCATCCCCATGCTTTACTTTTCAAAAATTTCCGTGGAGCTGCCTGATCGTGAGAGGTAGTCATCAATAGTGCTCCACTCTGCAAATGAAGACTGGAGCTTAGCCCTTTTGAGAAGTTGGTGTATTATGTGCTGAATTCTAATTTTCAGTCTAGGTTCCTGGCATGTGAACACAAAGGTGAGCTCTACAAGTTACAAAACCGTAAAAAGAAGCAGATGCTTCAAAAATGCTGGCCTTAACCTCTACCTGTTCTCTTTGTGTACTGTTGTCAGAATTTTAAATTGGAGTTTGTCAAATGTTTTTAAATCCTTGGCTACAGCCAAGTAGTTTCATCTTCATTCTCACCTATCTTTTGATTTCTATTAATTATCTTCTTGTCTTTTAGCTACAAACTGCTGTCCCTTGTGCCAACAACTGTGCTAATAAGCTTATAAGCCTCACCATAGCAAACTCTCTTGTTTGCAGGTGATGTGCCTCACATAAAATGTATTGTTCTAGTCCTAATATGATGAGATGTCATCAGGAGTTGGTCTAGGAGGGATTTCGCATGATTGGAGCTGTGCTCATGGAGAGCGGCAGCCAGAATATCTGTATTTTTTACTCCTGATTTATCTCACCCTGTCCGAGTACCTTATTAAAAGGAATAAGGACAATGTATAAGAGGTCAGCTTGCTGCTGAACTGCTCCTTAGAGGGAAGGTTTGGGCTTTTGCTTGAGGTAACAGCAGGCTGCACAAGAGCAGGACCATTCCGAGTGTCCTGAGGCTTGTAGTTGTCCACTTGAGACCCAGGACTTGGGCTAGGAATATTTTTATGTCTTTATGTTCATCTGTGGGGTAGAATAAGTAGGATAAAGAATTCTGAGTCACCACAATGAACATGAGCTGAAATATGAATCTTTCTTATTTCTGGAATTTGTTTGGCAAGAAAATTAAACTGAAATGTGTATCAAGGGAGAAACCATCATGAACATACAGAATGACACAGGATGAGCAACATGACTTGCCAGGACCATCCCAGGGTCCTAGCGCTCTGCCTGAGTTGTGCCATCTCTGTGTCAGGAGTTCCTAAGAAGTCAGATGAGATCACACAACCTCTGTGTTGGTGTGTGAGGCTGGAATTTTCTACCTGCCACCTGTGGTGCTTTGACCTTGGCCGGAGGCCAGACTCCCACTAAAGTCGCTCAATCATTCCCCTCTTAGCTGGATGGGGAGAAAATACATGTTGAGAGGCTTTGGAGTCGAGATAATGACAGGGAGAGATCATTCTGCAATCAGCATCACGGGCAAAACAGACTCAACACAGAAGAGAGGCAAGAAAACTCTCTAATTTATTACACTGAACTACACACACACAGAACACCCAGAGTCAGATAATGAGAAGTACGAACAGCTCTTAAAACATCACCCCCCAACCCTTCCTTCTTTGCAGAATTCACTTTATTCATGATGTTTCTCCTCCCCAGGATGGCACAGGGGAAAGGGTGGTGGTGGGGAAATAGGGAATGGAGGCTTCTGTCTTCAGTCAGTTCCTCATGAGTTGTTTTCCTTCTTGTGGTGGTGGGGGGTTATTTCACACGCTCTTTCCCTGCTGTAGCATGGGGTCCCACTCATAGGAGTCAGTCCTCTATGACATTGTCCATGTGAGTCCTCTCCCATGGGACCTCAGCCCTTCACCGACTGCCCCAGTGTGGGTCACTGCTATAAACTCATAGAATGTCTCTCAGTCTCTCAGTCCCAGACTGCTGGACCCAGCCTGGTCCCCCGCAGAGTCACAAACACCCCCAGCAAACCTGCACCAGCGTGGGTCTCCATCTCCATCTCTCTTTGCCTCCTATCTCTCTCCATGGGCTGCAGGTGCTGTCAGGGGCTTACTGCAACACATGTCACAGATCCTTCCAAATTCCTCCACCTGCTTCATGGTGGGCTCCTGCCCAGCCCAGGTGCCTCTCCATGGGCTGCAAGTGGGGTCTCTTCATCCTCCATGGGCTGTGAGGGGACACCCTCTTCAGCATTGTATTCTCCACAGGCCACAGAGAATCTTCTCCCAGTGCCTCCTCCTCTCCCCCCTTCACTGATCTTGGTGTCTGCAAAGTTTCTCACATCTTCTCACTCCCTTCTCCGGTGGCAAAATGTGGATGTTTGTGTTTTTCTCTCTAAAATGTGATTGCCAGAGGTGCTATGACCAGCACTGACTGGCCTGGATGGCCTTGTCAGTAACAGGGTTTGGGAGTTTGGCCTTGGGAGCCCAGCTGAGATTTACTCTGTTGGACCATTAAGAAACTTCTAGCCACTTCTTAAAGAAGCCACTTTGCAAAACCAGCACACTACTATTCACAAAGTCAAAACAATTTCAAAGTTTGTTCTGGCAATGTAAGTTCCCGACTGTTCAGAAATTTACGGTCTCTGATAGATGTCTGAAATCATTCATCTACAAAAAAGTGATAGAAATATAAAATCTCAGTGATCTCTGCCTCAAATAATCTGGAAAAAGCCTAAGTCTCACTGAGGAATTTCAACACACTCATTCCTGGACATAATTTGCAGCTGTAATTGAGTGAAAATGATTATTTTTTTTTCCCCAACTGATTGCAAGAGTCATCAGTCTATGAACATACCATTCATCAGCAAGTTACTGTAATTGTTTTCTGGCAGCTAATGCTTGAATCTTTTATATGGTTTTTTTTTAGTATCTGAAATAGCCAACTTTCATAAGAAGTCTTACTTTTTATTAACTATTATATATTTCTAAAACCAAATTGTTAAGTGTTTGATTTTGAAATCAAGAAATTACTCTACAGCAGTGCAGCTTCACTGATCAGTCTAAAATTGTCTGGTTAAAAGCAATATTTGAAATAATGAAATAGCCAACTCTTTCTGGTGTGGGTTTTTTTTTGTTTGCTTGTTTGTGGGTTTTTTGTTGTTTTGTTTTCTTTTGTTTTGTTTTGTGTTTTTTTTTTTTTCCAATGAATTATTTGCACTTCTTTAGACAATGGAGGAAACCTTAAGTAATGAGCATTAGCATTATTCACTGTATCTGTGTCTAAAGCTGCAATTATCTCCCTGAGTCCTCACCATCCAGGCTGTGATTTTGCAAGTCATTTAAGCATGTTGCTAATCTTTAAATAGACAAGAAAGAATTAGTTTATTGACTGAAGTCCTGACTAATTCTGGGCTCCATATGAGAGAGACTGATGAGGGATTCTAGCTAGTTTTCATCAAAGAAAAACCACAGTACTATTTTAATTTAAATTTATATATAAATAATGGCAGGAGAATAACTAAAACAAGGATGTTCCTTCATCATCTAGGGACATCATAAACTGCATGCCATTCAGATACAATTGCTTCTAGAACATTGGAAATAAGGCTAGCTACAGGTCTTGATGAAACCCAAACATAAAAGGCCAGAAAATACTGGAAAGGAAATTATAATTTAAACATTTTAGAGAAAAAAAAAAGAAAAAAATCTAAGCAGGAATTCAGATCATAAAACCCCATATCTGAAAAATGCTTAATGGAGTGAAAGAGGCTTCACTATTAAAGAGGATTTTTTTTTTCTAAATTCAGTAGCTATTCTTAGCACAGGAGTGACTATTCACTGAGCAACAGAGCAATCAGTGCTCCTGGTATACAGATAGTAAACGAAGGAAACACAGCTGAAGCTGTGACCCTGGCCCTAAAACCTTGTCCCTCTCCCACTATGGTTGGTCTGTCCTTTACTGGGTTCAGGAAGCGGGAACATTTGTTAGAGTTTTATTTACACATTAGTGAGAACTTGCAACATCCAGACGTGCTCTGGGATAAATATGATTCACTGAACATCCAGAAGATGGCATAGATGTAGCAAACTTGGTGTGGGGAAGCCTTTAAATGCCATTATACAAGGGGCAGAGGGGGATCGGAGGAAGAGGGGAATAACCTCACATAACTTCACTTGTTCTTGGCAGGGCTAGCCACCCCAGCAAATGTCAATGCATTGGAAAGAAGGGACACAGAAACCAGCTTGTGAGGAGAAGGTAAGAACTTGCAGAGCTGTGGGCAGTGCCAGAAACGGGGAGGAGCATCTTGCAAACGTTGGAGCCCACCAAAAGCGAGGTGGCTGGGAGAGGCTGTGATGGGTGGAAGGGGGTGAAACAAACTATAGGTTGTCCTAAGGAAAACGTGGTGGCAGGAAAGTCCACTTGCCTGTCAATACCTTCTGATGGAAAAGGCTTTGAAATGGAAGGCCATTTATTTGGAAGCTATGTTATGAATGTGGATTATTGCAATAGTGGTTTTATTATATGTAAATGAATCCTATTATTAAATTGATAGGTATTAAATGTGCTGCTATTATCTTTTTCATTGATGAAATGGAGCAGGTATGTGTTTTTAGTCTCCATTATTCAGAAAATTTAAAAAATTCTGAGTGACTCTTCAGATATTTTTATCAATGCAGAACAGAGACAAAATGAAAACACAGTGAATGAAAGACCTTTCAGCATAAAATGCAATTATAGACAATATAATGCTGAGATTTTAATACTGTAGACTTCAAGGAGTTCCTTGTCCTTCTGAAGTCTTGCATGGGCTCAGGACTGGACAGCCACCTCTGTAGTCCTCAGTTTGAGATATGACTCAAAAAATAAATTTAAAACAAAAAAAGGATGGGGCTTTCCCTTATTTAAGAAGTAGCAAAGACTTCTGTCCACTGTGGTTTTTTATGTATAGCCACAAGTGCAGCTCTTGGATTTGTGTAACGATGGTAAAAATGAGGGAATGAGAGGTGGGTTCTGTGATTCTGTGATTCTGTGGGTTACTGGTAAGAGAACGGTACATTGTAGTACATTGTCTCAAAAACTGCTTTCTGCTCTGATGCCAGCATTGTGTAGGAGCAAACACAATTAACCCAAGGTTGGAGTCATACAGCAGGACAAGTACCACAGCCTAGGTGGCCCCTAAAGATTCTCTCCATTGAAGTCTGGTATTAGAAATGTTGACATTTCTTACACAAAATGCTCCCTTGGTGCTCCAAGGTCCTGCACAATCCCACCAGGTTTTAGTGCTCATTCCGTGAGCTAAAATCTGCTGACATTAATATGAGGGCCTTTTCCAAACTCATCTCTTGATTCATGTTGGATCTCCTTGATCCAACAGGACTTCCTACTACACCTGTCTCATATTGGGCTCCAGCCATAACCTGGTTGCCAGCAAGGTGCTTATTTTGTAGCCAATAACTCAAGGTCAACCACAATGAAGCATTTCATTTGGGATGGTCTGCTGGGAAATCTGAAAACATCAGGAAAATTAAGCTTTCCCCACAGAAATATGATGTTAGTAGAAAATTACCAAACAGCTCTCCTGATACATGGTGTCCAAGACAATTAGACCCAAAACTTTATTATGACCTGTAGCACCTTCTGTGGCAGATAATTAAAAACACATCTTGATGGAAGAGGAACCAGGCTACTTCAAGGTGAAAAGCACAACTCCAGTGAAGTATAAAAAAGGAAAAAAGAAAGCAGACAGATAAGTTTCTTCTCCTGTCTTTTAGTAGCAAACCTCGTGCTCTGTAATATGATTTTCTTCTCGGTGACTCAAGCATCACCTTTAAGCACAATAATAGGTGTATCTTCTAAAAAACACAGTATCATTTTCAAGCTAGGATATGAGTGTCAGGCTCCCACTCCAAAATCAGTGTATGTTGTCTTGCTCTATCATTAATACTGAAGCTTTCAGTAAGGGAACTGTCTTTTTCTTAGTGACAGAACTTCTTGTTACTGAACAGATTATAGACTCTGAGCTGAGAATAAAGGACTGTTTGTGATTAGGATTGTCAAACCTGTTTCTAAATTCAAGAGGCATAAATGCAGTGTTTGTTTCATGGAAGAGGAAACAAATCCCCACTTCTTTGTCCAAATGGCGTAGAGCTGGCAGTTCTAGAGATAATTAACCACAAGAAATGAAAAAAAAAATTCCTTCTAATTCTGAGATTACATTGTACTTGCTTTTTTTTGCTGTTTTGTCCAGAGTACTTATGTAAAAAAAGGCTCTTCAGTTATTATCTTGGGGCTAGCATAAAGCTAAATGCCAGTAAGTTTGTTTAAAGACATAATTATGAAATAAAATTTAATGGCCACGTTTCAGCAAATCATATAGTCACTTCCATGTAAATGTAGCTGGGCTCGTAAACATCTCAGGCTGATATACAGCATTCCCTGTCACACTGTGGCTTAGACCAATTACTGTGTGCTCACTTTGGTCTTCACAGCTTAACTGAGAGGAGCACAGTGCTCTTTCCTGTCTTTACAGTCTTTTTCCTCTAATGTTTGTTGATTGACTTGTTATATTGAAGTTTCATCATAATTTAATGTCAGTTTAGAGTTCTCCTTAATCCTGCCTTCAACCAACCTATGAATAAATTTCACACGTGCAAAACACCTCCACGAAGCCATTCAAGCAGCCCTGACATGAGCGTGGTAGGACTTCAGCTTCAGGACTAGAAGAGCCATAGAGCTCTAGTCCTCATGGACAATCACACAACAGACTTCGGTAAGCTTGAGGAAGGCCAGTTTGAAATAACCTGATTACAATCTCTGTCTAGTTGACCTGCCTTGCTCTGCCTTTGAGTAAAGGAATGAGTAATAAGAAAAAGAAGGCAAAAGGAAAAATTTAAAGCTAACTTTTTCCATGGTCTCTGAAAGAAGTTACTGAAGTAAGTGCTAAAAGCCAGCAAAGTGATGTCAGCACCACTGTTAATACAGTTACCATTGAACTGCAAACCCAGCAAACTTTCACTTTCTGCAATGACTAGAACATATAGAAAAGTAAATGGTAATACAAGGCAATGGGATTTGTTTCAGCCAAAGTGTTGGCTGTCCACACCCCCCATCTTCCAGTAATCATAAAGGAATCCATCCATCCCCTTTTACACCCTCCTTAGAGGCAGAGATTTAGCACAGGTTAGGGAACTGGGAGTTGCTGAGGCCAGTCACACACCCTCTGCTGTCTCACCATTGGAGGGGAGGTGGCACTACCCAGGAGCTCCAGTACAGTGGCTTGCTAGGCCACCAATTGCCTACTCCCATGCTGACCTTTGGAGCTGTGAGGATAAGCTAGTTGAAGCTTAGACAGCACTTTGTGCAGCAAAAATTTATCCCTGCTATCCTGTAGCTTTGTGAAAATGAAAATAACTGTGCCAACAGATAGCTGTTTTGTAACTACATCTATTTTTTTCTTGCTGAGTTTGTATGCCTCAGTGCCCAGTTAGTTAATCACAAATCACCAGTAGACTGCTTTTTTTTTAATTATTATTAACATTAACAAATTACTTCTTAGTTTTGCCTTTCTGCCTTTCTGTAGACTAGACTTTTCTGTTTGAAGTGATGCCTTATGGAGCTTAACTGACTTTTCTCATGTATCTCTTCTTTTGTCTTTTTTTTTTTTTGTAAATTACTCATTGCTTGTAAGATGAGTATACAGTCTATACAAAAAGTATGATTCTTACATCTCCTCAAACACAGGATTGGAATTTTAACCTGCCTGGAATTTAAACACAGCCTCCTTCTCAGTCAGTCTTTTAGATTTCAACAGTATTAACTTGATGCAGGGTTTGAAAACCTATACAACTTTAAAATCACTTAAATCAGAAATGGCTTCATGTATTTTAAACTTTGGCAAAACATAAAACCTTTTCTTCACTGCTTGCCAAAATGCTATATATGCTACTCTCCTGATAGCAAGAGGAATGCTGCTCAACCTTGAAGAAGTTATTTATTGTTATAAATCAAACCACCGACTCTCTCATTTCTAAACAGAGAAGGAATCACCAAAATTCAGTTATTTCAGGAGGAACATTGGAACAGCAAAATAAGCACCCAGGGAGCTTGTGTCCATATCAGAGGAATCAGCAGCTAGAGAAGGCAGGAGGCTGAACACATGAGGCTGCAACTGCAAAGGTGAACAAGAGGTGGAAAGCCCTGAGGTTGTCCCAGGAGTAGTTCAAAAGCGTAATTTTATTAGGAAAATGGTCACAGTGCCCACCTGTATGGGCACTTTAGATCAGCTCAGGAACATGCTGCTGAGATGGTGTTCCTGCACCCCAAATTCCCAGCTGTTATAAGGGCCAGAGTGAAAAAGCCAGAGTATTTCTGCATGGTGGTTGCCTGGGAAGTGTGCTCTGGGCATGCAGTCACTGATGGTGTTTGCTCTGCAGACACAGATGATGGATAGTTTGATGTAAAACTGTCCAACTACATCGTCAAAGACAGTCAGGTCTGTTTTGTGCTATTGATCTGCTGTTCTTGCGAGGCTTTTCTGCCTGCACAGCCCACTCTGGTGCAATTTAAGCTGCATGGATGCTAAACTTTGGTGAGAAAGAAGGGAATTGGATGGGTTGTAGGAAGGAAAATTTGATCAGAACGGGTCCCTGTGTATGGGCTCAGTGCGTAGAGGACCTGATCAACGCCAGAGCTGAACTCTGCCTTGTGTCCTATTTATAACATGCACCATTGAGTCTCTATAACCTAGCGCTGCATTGAGACCTCTGCTAGTGAAAGCCCTTATCCCCAAGTCTGATCTGAATGTGTGTGTTTATATATATGTACATAAGTCAATTTGTTTTCCCTGAAACTTGAAATATATATCTAAATCATAACTCTCATTCCTCTTGGCTTGTGTGCTGAGGGTAAAAGACTCTGACTTGCAAAGCTGACAAAGATGCTCTTAAAATCTTGTTTATAGCAAAGGGAAAGAAAACCTTATGTAGCATTAAAGCCACGGATTTATTGAAATCTTAGGAATCTAACCATAACTAGTCCAGATCTAATATTTATGGAAGAAGAAATAATAATGCTTGAATCCAAATTGATACCAATATAATTCTTAGTTTCCACCTATTTTCTTGGTGTTATGCTTAACTCCATCACTCCTCTTGGCAGAGCTACTGTTACAGCAGCGGCATTAGAGAGCTGTCAGGATGCAAAGCTCTTCCCTGCAGGAAAATCATGTTTGTGCCGGTGGCTTCTTCTTCATCATTCTAGGATCCATTGGGCATCCTTCTTGTGTTGTCTAACATGCTATTACACATTTACTCTGTCTAGTTGGTCTACAGCACCCTGTTACACCTGAGATTACCATATGTAGGGCCTTTTACATAGATTCGATGTGGTGGAAGCTCTCTGTATCAGGTTAGATACTGTTTCTTTGTAACTCCCAAAAATATATTTGTCCACACCCTGGTCTGACTTGTCTGACTGTTGGTGAACTGTTTATAGCTATGGGGTCTCTAGTGTTGAGCTCGTACTCCAACTCTTCTCATCTCATGCCTGTACTCCTTTATGTTGCATGCCATGTGTCTATTTCTGAAGGCCCCTGCTGTCATACCAGGCTATATAGCTTTACAGGATATCACAATTTTTGAGTCATAAATTCCTCAATCTGTATAGATAGCAGTAACAAGCTGTTGTTCCACCTAAATCTATGGCTGTAATACATAAGGGGTAAACAGGAGTACAACAAATTGTCCATAGACAATTGGTCAAATAGAGAAATCACTGTCACAGTTAAACCAAGTAAAAGAGAGCTGCAGGCAGGGCAAGCTGCAGTTCAGGCTGAGCAAAACCAAGAAGCCTCAGTTCTGGGCCTTGGCAGACTCGGTGCTGAGCTTGTGGCCTGTGACTAGCAATGGCAGTGCTGTAGTGCATGACTACATGGTTACAACTCAAGGAGAGTTGAGTTTTCTCAGGGCCTCTTAGAAGTGCTCAGCACCATCCCAAACTCAAAGCTGGGAAAGAAAACACTTCCCAAAGGCACTAGGTACCCAGTCACCTCTCTCGCGCAGCATTAGGAAGCGGCAGGGTATGTTATTCACTGGTGTGTTGAGGTGATGGTTTCTCTCATCAAAGAAAATAAAAGTGGGTCGAAGCTTATTCGAGCTTATTTTGCCTTACAAAGGCCACTGAGACCATGATGGGGTTGTGCTGAGCAGCCTCAAGCTCTTTAGACCCATCACACAGATAAGGTCAATGATCTCATGCCAATGTTACTACAAAGTCTGTTCTCAGATGTCATCCAGCTATATCTTTTATTTCCCTTTCCTGCCACCAGGATCTGAGTACCACAGGTACCCACAGGTACCCACAGACTTCTGGCTAGTGCCCACATGCACCTTGGACATAGTCAAATGTGTTTGTTTTCTACACCTTGGGAATCCCAGATAGGGGTAAACACAAGAATGTTTAGTCCACATATTTAGCAAAGCATCTAGGCATATATTTCAGTGGAGAGGGTCATGAGCTTCTGTGCCTTGTTGGACAAGGTGATACATTAAGTGCACATGAAGTACCTGCTCAAATTTGATGCTGAATCAGGATCTTAATTGGTTGAAAATCTACAGCTCAGCCTTGAGCCATTCTTTCTACAGAAAACCCCTTTGGCTGGAGTGAGTTGACGCATTGCTCCCTCAGTGCAGTTTTGCTTATTGCATTCAAATTATATAAAAATCACCAGTCATGAGGGCACAGTTTGCTTCTGGTTAAACCAGTAACAGTTGTAAATGATCATTCCTATCCAGAGAATTACACTAAACCAAAACAGAATCTGGTTCAAGTTTGGCATCTTTGGGGAAAAATATAAAGGAGAGTGGGGGCTGGGAGCTGAACCTATGGACTACAAGGGTCAGAGGAGGATGCCTGAGTAGTAAACATGGCTGAAGAAGCACTGCCAGAAGGATGACTAGCCTTCACATGCTTCTCCAGTCCCAGAAACTGATCATACCCTTCAGAAAAAAAAAAAAAAAGAAACTTGAAAATCTGATTCTTGACAGTCGAGAAGGAAGTGAGAGAGACTAAAAGGGGTCCGTAGAGTCAGTGGCTACTGAAGTACTTCTGAGTGGCATTCAGGAGTGAAGGGTATTTGGTATATTGTCAGAGCACTGTCCTGTTTCTTCATAGATTAAATGCTGTATCAGGAGTGGCTGAAAAAGTGTCAAGTGCCTATACAGTAAATTATTAGAAGTCTTTTAATTTCAGTGCTTGGGTATGGCATAAGAGTGGTTAGACCCTTATAGGACTTTCTTCACATTCCTCTTTGGTGACTGAACACTGGAAAAGAGGAAATAATTTTCAAGCACAAGCTGGATTTAAGACTGCTTTAAAAACTCCTAAGCAATCAAGGAAAGCTTTCTGAGTGTGTGCAACTATTAGGAAAGAAAGCTCCTGAAGCAGTATTGCAGATTGCAGGAAACTAAACATCTGTAAAATGTAGGCTCTTAAGTAGAACTGAAAAGAACCCAAACTTGTGAAAATGCCCAGTCAAACCACCCAGACAACTTTATCTGGGCTTCCTCTGGTGTTGCCTTAGGCGAGAAAACAGAACCTCCAGGCAACTTTATCTGGCCATCAATAAAAAGTCTTGTTTCATTAGTTATGGTCTAGTGTCATTACAACAACCTGGGGAAAGCATCCACTGGGGAAAGGCATTGGACTCTTTTAAGGTTTGCTGGGCTGTGCTTTCTCTCTGACTCGCTGACAACTGCTGGTGTTTCTAAATAGCCTTAGCTTCATTAAATGTAGCTGAAATGTTTATTTCATCAGCGTCTGCACAGGGCACCTGAGGTTTCTTCATAATATCTTGGCAAACAGCATGTCTGTAGTAGCTGTATCCTGGGATTTGACAGGTTGGAAGGAGCCAAAGTACAGCTCCTGCCCAACACTCCCTCTTTGGAGGTAGACAACTATTATTGTGATCAGAGTGAAAAGTAATCTTTGCTCCCCAGAGTCTTTCCTCCCCACTTTTCACTGTCCTTATACCGTCATCTCCACCTTCTCAGTGAGCCAAAGTCACTGCTTTCCTATTTAGCTTTGAGGTGAGGGTGTCTGTTGGCTGCCTCCTCTCTGTGTTTCCTACTGCCAGCTCCCTTTCTCTGCACTATGCCATTGGCTTCACCTTCTCTTAGGTTCCATAAAATAAAAGGATTGCAAGTTATATTTGTCCTTCGCACATATTCATAGTGGCCAACGCTTATGTTGAGATTACAGCTCCACAATGATTGTTCAGGTGGACAATCACTCATCAGGACTCACCAGCCTTGAATCCCTTAGCCACCCCCTGGAAAATGGTCCACATTTTAAAATGTCCCAAGGGGTTTCTGCATCCCAGGCTCTGAAAACCCACCACTGATCAGGACTGCAGAATCCCTAAAGCATAGCTCCAGTGAGGTAAATAAAGTGTGGGAAGTTCATAACCAAAAAACACAAAATTCTCTTCACTTTCCATATGCTAAGGAGGAAAAAAGGGAAAAAAACATTTCCTTCTACCTTGTTTTAAATGTCCCAGTGCATGAACAAATCAGTTACTTCAGGCACAAGTTAAAAGAGGGGTTGAAAATACAAAACCTATAATGGATGTCTAGACTCAGCATCACTCCCAACACCTTAATATTACTGCCCATGTATGGGAACAAGATGGGTATGTCTACATTCATTCAGCAGCGCATTCCTCCACATTTTCTCTTATTTTTTTTACTCCACACAAATGAAGCTCTCCAGCCGCTTTACAGACATATAATTAGACAGTTCCCTTCCCTTTAAAATATTTTATGTCGAGGTGTCTCAAAAGGCATAGGACTGAGGCATGGTTTTTATAGAAAGAAAAAAAAAAGATCGACCACAAGTACCAAATTAAAGTAATAGTTAAAAAATGAACTGCTAATTCAACCACATTTTCAATGAAAAATTTATATTACAATGAAAACACCAGCATATTTCTTTCTTCTTTGTGAGTTTAACTTGGAACACCACCACAGTTTTAAAACTGGATGAAAAGCAAAGAGTTTTGGATTGAGAATTTCTAGCATCTGTTTTGCTATGGCAGCACTACAAGGGAAAAAAGCCCTTGTGTTAAAAGATAGCTGAGGAAGTTTGGCTCAGCTTTCTGACCTTGATCTTCATGTTGACACTGAGAAAATCTGATCACTAGACCTTACTTTATTTTAATTTTCTTAGTTATACTATACTTTTATGCTTTCTAATTATTTCTGGTATTATTTGAGAGACATTTCCTGGATCCTGGTATGACAGTCAGGTCTTGCTTTTTTTTTTTTTTTACAGGATGTACATTTTGAAAGCTGTCAAATTAAATAAAAATTATGCTATGTTTTAAAACAGCAATTGCATTCCCCAACTCCCTTGCCTAGTCTAACTTATTATGAGATAAAGGCCTGATTCAGCTCCTTCTGTAACAGCAGCAATTGAATGGCCATTCATTTTGTTCCTAACGGGCAGATCCTGATGGCTCGATTCATGCAGAAATGCCACTGAATGAGCCACCGAACAGTATTTGTCCCTGTGCATTTGTAAGGAGTTGGTTAGATCCTCATTTAACCTCTGGACCTCTAATTGCTGAAGACGGATGCAGGAACTGTGAGGACAATTACTTAAGGGTCAGAATTCATCCTATGATTACTTAACAACTGACTTAGTGTTCATTTTCAGGATTTTGCTCACCAGGAATGGTTAAAAAGTAGCCAGAATACAGTTCTTACACAATAGGAATCTTACTGATGTGTTAAACATTATGGAAGACGTCGTTCTCACACCAAAGCTTTAATACTGCAGTGGTTCCCACTGCAACACAGACAGCTTTTGGACATGTGGATTGACAAATAAGCATTGAATCTTGGCCCTTGTAATACCAAAAGTGATTTATCATATGTTTTCAGTCATAAGTTTTACCACTGGCATAGTGTCTTCAAAAATATGAGCATACTTTTTGCTCTTTGGAAAAACATAAAATAGTCTTATCAGTAAAAATATAATTTCAGTTGTCTGCTGAAGCTGCCTTTGGATTCTTGTGTTTGTTTTCTAGGGTGCTACACTGGCATTGACTTTTAGCTTTAAGAAGAAGCAGAAAAACTTTGGCCACTGCAGTTAATGCCTTTGTCAGAGTGTGTTTAGCTATGGTCTCATTAAATGCAGGGTTTTTTCTGAAAACAATTGCCTGATGACAGCAGCAAGGACAATACAAGCAAATGAAGTTTTATTGATAAACAAGTGGTCTAGCTGCTTTTTACAGCAAGTAATCCATGGAAAAAGCTGTGACAGTTGTTCAACACAGATAGGAAATAATTTCTTTGCATGTAAACCCAATGTTGATCAACTGAGCCTCACTAAACATTCATGAGTCAGACCATCACAAAGTAAGTCTCAGGAAATATTTTCCTTGGCAATCTGTTTCCCTTCCCTAGTACAAGTGCATTAACAAGAGAAGTATGAAATTCTGCAGTTACCGTGCTTTGACCTTAGCTCTTTCTTCCTCTCACATCTCCCTAACCATGTCTGAAGACAGCTTTACTGCCAAACTATTTTTGTTGTAATTTATTTTTTTATATTACTGAGATGAAAATCAACATACATCAATGTAGACATGGATATGCTTCCATATACGTATTCTGTTTAATGTAACTTGAGGCAGTAAATCTTGAAACTTCAACAAATTCCAAATTCTGCTGGCCCTGGCAGACAGTTGACACCAAGCCTGTCCCTACTAAGAGGAGACAGCTTCAACAGATATAAGAAGTTGCAGAGATCATCCCTTGGCTAACTCTGACACCTGAAAATCACAGGCATTTCTCATTTGAGTTTTCTGGATTATTGCACTATGCATATCGTTGTGTTTCCATAGAGCTGTAAACACTGACAAAGGTTTTCCAACAAAAATATCAGGTTTTATCTCGGAGGCTGTAGGGTCAGCTTTGACTATTGCACTGTGCTAAAAGGTAACTGTTTGTCTCAGTTCTGCTAACTAAGACAGCAAAATACATCGCTGGTTGTTGGGGAGTCAGCAAGCTGCAAGAAGGACAGCGCGCTGGAATGGCTTTATTCCAACGCCTCTGCACGGAGTTGTACTCCTGTGTGCATGTGTGTAAGCAGGTCTGTGTTGGGAGTGTGTGGTTTACTCTGATCTATTACAGTTACATGTGTTGGATATGGAGAAAAATCGCATAGAAATGTAAATGCCAGTGGAGAAATGCAGGTTAGAAAAGCTGTGCATGTTCTACAGGGGTAAAAGCAGGGCTTGGTTTTTGTTTTGTTTGGGGTTTTTTTGGGGGTTTTTTCTTCTCCTTACTGTCATTTCTGTGGTAAAATTTTAGTCCATTTAATTTACAGTACTCACAAGAAATGCCAATGGGCTATTTCTCTAATCCAGATGGACCAAAAATAAAGTGATACAATGTACTTGGAATTTTAATATCAAGGATAAAAACACTGAAACTTTACAAAGAATCAACACTGTACACATCCCATGCTTTATGCATTTAATTTATCTGCTTAGTATAGAGGCAGCATCTGTTTTCAGTGAGGTGCTGCACTTTTTTTTTTTTTTTTTCCCTAACTCAGCAGCTGGGATAAATGAAATAATAACCAAAGACCAAATTAACAGTTTGAGGGGCATGAGTCTGCTGAAACAAGGGGAAGGGAGGACAGTTGAGGAGGACAGTGATAGGAGATGTTGTAACCTCCAGATGTCCTGATAATAACTCCCAGGCACATGATCTTGTAATGTGGTACATATTAAGCTCCACAGTAGACCACTCTATATCAGACATCTTTCTTACAATACTGCTAAGTCTTCTGTTATACCTTTTCTTCCATAGCACTGAAAGGAGACAAGTGAAAGAGAGGTTCCTTTGAACCCACCGCACATCATGGATGCTGGCAACTCCCAACAAGACATGGGTCACAATGTTGTGATAGGAATAAACCTGCTTAGCTCCATTCTGTAACTAGAGAGCCAAGCATTTTGGCCTCAAGTCACGTTCTTAAGCTTCTCCCTGGATTCCAGCTTCCAAAATACCAAAGTATAAATTCTCTTCTTTCTTCTTTGCTCTCCAGCATTCTGGCTCAGCACCTCAACCTTCTCCAGCAGCTGAGAGAGAAGAAGCTGGAGGAGCAGACAGGAGCGGGTCTGACCAGAAGAAGCAACAGAATCTCAGTGACCAGTGGGGCAGAAGAGAGGTGAGATGAGCTTCTCAATGCTCAGCAACTGACTACTGATGCACTTAGGAGATGCCATCGAGAAAAGAAGCCCTTGTCTGCTGAGGAAGGCGAGGAGGTGGGACCAGGAAAAGATGGACTGGTGTGGAAAGGTATTTGTGGGGGCATGGCTGAGTGGAGAGAGTGAGGGGCTGACATGTCTGACAGCAAGGAGTAGTGTAAAACATTTAAATTGCCTTTATTCTAATGAACAAAATTAATCGTGCTTTTAATTGTCCCAAATATAATAATTGAAGCTTTTACCACGCCAGATTGTCCTGACTAGAATCAGGGCTCTATCACAGCTGGAATAACCAGGTCTCTCTGTTTGAGTACCCTTTCTAGCCCTGCATTTTCTGTTAGAGGGTCTGAACCTTTCTCACACATAGGTCTCTCCATACTGCCGGAGACAAGTAAAAAGAAATGAGTGGAATTGAGAATAATATTGGGAATATTCTTAATTTCCTTCTCTCAATGGATGTGCAGCACTGCAGGGCACTAGTGGTCGGTTTTCTCCTTAGGGAGGGTTATTTGCTTTAATGGTGGCATACCGAAGTAGAGTTAAACAGTGTATTTCCTACCTTCACACCCCCCCCCCNGTCCCTGAAAAGTGCAGGGACAGGCTCATACTGTAGGTGGTCCTCTTGCTGCTCCCCAGCAAGAGGACCACCGGGCAAGGAGCTAGAACATCTTAGATGAGAAGCCTTGCACAAATGCAGTATGATAGCACTGATAGTATTAACTACCTAGTAGTTAATACTACAGGGGTTGGAAATGACTGAATAATCTCAGAGACAGTATTTGCAGAACAGCTTTGCACAAAGAGGTCACTTAGAGATAAAGTGACAGTTAATTCAAAACAGAATTTCAGACTTAGCTTTGCCTTTTTCCCCTCTTTGAAGGAAATGAGAGGTGACACAATTGGATTAGATTCACATTTTAGTCTTTTTCAGAAACTAGGGTATTATTTACTGAAAAGATTGTAATAGTTCCAAGCTGATAAATGCAGTACATTGTTTTTGGCATGCATATCAATTGTTAAAACAAATACTATTTACCAGAAATTTTGTAGAAGCTCCTTTGGACTCTTGACAGTCTATTAGGTAAATGTGGGCTTTGTAGCACTATAGGAAAATGTACATTTTTACAGAAGCTTTTCAAATTTTGGCACACGATCCAGCCCAACCCTCTTTGTACAATAACAAAGCTCTTGAGATTCATTTTTTTAAGACTCAATTGCCAAAGTCCACAATACTTGACCTACTCTTGACAGGACGGTAAGAGAGTGAGGGAGATAAAGATGCACTTTGATTGGCAAAAGTGTCAGGAGCAGAGATATAAAAATGAGAAAGAATCTGAAGTGATATAGTTCCAGAAACCTAGGAGAAGCAAAGGACTCTTTCCTTCCCCAATACCACGGTATCTTGGATCACAAGAAATGAAGGTGGCCTGTGGAAGTGTGAGAAGCCAGCTTCTAGAAGGTACCTTTGTCCCCGTATGCACACACGCACACAAAACACATATGCCATCTAGTGCAAGTGTGTTTATGCAAACGTAGGTTCTATTTACATGTAAGTACCTAGCTTAGTGCAGATATGTATGGACCACAATTAATTTAATTTAATTGGCTTCCGTTTCAGAAAATGCTAATAACAGGTACAGTAGTTCTTTTGAAGTGGACCACTCCTCTCATCCCTCTCTTTCTAGCAGCCAGCTGGTTTCATCTTTGCTAGAGCTCTGTGAAATGTTTTACTTGCTGTGGAGCTACAAATCAGGAAGGATTCACCTGCTTTGGAGTGTACGCCCAAAACCAGAACTGGCAGGACATCTTGTAATGTGTTGTGTCCAAATACTGTCTTGCCAATGCTGGAATTAAATTGTCTCATTCACTTTTGATCGCTCCAGATTCCTGGAGGTTCAAGTTATTGGAAATCCAGAGCCCTTTCCATGGCCTAGGCCTGATGGCCATACTCCAGAAAAAAAAACCCCAATGTGGTTCACTGCATTCTTCTGGACAGAGTTGGGGCCTTTTTGGCCAACCTGTTTTGCCCAGCAGGAAGGAGAGCCATATCAGGACCCACTGTGTGTCCAGGACCTGGTGTTACTCTCTTGCTGTCCAAAGCCAGACAGATGGGTACTTGGGGCTGTCCTATGAGACAGACGCACCTGTGTAGCTCTGTGAGCTGCCTGCATGGACTTCGTGTTCTTCCCACACCTGGATCAGTAGTATCTTAACCATGTTGTTAATTAAAAACTTATGGCTTTGGTCAAGGTAGAGAGCTTTCCTGCTTCCGTTTACTTGTGGAGAGCACCTCAAACTTCCTGCGTCCAATTACAGGACTGTGTCAAAGAATAACTCTCGGAGGCAGTCCTCTGAGGTGGTTTTGGTGACTTTTCAGGCCTCTGGCTTGCAAGGATGAAGAAATATCACTGCAAATCATCTGGGATATATTCAAGGAAGTGATAAAAACCGAAGTGAAGGAAGCTATTGGAAAGTATACAGAGTTAACGGCAGTCTAGACAAGCAATAAAACAAGGCAGTATGGGGAAAATGTAAACAAGCCAAGGCTGAAAGGAAACAAAAGGAGTAAAAGTATCTTGCAGAAAATTGACCAAATTACTCTGTGTCTGCACAAGCTAGGAAGGATTTGAGGGAAGATCAAGTAAACAAGGCACAAGAGCAGTGTGCTAAAGGTTAATTTTTGTGGAAATGCAGTTGGGTCGATAGTACCAACTTGGGGGTGGGGGTGGCAGGCAGGGGGAAGACTGGTGAACCACATGCCACAAAGGTGAAGCAACCATGGAGGAAATATTTTAAAGCTTTCCTTAGCCAGGTTTAGAAGCTTGCAGTCTATCCTGCAAAGTCGCTCTATCACTACCATCTTAGCTGGACAGGGGAGAATGAAAGATGTTGAGATGCTTTGGAGTCAAGATAAAGACAGGGAGAGATCATTCTGCAATTGGTATCACAGCCAAAACAGCCTCAACACAGAAGAGAGGCAAGAAAACTCTAATTTATTACACTGCACTACACACACAGATAATGAGAAGTACAAACATCTCTTAAAACAACACCCCACACACACCTCTCCCTTCTTTGCAGACTTCGCTTTATTCATGATGTTTCTCCTCCCCAGGATGGCACAGGGGAAAGGGAAATAGGGAATGGAGGCTTCTGTCTTCAGTCAGTTCCTCATGAGTTGTTTTCCTTCTTGTGGAGGGGGGGAGTGGGGCATCATCCCTGCACTAGTGTGGGGTCCCACCCGCAGGAGACAGTCCTCCATGACCTTGTCCATGTGAGTCCTCTCCCACAGGGGCTTGGCTCTTCACCGACTGCCCCAGTGTGGGTCACTGCTATAAATTCATAGAATGTCTCTCAGTCTCTCAGTCCCAGACTGCTGGACCCAGCCTGGTCCCCCTCAGAGTCACAAACACCCCCAGCAAACCTGCACCAGCGTGGGTCTCCATCTCCATCTCTCTTTGCCCCCTATCTCTCTCCATGGGCTGCAGGTGCTGTCAGGGGCTTACTGCAACACATGTCACAGATCCTTCCAAATTCCTCCACCTGCTTCATGGTGGGCTCCTGCCCAGCCCAGGTACCTCTCCATGGGCTGCAAGTGGGGTCTCTTCATCCTCCATGGGCTGTGAGGGGACACCCTCTTCAGCATTGTATTCTCCACAGGCCACAGAGAATCTTCTCCCAGTGCCTCCTCCTCTCCCCCTTCACTGATCTTGGTGTCTGCAAAGTTTCTCACATCTTCTCACTCCCTTCTCCGGTGGCAAAATGTGGATGTTTGCATTTTTCTCTCCAAAATGTGATTCTCAGAGGTGCTGTGACCAGCACTGATTGGCCCGGATGGCCAATGGCCTTGGGAGCCTGGCTGGGATTTGTTTTGATGGACCCTTAAGAAACTTTCTAGCCACTTCTTAAAGAAGCCACGTTGCAAAGCCACTGCATTCTGTCAGAGCAGAAAAAAATTCTGAAAAGGTATACTGGAGCAAATGGAGGTTCAAAGGTAGTTGTATAAAGAAAATACTTGAATAAACCCTGAGGAAAATAGTTGCTTTCATTCCAAGCAATCCAGTGGTATAAGTTCATTTTCCTGATGAAATCAATTGTCAGCAAGCTGAAGTTTGCTGCAGAGTAGGGGGAAGAGACAGCGTGACTTCAGATCGGGGTATGTTGCAATGGTCAAGGTATCAGGATTTCAGCGGTACATGGAGAAGTATGTAGACTGGAGGCACTCCACAGTGACTCCACTGTCGCTGTTTCTGCTGGATTCATCATAGCATTCACCTGAGATATATTGTGGGAAGTAGAAGAAACATAAGGAGCTCCAAATAAATGCACTGATAAAAGTTGTTCTTGAACACCTACACATCAGTGCTACAAGGATTTATGGAAGTTAAGTGATTGCTTCATATAAAAATTCAGTGAATGGCAAAACAATATGAAATCACCATCACTCTTTTTGCTTTTAATGAAGTATTACAAATATTTGATGTATTAGAAAACAAAGCCACCGATGGTCTGATGTTAAGGTCTATATGCAGTTGCAGTTGTGTATCTGACAGCTGCTCTTAGATCATACAAAATCATAGAATCATAGAATCCCTTGGGTTGGAAGAGACCTTTAAGATTATCGAGTCCAACCACAACATAATATTGCATAGTCCACCTGAAGATCATGTCCTTCAGCACCTCATCTACTTGCCTTTTAAATACCTCTGGATATTAAATACTTCCCTCCAACTGGAGGAATTATTTAATAATAACCCTCATGTAGGTGAATTAGTTGCAGCTAGGAAAAGGAGGTTCTGAAACAAGCAGAATATTTTGTGGATATCGTAAACTTCATCTTTACTACATATTCTGTTTTGTTTGAGATTAAAAGTTTTGCATTAAAGTGTTATAGTTAATGTCAAATACAAATGTATGAAGGCATTGCATTAACAGCACAGTTTTTGATGACTGAACAATGTAGTCAAGGAAGATAGATTAGGCACTCAAAGGCTGCAGCTGGAACAATGTGAATGTAAAGTGCAGTTAAAGGCAAATGAGGAAACTGGAAGGAGGGTAGAAGGTGAAATCAAGGCATGGGAACCTGAGCTCATACTGAACCTTAAGAGATTATGGTGGTGGGAGTACTGCAGAAATCAGATAACAGAATGCCAGAGATAGCCATGCAAATGCAGCCAAGGTCTGGTCAACAAGAAACAGACTGAAGGGTTTGGTCTGAATGGATTCAGCTAAGTGGGCTTGTGCCCTATGCAGGGATGTAGACAAACTGGAAGAGTTTGTGGATGAGTAAGTCTCTGGGCAGGGAACCAGAAGCAACACTGCTCTCTTTCTGAAAGCCTGGGAGATGCAGAGAAAGAATATGCATGTAAAGAGACCATTCATGTCTGCCTGCAAAATTTTTGTTGCTTTAGTCAAGGCTTTGGGGTAACTGGTCTTTGGTCTCTTGTACACTGTGATGTTTTGCTGAAGCAATCCTATCTGTTTCTAGAAAGCCTATCTCAGTCTTCCATGCAGCTTGTGTCTTAGCGTCTGTGACTGAGCTCCCTGTGAGGCCAAACCAGGGGAGATGAACTTAGGGCTGAATATTAATCAACTGTAACAGCAGTAATAGAGATCATATTGCAACCAAATTTTCTCTGCCTGCAATTTGGCACCAAATGAAGCTGTAATTTTTAGAGTGTGCATCCTCATAGACTAGAGCTACTGAAACATTTGCACTCCCAGAGACCTTTGGACAGCTCTAGTCTTTATTGTGGCCTATAAGGAGACTGGCTTTTCCTGTCTGTACGGTACCTTTCAGACATATTTTCCGTGAACGATAAAATCAGGAGAATGTATGGGGTTTTATGAGGCCACCTGGGTGCTATGTCTTAATAGTAGACATGGGATTTTTGTTCTGGGATTTTTTTTGTCTTCAAGTGCTGCTCATCATCTCTGTCCTTATGCATAGCCTGTGGTCTTCAAAGCCTTGAGAGAGCATTTTCAAGTATGGATACCTGTAGTTCAGCACCTATATCGATGTTTCAAGGCTCCTTAAAGCATCCTGCTTTTAGAACATGCAGATCATCTAATTCTCTTAGCAGTGACTTACCCAGCCTTTTAGGAAACTAGCCAAATTATGTCAATGGATCACAGAATTGTAGAGGTTGGAAGGGACCTCAAGCGATCGAGTCCAAAGCCCCCCCGCCAAAGCAGGTTCCCTAGAGTAGGTCTCACAGGCCAGCATCCAGATGGGTCTTGAATATCTCCAGAGAAGGAGGCTCCACAACCCTCTTCAGCAGCCTGTTCTCAGTGCTCCATCACCCTCACCACAAAGAAGTTTCTTCTCACATTGGTGCAGACCCTCCCGTGGTCTAACTTGTGTCCATTGCCCCTTGTCCTGTCACTACAGGCCACTGAGAAGAGGTTGGCCATCTCCCTTTGTCTACCACACTTCAGATATTTATAAACATTGATGAGATCCCCTCTCAGTCTTCTCAAGGCTGAACATCCCCATCTCACTCAGCCTTTCCTCATAGGGGAGATGCTCCAGGCCCTTCATCATCTTTATGGCCTCCACTGGACTCTCTCCAGGAGATCCCTGGGAATGTGTACCCTTTTACTTCTTCATGAACTGCTTGAGAAAAGCAAGTATCCCATCTAAGAGATACTCAAGAGGGGAAAACAGACCCAACCTCTTTGTCACGTGGCTTGTCATATTGCCATGTCTTGCAGACCATGTTTAACACCACTTGTCGACAGTTGTCTCTGTAACCCCAAGAGTTCCTGGTGCAAGTATGGTAGTGTCAGCATTGTCATTAAAGGAGTAGGAGACTTCCTCAGTTTGGTATCTCCCAGTTAAATCTCTCTTCTCTTTACCTGCTGCCATTTGCAAGCCTGAACAGTCTCTGCAAATGTTAAAATCAGGAGAGCTGTGATTTCTTTTTCATGCTTTTAATTTTCTGCTTTACATGACGGATGGTAGGATTTATTATAGCTCAAAGGAACAAAGCATTTGCTATACAATCTGCTGCAGGCAACAGCCAAAAAGTAATACCCATGGTCCCCGAAAAGATTTTGCTCAGACTTTCTGAAAGAATTCACCTTTGGGGCAGGGAGCAAGCATGCAAAAATGCAGCCCCAAAGGTCAACATTTTGCAATGCTTATAGCATATGAAAATAGGAGGTTGTGATGGAAACTGTGATGCAATCACAGTGACAATGGGTGCGGCCAGCACTCCTGAACCATCTTCTTGTCATGAAACAATCATTTTCTTCCCCTGTAATATCATGGATTATATTTTAATTCCTCTCAGAGTTGAGTTCAGCAGATAAATGATGACAGCTCTGCTTTCTACAAAAGTTCATCCTAAAGTTGAATCTTCTTAGTGCTGTCTGTACAAATATTTGCACTTTGCTTTTGGAAGACCACTTTCCTAATCGCTTTGCACTAGGGAATGCCATGATCTATGTTGGTGATAGTTAAGCCTGGGGATAGTCTTTGTACATGCACCCTGTACTGCAAACTCTGTACCCTTCCCCTTATTACCCTCATTTTTTGTGCACTTTCAGTAGTATCATACACTCTGTCAACCTCGGTAGTTGTCTTTAGGCTCACTTCATAATCCTCTTTGATAAAGTTTGGCAAAGGTACACACTTCAGTTCCTTTCATTCAAACCTGAAGGTATTTTACAGGAAGACACATTTAAAATGCGCAAAGTTACTCATTTAATTTGTTTTTTCTTTTTAATACTGCTTCCTGAGAGCTCATCTAGTCTGGGCATCTGAAACTGGTAATAGCTATGCCTCATTTTTTGTCTCAAATAGTCACAGGCTTGTACAGCTCAAAGAAATTCAGTAAAGAAAATCCAGAAAAGGTATTTTCACAGACTCTTATTGATGCTCATGACAATATAACTTTCCAAGTATAATAACTTATTATTTCTCAAGTATATTCCAAAGTAGAGCTTCATTAAAATATCACTAAGTTTTACAGGTAACAAAAAAAAATAGCCTACTTGCTGGAGAATGCTAAGAAATTTGTTTGAGAACTAGAGATTGTGACCCCATAGTGGGGAATTCAGAGTGGACTCCAAACTGAAATCTGTCTGGAAGAGTTTTGGTTTGCTGTTCCTTCCCTTTGCTGTCCAAAGTGTGCTACTTTATGTCAGGATATAGCTGGGATATGCAAGTTTCTCTTTGACTAAGGAATGTTATTCATGTTACAGAAAAATGAGCATCAACCATCCAGAAGAACACGTGTTCAGAGAAAGCATGGTTCTTGATTTCTTTGGAATGTGAAGATTCATGTGGCCTTTAGTATTCACATGCTTGGAGAATTGAATTTACTGTAGCATCTTCAGGCCCAGTGTTGTACCTAATCTCACTGGAATGTGTGTAGTGAACCTTAGCCCTTTCAATTTTTATTAAGAACTTCATCAATAAGATGCAGATGAATGTTTTGATTTACAGTTTAGATGAATACCTTGATATGCAGGTGGAAAATGCAAAAGATAGAAAATTATTTTAAAACAATTAAAGAAAGCATATGGTAAAGAAAGTGTAAACTCACCAGAGATTTTCTCTGTGTTTAACAAGAACTAGTTTTGGATTAAATACTTTGAATGTCTTCTATTCAAGTGTTCTGGTTAAGAAAGCATCTATTCCCATATGATAAAGTTATTGAACTAGATCTGCAGGGGATATTCTAGTAAGCTTATGAATAAAATAGCTTATGAACATTGCAGGTTAGTTTCTTGTTTTTGAAATAAAATTATTTCCTGTGGTCAGCAATATGTTTTTTAGGGGGGTGGGGTTTACCATTTTTATCAAATGTAATTTTGTTCCTGGAGGTGTCTTGTACTGACCAGATATAATTCAAATAATTCTTGTTGAGTGGGTATTTGGGCCTAGTTCTTCACTGTGTCTTATAGGTTTTTACTGTTAATAGGAAGTGGATCATTTCTGTTGCATTGGTTTTATAGTACTTGCTTTCAAGTCAAGACACGTTTTGAAGTAAGGAGTCCATGGACAACTTAGGCAGCATTCCTACCAGCTTTTCACTAACAGTTCTACTAACCGAAGGCCTTGCAATTCTTCAGAAGCTTACAATAAAACCAGAAAAAAAATAGCTTGCACAGATTAAGATGGAAGGCCAGCTGGAAGATGCAGAAATCATTAAGTTTTGTTGGTCCAGTACTGAAATACAAAAGCAGTTTTTGGGCTGCAGGACTGAAATGGCCACAGAACGCAGAGCACCGTGAATCATGGAAGAACAGTTCTGGCCTCCAGCCAGCACAACTGAATGCTTTACCAAATTGTTGTTGACTTGGAGGGTGCAGTAAATAAAATGTGCTATTATGAGAGATACATTTTTGTGCTTTTCCTTCCCATCTTTGCTGTATTTGTCATGAAATATTTCTACGGTTTTGCTGTGCTACTATCCCAATGTTACAGAGGGAGCCTGAGGCCTGAGATGCCATGCATGCAACCGTGCCTTGTCACCAGTGCGATTTCTCCATGTCCTGTGGTCCTCTGTACTTTCGACGACCTGGGCAAGGGTAGGCAAGGCTCAGCTTCACACAGGTATTTAGGTGTGTGAAAGTACATATAGGTGTGTAGCAGATCTCGGGTGACATGACTGCTCAGGACGCTCTGAACTTCCTTTGTGCAAGATCCATTTCCAGTCTTGTGTCTGGTTTTATACAGTAATCCCAATTTCCTTAAATCCTGTATCTGGTTTTTAACTCATGAATTTGGGTTTCAAAGGAAGGGAGAAAGAGGCATAAGCCTTGAAGCACCGTTGTGCCTTTTCCCCATTCCCATTCTACACATCCTCATGAGCTGAAAGTCACTCACCACATGAGAAGCTGAAAGCACTTTTTCAGGAAAAAAAGACTGACTTTTGGAACAAGGATAAGTTGGAGGTGCAGACCTGATGTGTAGGACTAACTTTTCTTCCAGTGATTCTGGTTTTATTGTCTGTTTCCTAACTTAACTCTATCCAGAGCCAACATAAGAACTGAAAATGCCCTGAGCAAAGCTCCTATCATCATGGGATTTCCTGCTCAGCTTTATTGATTGAAGAACTTTGGATAAGTATTTCAACTTATCTAGCCCAAACTTTTGAACTCTTACCTGTTGTTGCTGTAGGGAAACATGTTTATGAGCTCTGATACTGATGTAAAGCTGAAGAGAAAATACTTTGGCTTACATGGTTTGGAGAGCATGAACTAGCAAATTAGGTCCTCCTTTTAGCCCACCTCAGCAGCAGTGTGGAAACAGTCCATGCGGTCGCCTGCCAGGAAACAATGCTCGCTTAAGATAGTTTTCATGCAATAAAGGAGAAGTAAGAGCTGATCAGAGACAGGTATTGGCTGTCTGTGGTAACCCATGTTCTGCTGTTCCTCTGCTGGCCATGCACTCCTCTCACTCTTCTTGTAGGATCTCCCATTCCGGGGTGACCTCTAGACAAAGTGCCTCAGATTCCTACACTGACCAAAAAGTAATGCTGCAGAACAGAACAGACACAGGGCACTGTCTGTGTGATTGAGCAAGCTGATGGGATTCACTGAGGGGGTTGGATGAGCAGCAGATGTGGTGCAAAGGTGAGGGAAGGGACAATCACAGTTAAAGCAGAAGGAAAAGGATGGATGAGAAATTGGAAGAGCACTACATTGGTGTAGTAACCTCAGCCATCCTTTTGGAGCCTCTCCATTACCTTCCTGGGAGAGAGGCTATGTAGTCTTTAGTTCCTGCTAAGAGCCCTGATCACTTGTGTGCTCTCTGCTAAACATATGAATAGAAAACTGTGTTAAAAGAAAGGTATTTAAATTTCCAAGTCAAGTGTGCAAAGCTGGGAATGCCCAGGCAACTTAGATTCTGCCCTCTCTTCTGCTGGTCTGTCTTTTGCGATAGAACAGGGGAGATCTGCAGGGCTTCAGCAAAACAGCAGAGAAATTAAAAACTGAAACTATAGTATGTGTGCACAAAGTGTTCAGAGCATATATGCAAATTACACAAGTATATGTACATATAATACAAATTTCACATATATGCAAATTACTTGCACTGACCCCTCACACTACAGCTGATCTTGCAGGCACTCTGTTGCTGTGGATGCTGATTTGGGGGTTGTGTGGGACTAACACATTAGAATTCCCCAAAGTTTAACAAAGGAAAAGAGAGAAAAGATATAATTGGGGACTTTTGACATGCATAATTCAGTTACAGCTGAACATAATTTAATGGGTAAAAAAGAATTTCTGGTATAGGTGTTTCATGCCATGATGTTGCAGAGGGCTCTGAGAACAGAAGAGCTTATCTGAAAGCAGAAAAAATATTAATGAGCATGTATATATGTATATATGTATATATGTATATATGTATATATGTATATATGTATATATGTATATATGTATATATATAAAATGAAAACTGATAGGAGCTGTTGCCATCTCCCTCATAGTAAATATAGAGAAAAAGATACCAGCTCAAGAGGTTCATGGATTTGGGGAACAATCCAAATCCTGTGAAATTATTTAGACTCTGGCAAAGTGAAAAAAAAAAAAATCGAATCTAACTGTTGCCCTCTTAAATGTAAAACAGCTGCTGCCTACTGGCACTGCCTGAATGCCGACATACTTGACCACTTGACGGCAGAATTCCAGCGTCTAGTTTTCTATGGTTGCATATCATGACATTATTAATGTCTGTTAATGACATTCAAAAGTCTGTTTACCAAAGCTGCTGAGGAAAGGAGAGACTTTGCTTTTGGTAACGTGAGTTTAAAGTGGGTCTAATTTCGTTCATAAACCACTACCTGGGGCATGTAGTTTCTTCTTTCTCCAAAGCAAAAGAGAATGAAGCTAACCTGTCATCGATTAGATGAGATGTCAATGCAGGTGATGCTGAGCTACAGGTGTATTGGAGTAGCTTGCTGAGATTTGTAACTCCTGGAAGCAGTATCCCTGGGAATACGATATCCAAGAGGGATAATATCCAAGAGCTATGGCTTCCCTTTCACTGCTGCTGCTTGCATTCAGTTGTGGGTACCAGAGGGGTACTGACAGCGGTGTGCAGGCTTTACGGATGGCAATCATCCCCACCTCACCCTCATTGTCTTCAAGGTACCCAATTTGCCCCAGCTCAAATCAGCTCTATCTGCACTTTCTGCATGTAGGAAACAGAAGCAGAAAGGCACTGAAGCAAACCCAGAATAAGTCATCAAAGGAAAAGAGTGTTGTGGCTAAACATTGGAAACTTTGGTGGTCAGGGATTTCAGCTGCATCCGTGGCTGCTACAGCTCAGTTTGTTACAACCATAGGATGCGTTTATTTCAGATGAGTTTCGGCCTCCCTTTTGCCAAGAGGAAAGGGGTAATCAATAATGTGGACTTTTTATTCTTCTTACTCTTTTCTTAGCGCTGTACAGCCACTTGTAACCTTATTTATTTAGGCAATAAGGCCTTTAAGGGACTTTGATCAGCCTGGCTAAAGTTTCTTCAAAGATTAACTGACGTTCTTTAAAGGTACATCAGTTTCCTCTTAAGCAGGTATTTGCTTACCACGTAACTGGGTGTCGAGTGCTATGTAGTTATAAAGTTTGCCGGGCTCAGCTGTAGATTTCCTTAAGACATACTGCTGACATCACTGAGTCTCCTCTCGGACTATTTTCTCTCTCTCTCTCTCTCTCTCTCTCTCTCTCTCCCTCTCTCTCTNAGACTTATTCCAACTTGTTTTTGACTGACAGTGAGGCAAGGGAGACTCTCTGAGAGTTGTGTTTGGGGATTTGTTTCTTTGCTTTTCTTTTGTTTGTTTGTTTTGTTGTTTTTTTAAAACCATACACACATGCTTTATTGAAAAGACATCCAACCTTTTATAAAAAAGATTTTCTGACTTGTCATG